>CM032899.1:4803630-5346130 GCA_019176425.1 Megalops atlanticus
TTACAGCCGGGCAGTTCTGTGTGTTGCAGGCCGTGTGTTAATAAAGCGTTTGCCTTAATTGATCACAGTTTTGGATGGTTTGGTTCCGAGGGGGGCGCCGGCACGCCCGGCATTGTGTGGAATGGTTAATTGCGCCGTTGTTAAGCGGAACACACTCGGTAATTGCCGCAGCAGGCTGTGGGCTCACTGTGCCCAAACACAGCCCCCGTGTGGGTACCGTCCAGGTGTTTTTGGTGCGCAGCTCAGGGGCAGTTCCATCTCTGCTCTCCAGACAGACCTCGGCGAAAGCTGGAAGTGAGATTTACAGTTAATCTCCGCACCAGATGGCCAAACATCAGATATTCTTTTTGAGGTGCGCCATGTGACCCGCGGTGAGGGGGGAAAGGGGAGACACAGAGACACCCCCACCAATCTGGTCACATGACCCAAGCGCACAATACCTCCCGTGCTGTCAGATTAGACCGTTGACCCGGTTAGAGTGCTCCTCGGCCGAGCTGACGTTTTTGGAGCACACTGGCCAGAAGCGCAACTGACCTCCACTGTGGCCACATCGGCGTGCGAGAGAGAGAGAGCAGAGAGAGAAAGAGAAAGAGAAACAGAGAGACAGCGCACTCCCTTTCTCTCTCATACACACACACACACACACACACACACACGGTGGGAGAGGAGTCGAGAGGAGCCTGACTGCTTAGCTAAGGATGAACTGTCTAATGATTCACAGGCAGTGACGACTGGGGGGGTTGGGGGAGGTGGTGGTTTGGGGTGGGGGGAGGCGGCGCGGCAGAGAGCGCTCTCTCTCCTCCGCTGCCTGGCAGACAGACTCTCAGAGAGCGGCGTGAGGAGCAGGGCGGGAGAGAGAGGGCTGCCGCGGCGGGACGGGACGGAGACACGCGCGCACGCACACACACGCTCACGCCGGGACGGTGACACACGCACACACGCTCAGAGCAGCGCGGCGCGGCACGGCGCGGCGCCCTCTCCCTCCGGCTCACCCATGATGGTGGTGCAGGCGGCCGTTACTCCGGGCCGGACCCGCAGGCTGCTCCTCAAACTGCCGGTCGGGACCCTGAGACGCAGCAGTGGGGAGCGGGTAAGCGCACTCTCTCTCTCTCTCTCCCCGTCCTTTCTCCCTCTCTCCCTCCCTGTCTCCCTCCTTCCCTTGCCGAGTCTCGCTGTGCTGTTTTGAGAGTCCTAGATTAAAAGGGGGGGGTTTTTCTTCTGCCTAATCCTTTGGACAGTACAGGATTAATGGGAGCAAGGGGGTGGGGTGGTGGGGTCGGGGGTAGTAGCAAGCTTTTAATCTGGGACCGTGGAGTGCCGGCATTATGGACGTTCCTCTCTCTGGCTCTGGGTGCAGCTTTCTGCTGGCTAACTTTAATTTATAGGCAGCTCCTCTCTGTTTGTCGGGCTCGCTGAAGGTTACGAGGAGCTGTCCGGCAGCCAGACGGGATGCACAGATTCGCAGTGTTCAGGCCCGCTAAGGGAGAGCCCTGCCTGTCTCTTTACACCAAGATCGCTGCCTGAACACAGCTGTACTTTTATAGCGCCCTGGGTAATTATGTGGTACTGTATCAGTACACGTCTAGACGAGAACATGCTCAGACTTGTGCTGTACAAGGGCTTCCCATCATCGAGAGTGTTTACAGTTCGCCGTGAGTCTGTGGTGTTGCCATCACTCCGAGTTACTGAAGTGTGTATCACTTAGAGTTCATTCTGCTGCAGAATGCGTCTATTTTGGGGTCAGATGGTAGGAGTTAGGAGTTTTTGCTTTGAAAACTCTTAGATTTGTAATGCATTAGACGCATTAAGTCTTGAAAAGCTGACTTACCTGTGCAGGGTCTTTATATGGTGTCTGCAGATTCCACAGACAGACTCACACATAGTGCTGCATGGATGTCCATGGTACAGAGACACGCAGAAAAGTGACATTTACATACAGTGATTTCATGCATCTGTTGGTTAGAGAGAGCGTTGCTCATTTACCCCCCTCTCCTTACCATACACCCCCCAGAGCTGCATACTGTAGCTCACAGCCTTCTGTAATTAGTCACCGCATGCAATATTGATGAAAATATTCGTCAACCTCTTCATTAGAGGTCCTCTGAGCTGCAGTAGATCATAACTGAGCCTCCTTGCACAAGAAAACAAAGAGCACGTTTGCAAGGTTTTGTTTTTCTATCATGTCTTGTTTCTGTACTCTTTTTTGTAAATTATATGTGTGTTTGATCATTAAGAGTCTCATTGTTTCGCTAAATTAAATGAATGTTAAGTTTTGGCATGGGGTAGTCCCGTTATCCGTTCACATCTGTGTTCTGCGTGTGTCCTTCCAGGAAGATTACCTGCTTTAGAAGTCTGTTAGACTAAACTACTTCTCTGGTGCAATTGCTCCTTTCGGCCACGGCCAGAGAAACGCTCAATGACAAATATGCCTGAATTGGGTTAGTTCACATCGTCTTCCCCCACCCCACTCCTCCAGCCCAAGTGCATTCTCATTTTCTTCCCCCTCCCTACACCCCTGGGAAAGTCAATTGAATTTAAAGCTGTTTTCATTCTTCCTCTCGCTCAACGAGAACTCCTGATTGACCAGCATCTGTTTGGGAAGTAGTTACCATTTCTTACATAACGGATTCCTGGCGAATGTAATATCCGGACTGGGGCTTTACATGGATGTCCTGATTACCTGTAACTTGCTGTTAATGCTATACGTCTAAGCTCTTTATACGTCCGGAAATGGCTTCTGTATAGCCACGGTGGAGAAAGGACTCTTGTTTAACCACAAATATCAAGCTGAACATGACAGAGAGTGGTGGGGTCAGGTATGGTTCAGACAGAGATGTTTTATTTGCTTTGACAGTTAAGGATGACTTTGGTTTTTCCATTCTGCTAAGAGCAATATTCAGAGCATTAAATATATGGCTGCGCTCTGTTGATCCAAGAAATGTCTCCCTCCAGAGAACTCTGGATGACTGTTATGAACCCCACCCATGCTCCCACTGCTGATTTAAGGGCAGTGTGTGCTTATGGCTAGTTTATTAGACTTGAGTAGGAATTAATAGTTCTTACCTCACAGTGATGATTTAAGAGGCATTTCTAATCAGAGCTTAACATTAACTTGCTGTGTTTATTCAAGAAACTTCAGTGAATTCAAATGCTTTTGAAATGTAACCCCATGTAAAGAATTTATGCAGTAGATTTGTAAGGACCCATTATGTGGTACATGCTTGGTATACTTGATTTGTAAGGACCCATTATGTGGTATATGCTTGCTACAGTAGATTTTTAAAGACCCTTTATGTGGTATATGCTTGGTACAGTAGCTTTGTAAGGACCTTTTATGTGGTATATGCTTGGTACAGTAGATTTGTAATGACCCTTTCTGTGGTATAGTCTTGGTACAGTAGTTTTTGTAAGGACCTTTTATGTGGTATTTGCTTGGTACAATAGATTTGTAAGGACCTTTTTAGTGTTGTTATACAGATGATTGCTTTGTCCTTGGTCCTAGGTGTCATTTAAATGGGACACAGTGTTCTGTATTATTTAACTTTTTAAATTTTATGCACCAATAAATTAGAATTCAAGGTAAAAGTCAGCGTATGAATAAACCTGCTGTGTAAATTAAGAGAGTCTGTTTTTCTCAAAAGACACAAAAGTTGCCCTGGGGTAAGCATGAAAATAAGTTTATAGTGATTAATTTAACCTTTCTCTCAAGTGCTTTTCATTATGTTTCAGAGGGGAGCACACCAATATATAAAGAAATAGGCACAACACTGTGCTCTCACAGTGGATGAGAGAAATAACTGGATCCATTGACTGGCAGTTTAAGGGCTACCATTTGTGATAGGCTATGGAGTTTGATACCGCTGTTCCTGGCTGCTTTGAAAGACTTGTACTTGTAGAAGCTTCACTTCCTTTCAGACAGGCAAAGTACCACGTGCTGTTTACCGGTGATTGAGCGTTCTGGAATGATGGCTGCAATTTGCATGCTTCTTCACAGGGAGTTCTCAGCCTCCTGCCTCTGACGACAGATCTGCCATTATTGCCTTTATTAGCCAGGAGAGGAAGATTTATTCAAACAGGCGCAGAGGTTGGAGTCTGGCTCCACGCCAGACTTCTCCTCATTTTTTTGTTTTCATGCTCAAAGCATGTTGTCAGAGTGAAGGGGGTTTATTCTGTGTTTGCTCCATTAATTGGCGGAGCGGGAGTGGTCTTCCGTGCAAGCGGTTTGTCAGTTTCGTCGGACGAATGCTCTGTGATGTGTCCATCTTTACAATGAGGGGGACATCTGTGTTGTCACGGCACTTAGATGAGTCAATCATCTTCGCCTCTGCTTGGCACCAAAGCTTAGTTGCGTGAAAGGCCCCTGGCAAACCCCCTCACAGAACCCCAGGTGTAAATCTGTGTGTGCATTTGTGTGTTTGTGTGTCATTGTATGACAGGGAGAGATTGTGGATTTGGGTGTGCGTACATGTGTGTGTATATCTGTGTGTGTGTGTGTGTGTGTGTGCATTTGAATGTGTGCGTGCCCACAAGGCCCTCAGTGATTTCCTCTTGTTCTGTATACCCCCTCATGCGTGACGGAGCTCATAGCAACAACAGCGATGCCACAATGTCCATTTCGCTTCGTTTGTGCTGAGCGTCTCTGAGCTGAACTCCACAGGTCCCTTTATATGTCAGCCCCAAATGTGGGAGTGCGGGAGAACCCCCTGCCAGAAAATGAGTGTCAGTCTGGGGCTGAAGGAGACCCCTGCTGTGATCTCCCCCCTGTACCCCACTAACTCTCCGGGCCACAGGCAATATTTCAATATTAGGTCTCATTCCACTTGTCCCAGTCCTTCTACCACCCGACACTGACAATGAAATTGTTGCCTGTGAAGCTATGAAAGCTTCTGTTGATGGTGACCCACCATAATTCTGTCTTCATAGTCAGTCAGCAGTTCCATAGGCATAGTTGGTCTGTACCTGAAATAAAAACTGGGCACATTTTTACTGTATGTAGACTCACACCAAAAGCATGTGCTACAATACCTTGACATGGAGACCAGTGACTATGTATTCCCCCCTAATAAACACACCTCAAACATTTGTTAATTGAGTAATGTCTATGAGATGATCATTTGAAAGCTCACATTTTTATTGGCTGCCTTTGTAACTAGGAGACTGGGGAGTGGTGGTGTCCATCTCTGTCCCCAGGGAGCCTCGGAGTTGTTTATGAGGCGGCGAAGCCCGTGGTCAGATATGACAAGGTGGCGCTCCTTAGATCCAGTCTGAAATCAAAGAGGATTAACTTGTTATTGTGTTTTTCGCCGCTCCGCTAATCTGTTGGCTCCCTGCGAATCAATCAACAACAGCGACGACAAAGCGAGAAACCCACGACTGAGGGGGAAGAATACTTTTAAGGCCTTGCTCCGCGCTCGCCTTGGAAACGCCATTATCGGCGAGCTCTCAGAAACCCTTTGGGTGTAAAATTAAATGAAGTGGCCTGAAAGACTATAATTGGGGCCTCCTTGTGTATTGAGCAGACAATAAAATCATAGAGGGGCATCCGTAGGAGATGCTGGCGTCGGCCCCCGCGCTAACTGTGCGCCTCTTGTTCTTTAGCGGTCGGACTAATTGCGGCTCATTAAATTTAAACATCACGTCGCCTCCAATTACAGTTCAGGCCAAGCCTCGGTGCTGCTGGCCCAGTGCTCACTCCCGGCAAAAACCTTAACCATCCTTCATTAGCTCGGTTAAATTAATCATTTTCGTCTTCTGAATGCTTTCCGGACTGAAGAGCATACCTTAATTTGTGAGTTTGCAGTCCATTTTATGCCTGTGATTGCATTTGTTGCCGTTTGCTTTTGTGTTATAGAAATGACTTGATTCACAGCGGCCATGAAGAGCATGTTTTATCTCTCTGTATAATATAACCATTATTCTCCATTACTACCATTCCTGTAACAGAATATATGTAGTACCTATTCAGGAATTCAGTGCTGTTGCTGTTGTCCCACCAGGGTGAGTGTTGTGTGTGTGTGTGTGTGTGTGTGTGTGCACACATGTGCGTGCATGTCTGTATTTTGTGTGTGTGTGTGTGTGTGTGTGTGTGTGTGTGTGCGCGCGCACATGTGTGCCTCCATTTGTCCATATAAAAAGTGTGTGTTCAGATAGTAAGGCTGATCATTTAGCTGTAATGAATCCTCATGAGGTGGCCCACTGGGCACATGCCAGGATCTTAAGAAGAAACCACATTTCCCACAGTTCCTTGCCCCCATTGTGCCATGAGGATTCCCACGGCTTCAAACTCACAGTAATCCAGACTTTAGACACCCAGCTGTAGTCCCTCAAACTGAGTAATTCTCATGACTGCAGTCTGATTCACAGACAAATCAGTTTAGAGAGAGAGAAATAGCCTCCATTCAGAATGAAAGTGCTTTCATTCACCAGCAGTTGTCATGATAAACAGACCATACTCGATAACTGCTGTTGTTTTGTTTCCCTGTCTTCATCTCCCATGAAAAAAACTCTACATTAAACAACTATATTAAAAGCTGGACAGTCTTCACAGCAACCCTATCATGAAACATGACCCGCTGATGGCCAGAAAGCGTTTCCAAAAAGCGTGTTTCTTATTTGTGGTACTTGTGTCGGGATAATGCGTTTGTCTGGTAGTATGAAAAGTGCCACAGGAGCAGTGCACTGTTTTTCTCCCCTTTGGGGGTCGTCTCAGCATTTGATCCCGGAGTTTTAATTTACTGCATTGGGCGCATGCCATGTCCTCTCTATAGGTGGTAGCTGAGCAGAGCGGAGGTTTTAGCTTACAGTTGCGTCGCTTATTTTTTCTACTTCATTGAAGCCATCAGTAGTCCTGGCTCGCCGGGGGGGGAGCGGGCTTTGAAATCGGAGCGGTGCGGTTGTAGAGTTTGGGGGCTCTGGGGGGTGAGAGCGGGGTGGGGGGGAGGGCCATGGATCACCTTTGGCTCCGCTTCTTAGAGCCCTCAGACCCCGTCTGTGGTGAAACGAAAGCCCTCCTGTCCCCCAGAGCGACGGGGAAAGGGAGTGTTATTGCGCAGCTTTTTCTTCGGACTCTTTGATGAGGCATGGAGGGGCTGCATTCAGTGCGGGGTGCCTGTATCTACAGGGGACAGCTTGGCTCGTGTGATAGATGGAAGGCTTTCCACACTGCTGCAGCTTTCTAGCTGCTGTTCATCAGCCTGAGGAACACTGCGGTCCCTCATCACTGACTGACTAACCTGCTGGCAGAAGGACTGGCTCCCTCACACTGCCAACAGCACCCCCTGTTTGACCACTTGGCGGGGAAAAGGGGGCCCCAGGAGTAGCTGCATTTCCTTCTCAGTTCTTGCTTTTGGTGTTTTTTTTTTCATTTTTACCTGAAACAATTGATAAAACATTGCAGAATGAAAAAATGGCTTGCTTGCATGTAATGTGCATTCACTTGAGGCATTTCAGGTCTTTCCCTGGTTTGTATTTTCTTCAATAAGGAACCCTATTAACAGCTTTAAATGTGCATATGCCATATTCCATATGGCTCTGACCCAGTGCTGAACTGAGTTCTGAGTCTGGCTGGACTTAATTAGATTGGCTGTTGGCTTCCAGAAATGTGTCGCGATGGGATACTCGTGGTGGCAGGTTGAGGGTGGGAATGGAAACCCCAGACTTTCCATGATGTTTGAAGTGCTTTATGTGGCAGTGAGGGCTGAGTGGCATGTTTCACTGCCTGCTGCTGCTGCTGCTGCTGCTGGGGGCTTGGAGCGGGGCTGTCATACGAAGCCTGATCTGGAGCCAGTCACCCAAGCCAGAGCCTCAAAGCCCTATTCATGGAGTTAGTGCTGCTGTCGCAGCAGAGGGACCCACAGGGGTTTCTTCTGTATGTGTGCGTGCTTGTGCGTGTGTGTGAATCTGTGTGTGTGTGTGTGAATCTGTGGGTGTGTGTGTGCATGTGTGTGTGTGTGTGTGTGTGTGTGACTCTGTGTGTGTGTGTGTGTGTGTGTGTGTGTGTATGAATCTGTGTGTGTGAATCTTTCTGTGTGTGTGTCCATGTGCGTGTGCATATATGTATACTGTATGTGTGTGTCTGTTTTAATGAGCACATGCGTCTGTGTGTGTGTGTGTGTGTGTGTGTGTGTGTGTGTGTGTGTGTGTGTGTGTGTGTGTGAGATGCAGTGGAGCTTTGCCAGCCACCATTTGCACTCATTGTTTCTCCCTCCTCAGCACTTGTGTGGGCTGCTAGCTTTTATATTCTAATCCTCATCAATATTTAACTCCTTTAAGCAAAAGTGGAGCATATGATCAGCCTATTTACTGCATGAAGTAGGTCAACATCAGAATAAACAAACAAACAAAACATTTATGAATTTTTGACAGTAGAACAGACAGAGCTGCTTGCATTCAACGCAGTTTTAACTGGCAGCCCCCCTAATATTTAACATCATTATGAATTGGTATTGATCCCTCTTCAATCAGCTTTGCAATCAAGGAACATGAAGGGGAGTGTTTGAAATGAGCTTTCATACAGGATTTATTGCACTGTAGCTCATCCCTCTGGTCTCTTGCCAATATAAGAGGATCAGCTGGTCCTGTTCATAATTAAGAGGTCATATTTTTGTCATATGAGCTGTGCGTGATGTGACTATTTGTCTTTCTTGGACTGAGATCACGCTCATCCCAAGACCAATATTAGATGCACGCCAGCATCATATAAATGAGAGTAGTAAACTGCAGCCACTCTGCTGGGGCCGGTTTGATGTAATGCAGAGTGCCATTGTGTTGTGTGTGACCCATTTCTCTCCATTGCCTTTCACTGCGACTGGGTCTGCGGTGAGCCATGCGTGAGGGGAGATGAGCACGGCATTGTGGGAAATTTCCGATGGCCACAGGATTAAGTTTTGCACAGAAGTGCCCTGACATCTCCACTAAAATGCAGCTGCCCCCGCACAATGTCCCCCCATACAAATCAGACCCGGCAGCTTAAACGCCTCACATTGATGTTACTCAGGGCTTTCTGGAACATTCAGCAGGGACTGTCCCTTCTGGGCATCCGTGCCTTTCCTCCGACACGACACAAAGCTCACATGAATCAAAGGCGCTCCTAGATTTATGCCTGAAAGGGCCGCACAGTGAAATATAACTCCACCTCATCATGGCCGCAGCTGGAACATGGGTTTTGAAGGTGGAACAGGAGCACTAGAGGGGTATGGCTGAGTAGCAAAGTTGTAGTCTCCATGCTGGGACCCCATTTCTCCAGCTGTTCCCTGATGACTCTGCCACTTGTCCCCTGTGGCACATTGAGAGTGAACTGGAGGATCAGATCCTCCTCATGGAACTCCACACACTGTCACCGGCTCATGACTCTCTTATTTAGATGGCCACTCTAACTTCAACAAAGTTACATACCGTATGTTCGTGCACACATGCACACATATTTATGCTTGGACTGTACTCTTGCTTTCTGCCAAGCCTTTAAGAATACAGGTTTGGTGAATGGCAGTGACAGCTTTCTCTCTCTCTCTCCCCCATAGGTAAGACAACATGCTCAGGTTTATCATTTATGAAAGATTGATGTCTAAATATGCATTTCTTGCTGTGACACGTGATGTGTCACAAGGAGTCTGTGTTATGTTTAAAGGCATTCATTTTTAAATTAAACAGATCTATAAATATACTGACTTATAACTATAATTGTCATGGGTCATAATTCCAGAAAGCACATGTGCTTGCATTGCAGTGAAGCTGAGATACTGTAAGGGCAATGAAATGATTCCAAATGACGTAAAAAGCCCTCAGTCTATGTCATTAAGGCTTTTGTTCCTTCAGGGCCCTACTGTAATAAAATATCTGAGCTCAGAGGTGAAATGTTCCCAGCCGGTCAGGTCGATCCATGACCTCTCCCATGGTTCCATGGGGCCTTGAACAAACAGTCATGGGAACATCTTCCATTTCCAAATATTTGTTCCTTTCCTAAATGGTGGTTGCCAATAGCACTGTCATTTCCACACATCCATGTAGAACCAGTGCAAGCAAGAATGGCTGGCCAAACATTTACTGTAATGGCAAGTCTGTCTGTCTCCCCTGGCTTCCTCAAAAAAAAAAAAACATATTACAAAGAGGAACAGTCATAATAAAGTGTGTGTACTTGCACGATGTTGTAAGTCCCATGTAAGATTAAAGTTTTTTTTACATCAGTCAATCAATTCAGTTTTACTTGGTGGAGCTCATTTTTGCAATCAATTTGCCTCAGGGCGCTGAACATAGTGTTTTTTCAGAGGGAGCACAAAAACAGAAAAAGGCAAAGCCAGTTTGGACAAACTGATAAATTACCTGAAACACTACCACCTAAAGGAATTTCTCATGTCTCAAACTGTTTCCTGTTAAACTATAAATTAAAAAAGAGTAATCTAATGGTTTAACACACTTGTTATCTGTCCCAGCTAGCCTGTACCTTGTCTGTAGCCATTGAAATCTGGTCATGCAGCGCTTCTAATATTGTTGACTCCTTATGTTTTTGCGCTTGTGTTGTGCTCTGCCTCAGGTTGTAAGTCGCTTTGGATAAAAGCGTCTGCCAAAT
Organism: Megalops atlanticus; assembly: GCA_019176425.1. Taxonomy (NCBI): domain Eukaryota; kingdom Metazoa; phylum Chordata; class Actinopteri; order Elopiformes; family Megalopidae; genus Megalops; species Megalops atlanticus. The sequence continues at coordinate 4,814,195 of CM032899.1, forward strand.
GAATAAATGTAAATGTAAATTCTCTGACCCTGGGAAAAGTGATCAAGAGGGAAAAGGAGGAATGCTAATAGTGGAATGGAAGGAAACATCCATCAGTTCATTCCATTAGCTCAGGTCTAGAGGCAGTTTGATGGTCAAAGGGGCGGCATGGGGGGCTCAGGCAGGCCATGAGGAGGATCTTCTGTTCTATGATGCAGTGTTAGTCTAGGCATCCTGTCCGTTGAGAATGCGCATGGTCATTGGTCAATGCCAATGAGCAGGGGCACGGCTATAGGAAGACTTGTTGCTCAGAGGTGTGAGGGACAGACAGAGAGTGAGAAAGAGGGAGGGAGAAGAAGAGGATGACCAGTCTGGGTGCAGTATGTGTAATGGGACAGTGTGACACACCGTAGCCTAAGCAAAGAGAAATTATGGTAGCATACAAGACAAAGTAAGCAGTCAGACCCATAAATATGAAGGCAATCCAAGACTGTTCCACCCCATTCAGAGAATGAGCCTGCCAAAAACTCATATTTATACCAGAAATGGGGCAAAAGCAGACAGAGCAATCTAAGAAGTACAGGGGACTGATGGATCTTGCAAATAAGCAGCTGCAAGCCCATTTAGAGTCATAAATTAAGAGCAGCAGTTTGCAATCAATCTGATATTTTACTGGTGGCCAGTGAAGCGATGCTTGAACCTGTATAATGTGTTCAATTTTTTTTTATTGTAATCAGGATTCTAGCTGCAGAATTTTCAGCAAGTAGCGGGAGATTTATGGTGACATTGAAAGGGAAGTAGTCTGATCAACATGTAATAAATGCGTGGAGTAGTTTTCTTGCATCATTTATGGAAAGAAAAGGCTTCATTTTGCCAGTGTTTTGGAGCTGACAAAATTGGGAAGATATTGATGGGTTTTAGTTGGTTATTAGTTATGTCTAGGATTCAGCAGTGACATTCAAAAGAGGTCTGTAGTTCTTAAGATTATTTGGGACAACATTTGGCTCCTTCAAAGGGTCTTGACTACTGATTATTGTAGGGAATTGTAATACGTAGCCTGATGATGATGCTGTAATAACAATATTTCAAATGGACTGACAGCACCCACATGTTGTTGGCAGTCTAACGTCTGTCAATATTTTCATTTCTTTACACTTTCGGAAGTGCAACCACAGAAAGAGTGACCCAAGAAAAAGCACTTTAATTTCTACATTTATGAGTGACAAGCATTTGATGAATTGCACTGTTGGGGAAAAATGGTTTTTAACAAATCATGTTTTGCAATCTTCTGGATTATAAATTGATTTTGCAGTACAACATTATTTTAATGATGCTATATATTGTATATTATATCCAGTAAGCACCATGTCCAGTCTACATATACAGCTATTTTCCATTGAAATACATGGAGGTTCCTTCTTTTTTAATGGACTGTTTACAAACAGAAAACGGTGGCACATCATTTCTGCGTATTGCGACATTTTGATTAAACGTGGAGTTAAAACTCAGTGCTATATGTTTGAAAGTCATTAAAGGGTGACCCCACATCAATACCCCCAATAAATCTGCCAGCCAGCGAGGCACATTTCATCAGCTTTGTGTGTTTTAAAGTATATTGAGCTCCCTGCATATTGATTTGGACTGTTTTTGCCGAATTGCAGAAAAAAACTGTCCGAACCAAATTCAGTAAACAGCCTTTGTCAGGGGTTTTGATGTGTGCTTTCAAAGAGTGGCCTTTCCTTCTGACTGCTCGTCAAGGTTTTCAGAAGCCTGCCAGGAAGTGGAAGAGAGGAATACTAACATATAAGTGTGTTCTTGAATTTGACCCTTCGGAGGGAGTACCTGTAAAGTATTCTGATTTGTGTTGGAGATGCTGGAGACTCAGCTGTATGACAGTGGGCAGAGTTAGGGCTGGTTCACTGAACATTCACCGATCCTCCCCACATATCTAAAAGTGCTGGAACTGGTTGCAGGCCAACAGGACCAATTAAGAATCCAGAACGATTATTTCTGGTAGATTTAGCCAATGTCTGAAGCGGGCTCTCGGGAATGGGTAATTAAGACAGCATCAACAAAACAACGCTTATCAGACGAAGCTCACTGCTTTCAGAAAGCATGCAGCTTCCATTGTGCCAAATACTCCAGCACTATCATGTCACTTTAGCAATCTAAAGCATTAGACTAGATAGATAGGGTTCCTAGGAACATACTCCCATTTTTAAATAGCAAAAAGCTAGCTCTTTTAGGTCATGTTTTTACATTCCTGGACTGACTAGTCTGCTGACTTGCGTTATTCAGGGAGCAGTGTCAAAGAATTCCATTTATCATAATAATACTGGCAGCAGGATGAAGCCCGCTATTCAGTCAGACCTCTTGTCGACTGACACCACGGTGTCAATGCCGTTGCTATGGCTGCAATGCCACATATTTACAGCCGCTTGATCAGAAGAATGTTGAGCCACATATAAGAAGCTTCGTTCTGGAATTCCTAGAAGGGTTCTCTTGAGTAACCCTTTCACGTGCAGCTTTAACTGGTGGAAGGGGGGAAGGGGGGAAAGGGGGGGGCTTCATTTGCATGGGGTGGGGGTGTTGTTTGTCACCAGTCGTAAAGTTTACTGTCCAGATTTAACGACTGTTAGCTTAGCCAGGTCACCCTTTGAGCAGGTTCTGCTTCCGAAAGCTTCTGCCACTCAAGCGGGGGAGCAGTCTGTGTGCGCGTCTGGAATCGCAGGGGTTAAGGCAGCTAACAGAATGTCCTGGGAATGCTGGCAATAAAGCAAACAGCCTTTTTAAAGAGTCTGGACCAGATCCCGGCGGACGAAGGAAACTTGTGAACCCTCTTGAGATGCTAAGTTTATTCCTGCACGAGGCTCTGGGAAACCTAGGAGGGAGTCGGGGTATCATGTAGCCAGTACGATCCTCTGCAAAGGGGGACAAGTCACCTCGTCTGCCGCCTAACGTCAACAGCGCCGAGAGCCTCGGGAGGGACCTCGGGGGAGAATCTGTTCTGCTCAAAGCAAACAAACACACAGGAAAAGCCTACCACCGGATCGTAGCGCTCCTTCGTGGGAAATGCACATGTTTAATGCATTTGGGCTCCCATTCCAAATCTGTCCCCCCGCAGCCTAAGACGAGAGGGACTCGCATTTCAGACTGCGTGGGAGAGGGTGACACAGGGGTGTCCCGGAGTTTTTGGGGCGACTTGGGAATAAAGAAGAAGGAGGGGGAAAAAACGAAAGCCTCGGGAGGCACAGGTGTTGGATTGCCCCTGAGGCACGGAAATTTACCTGGCCACCTGATTCCACTCAGGATCGAATGACGATGGAGTCTATGCTCGTCGGCTTCGAGGACTTCTTCTTCACCAGGCACGGCCTGTTCTGGAACCTGACTGCCACAGCTCTGAGACGGTGGCGCGTCATGAACCTCAGGGCTTTTCACCTGGTGTTCAGGCCCAGGTGCATCCCAAGTGCTGTGTACCAGGTATGAGAGAGACTGAGATCCGTTACCCTCTAACAGCACACAGTAAAGAAACAGCGGAGTTAGACTTGCTCTAAACGCTGGGTCGATAAAAGAATGGCTTTCGTGCTATAGCCGTTTGCAAATACATGCGGTATGTCTCGCGTTTATGTTTCTAAATTGGGAATTGATTTCTTGGGTAATTTGTTGCTCGGTCTTGGCGCTGGTCCATGCGTTCCCTGTGAGAGATGGAGAAATCGCACACTTCCTTCTTCGATACGAGTGGAAAGAGGAGAGTTGATTTGCTTAATTCTGCTTTTTCTGAGCTGAAAAACACGAAATTTAGAATTCAGCGGCCTTGCTGCGTGTTTTGTCCAAAGTTAGTGTTGCTATGGCCGATTCAAAGGGTTTCTTCTCAGAAAGCTGCCTCTGTGTCAAAGTGACTTGAAAGGGGCTGCTTTTTGCAATTGGCTCCTGTTTGCAAAGCATTCTGGAGTAGGCTGCATTTATATCTGAGGCCCGGATGAAACTCTCCTAAAAGGTGTTTGTGAATTGTTTTCTTCTGCGGTTTGTTTTCCCTTTCAGGTTAGAAAAAAATCTATTTAATATGCTTTTGTTCCATTTATTCAGTTCAAAGGCTGTTTTTGAACAGTGTTTTATCATTCCTCAGTTTGTACTGGTTCAGTATTTTTAACAAGCATAATTAGAAATATGTGTGTGCCACATGTATGTGTTTTCTTTTTTCAATAAAATTAACTGTTTCCATGCACTAGTATTTTACAAAAATTCTTTTCACATTTTTACATTCTTTTTACATTTTTGACATATTTCATTAACTAAACATAAAACATAGTGACGAAGCCTGTGATTGGGGACGCATGAATTTTCAGGCAAACCACGTCACAGTTTTTAATCGTTCATGCTTTCGAATAGTGGGAGCAGAAATTTAAAGAAAGACCCGACTTGCAGCGAGTTCTCCAGCTCAGGGAGAGAGTTCTCAGAGCGTTAAACCGCTTACTTTCCCCCCTGTCGCTCCTCGGCGAGACGGTGGAACCGATCCACTGATTGAATAATGCACTCCGTGCCCAGGCCCTGTGGTTCAGCTGGCTCTCAGGGAGATGGTGGGGGGGTCAGGTTACTGAGGTAGAGAGGGGCCCGGAGCCCTACGCTAACGAGAGGCAGGTGCTGTCTGCGACTCCTCATTTCGCCCAGAAGTCTCTGCAATGTCCTCATTTGCACTGAGCGTCAGCGCTAGACTGTCTGAGCCCAGCGGCTGCTTTGTAAGCGTCGCCTTTTCTTGCGCCGAAAGCTCAGAAGCACCTATTTGTCCTGACGTCAGAGCAGGTTGAGATTAGGAGGTGGTGTGTGATCGGTATGCTAACAGCGAGCTTCTCCGGCGGAGATGGCCAGACCCGACGAGGCGATGCAGGAAATAAGGAGCCGAAAGGCCTTGCTCTGTGTCCGTGGGGGGCGATAGGTTTTCTCACAGCATACAGGACATCCCAATTTAGTGCTTGCAGTGTTGCTTCAGGGTCAGAAATGGATTGTTCTACACAAGGAGGAGCTTTGTGAACACACAGAGGTGAATGCCGACTCCCCCCTTCATGTGAAATGAAACAATACACTGTGTAGTAAGTGCGGAGATCTATATTTATATTTATATGTGCAAACGCTGCACCCAATGAGTGTAACCTTTTCCTATGAAATTACTGAAACACCTGACAGAATTAATGTAGCTGCCATTGTACTGCCTGTAATACCTCTAGTCTAACAAAAAAGAACTGAACATCGCAGCATGTGAGTCTGCTCCATGTCATGTTCAGTGTTTTGTCATGCCATTATGGACTGGCACTCAGGCATGCCGACTGTGAGAGGAGCAGTTGATGAGCGAGGGAGAAAGCTGGAAGGTGAGAGTCTCCGGGACTCAGTTACTGTGTGAGCAGGGCCACTGTGATGGATCACCTTTCCCGGGGATGAGAGCCTCAGTGTGTGGGGTGCCTGGGGGAGACTGCACACAAACGGAGTAGGCCCAAATTATCATCACTCCGGGCAGAGACTTAATCAAGAGAGAGGGATCGGTGTCTCTGTCTGCGGGGCGAGGGAGAATTCCAAGGCCAGGCTTGTGGTTAATGCTCCAGCTTCCTCTGTAACTTCGTCTAATGCAACTTCCAGCACTGCGCTGCTGGCACTGAGTAGGTTGTTCACAGGATACGTGGCTGCCATTCAACGGCCTTTGAAAACACTGTCTGACACTACACGCCCTTCCAGGGTAGGGCCTGAGGGACAATCTCTGTCTCTCACACACACACACACACACACACACACACACACACACACACACACACACACACACACACACACACACACACAGGTGTGTGCTCGCACACATGCACACACAACCACTAAGACACCTCAAACAAAACCCACTCACATCCTGCCACAGCAACATCTCAGAGCTCTTTGACGTCTCCCCTTTCCCCTTAGCATACTGTCCGGCAGGTATTTCCTGCCTTTCAGAGGAACTGAGCTAAGAGAAACAGTTCCCATTTATAAGCAGAGCTGAAGGAGGCCTGCACCACGTTTCTGAGCAGTTCAGATGAGATTCAGAGAGCCGCTCAGTCCAAAATCCTCTCAAACAAAGAGCCCCTGTAACATCAGGAGCCAGCATCTCTTTTGTCTGGTATGTCTGTCAGACTCTCCAGGCAGTGTGGGACTTCCAATCCACAAGGAACTCCCAAGACGTGGGCCACTGTAAACCTGCTCCACGCTCTCGCATAGGCGTGAGGAGCGTTAACTCAAAAGCCTCCAATTTCCTGATTTGGCAGCCATAGAGGGTCTTTGTTCTAGAGCACGCCCCCATTAAGCTGATAATTAGGGGCTGTTGTTGTTGTTGTGGGAGGGAGTGAGGGGTTGCACCGCTCACATAGAGAGGAAGAGGGGGGCAGCAGGAACAATCAGGCCAGAAACCTCCGAGTCCATCGGGGCCCCTCTCTTCCTTCTCCTCCTCACAGCTCCAGAAGGCAGGATTTCCTGAGAAGAGATGGGGGGGGGGAGGAATCTCCGCAGGCGGCTAAAGACTTTGCATTCAGCTCCTCTTTATCTGTGGCAGCGTCCCCCTCAAACAGGAAGCCGCCATGACACAATCTGTCATTGTCCACGTCCATTAGTCATAATGAAATCGCCATGAACGGTATGGAATGCACAGTGATGTCATGTGTAATGTTATGTTCACAGTGAAAGGCTATAGGTAATCCAGAGTGCTCTTAATCGGAATTCTTAGCAACTCTTTTAGACTCTTTCATGACATTACATTACATTATTGGCATTTAAGAGATTGCTCTTATCCAGGCTTACTTAGGTTGCAACATTGTTGTTACATATGGTCCATTTACACAGCTGGATTTTTACTGAGGCAATTCTGGGTTAAGTACCTTGCCCAAGGGTACAGCAGCAGTGCCCCAGCAGAGACTCAAACTGCCAGCCTTCTGGTTACACGCCCTGCACCTTACCACTGTGCTACCCTGCCATCCAACCCGCCATTGGGTGGCGGGTTGGCTGAGATGAACTTTGAGCTGAAGCTGTCTGTAATCCTGATTCAGAGGGTCTTATTCATGAGTAAATCCCTCAGCCTTATCCATTATATCAGCATTCATTATCTCAGTCACTGCCTTGTGGAAATGTCCAGGGTGGTGAAACCTATCCACTTCCCAGTGTTGTGGGACGGAGGACCTGAAGGATTGTGTTTCAGTGCTTCCTGTTCCTCTGCTCCACAGCTTCCCTGTTTTCATGCGTTTAGGGAACCTCTCGTGCCGCTGCTTATCAGACAGTTTATGAGGGATAGCGGAAACGTCCCACATTCCGATGTTAGAAGTCACTTTTTCAACAGTTGCATTCAGATCGCAGCCTTTATATGGTTTTGTTATGAAGAGCGGACACTATGGGTTAACTTTGTACAATAAAACACGCTGCGCTGTAAACAGTTTGGCTGGTGTGGTATGTGTAGCCGTTGGATGAGGAGACTGAGTTTGATTGCTCGCAGTTGCGGAGTTGTTTAAGGCAAATACCACACGTGTGTTTGATGGCTGGTTGCCACCTGGGAAGACAAATGGAGCCTTCCTTCCAGCCTCCTGGCAGGTAGACGGGATTCCCATGGTACCCGTTCATCAGTGAGAATGTCTTTTTCTCTCCTCCGCTCCCAGCTTGAGAGCCAGGGAATAACAAGTTTTGGGCTCTTCTCAGCCCCCACAATGCTTTGCTGCCATAGCCGGCTCCCGTGGACCACAGAGGCTGTCCATCTCTGCCCTGCACCAGGGCTCCTCGGCATCGCCGCTGTTTTCAGAAGAAAATATTTTCCCAGAACAAGACGTGAGCGTTTCTGTTTCTCCAATGAGAGGGCGGTCCGTTCAGAACCACATTCCTGTTTGGGCCATGTGGTTTGCTGTGCCATTTTTTTTGTTCCTCATTTGTTAACCATCACCCCCCTCGGCATGTTTCCTCTTTGCGCTTTACTAAGCGGACTCCTTCAAGGGCAATTACAGAAAATATTATGATTGTAAAATCGTCAGTTAGCCCTCCGCTCCCCCCGACGATTAATTATTGTTTACATTAGCATGGCTGGTTCTGCTGCGGGGATTTTTTTTGGCCGCTTTGCTCCCTGGGTTTATCAAAGTACTGCCGTGAGAACCGAGAGGGTTTAGTTTCCACTGGTTCCTTTCCATCTGACCCCAAGGAAGTTGTGGGTGATGTTTCACAATTTTCATATTAACGTTTTTTTTTCCAATCGTGGGAAAATGCAAAACCTATTGCGCCCTAGGTTAAACTCCATGTTGGAAAAAACAGATGAAACAGATAGACAAGATAACAGATAATTACTGTAGATAGTGAGCAAGCTCTGATCCCATGTACCAACATCCATTAAAGTACCAAATACCAACATCCATTTAGCGGATAGATGTTATTTCCTGCCTGTTTCCTAAATAAACAGGGAGTGCTATGTATATTCTGTAGCGTTAGGGAGTTCTCCCATAATCTAGTAAGTATGCAAAGTTTTACATGATTTCCATTTATACCACCTGGTATTTTCTAAAACAATGCAATTTAAGTGCTTGGCACAAGGTTTAACCACAGCGGTGCAAATGATTTGGGAGTCAAACCCGCAATCTCTCTGGATCTCTCTGGATCACCCACTCCACACAGCTGGTTGTGAGTTCAGCCTGCTTCATTGTGAACACTGTGAACAGCCATAGCCATTGTCATTCCATTGTTGGTGGTACAGCGCACGGTTCCGGTGATGTCATCCAATGAGTGAGCGCAGTAGTTTCCACACAGCAGCTGTAAGAGGGGGCCAGAGTCCAGCTCACAGGATGACACACTAAGGGCTCTGGAATGCCTGGATGGCGGAAGCGGGCCGCGACGTTCGGGGGCACGCTTAAGGACAGCCCTGCCCATGTGCCACAAAAGTCCTCTGCCTGGACAGCCCCGGACAGCCCTCGTCCCCACCGTCCCGCTGTGTCGTGTCAGTAATTTACTGTCAGGCGTAAGCTCCTTAGCCGCAGCTAAAATCTAATTCCTCCAGTAATGTGAGAAAATGCAATGCTATGGGATGAAATTTCACCAAATGAGGTCTCAGCACACATAAACTCCAGACGCATAGCGGTTCCTCTTTGAGGGGGGAGACACAGTAAATATCCCGTTTAGTGCACAGAGCCTTTGATTATTACTGTATTGTAATCTTGAGACGGTGCAGGTCGTATGGCTGCCTGTGTGACTCTACAGTAATGCGGAGTGCCCTGTCTTGCTGTACAGTATGTCACAGTCTGCATATACCATTACAGGATAATCTGCCGCTGGACCGGGTCCAGCTTTCCCCAGCGGTGGGGAACCCCTCCGTACTGTAAATCCTGCTGGATGATCCACAGAGGCAGGTGATTATGTGTGGCACGGGGACTCCGCCAGGCTGTAAAATCACATAAGCAAATCCTGCCTTTTCAATATCACATTACTTGTCCGACTGGGTTGACATACCTTCAAAGGAGGAAGAAAATGTCATTGGATCATTGAGTAAGAAGATATTTATCACCAGTATCATGTCCTGTGATTCAATGAGACAGCAGTACTGTGTATTTAACATGTCCAAATGCATATCCCTTTGGAATGCTTCACATATTTTCTGAACATATTGCCTTATAAAGGGCAGCAGAGTAATACATTTAACATGCCCTGTAACTCATCTGTATGTCTGAGTTTATTTTGAATATCTTGCTCTCTATAGTTGAGGAACAGTCCCTGCCCTGTTGAATGAGGCTATAGCTGTACTGCTCTGTAACCTGTATAGAAGTGAAAGTGGACACAGGCGCGTGGAGGTGTTGCTAAGACCTACAGCCTGAGCCCTGAGAGCCAGAAGGCCACAGGTGTTAGCTCTCAGCCACTGATTTCCCAGGGTCCCCTGTGGTGCTGTGGGGCCGTGCTTTCTCTCCATTATGTCTCATTGCGAGCTCTTTAAGAGAACAGGCTGGACACTGGAGGTCATGCAGAGCCATGGTCACTCACTCGTGACACGGTCCCCAAAGCACAGACCTCTCACGGCCAATGAGCGCCTCAGGCGACAGGCGACTGGAAGCCGTCAGAGAGAGAGAGGGGTCTCGGCATGACACGCTCGGACATGTTTTCGGCGGGGACGTGCTCCAGCCTTCACCTGAACAGCGCTGCCGACAGGAGCTGGAAGCGGCCCAGCTTCCTGAAATGAGCGTGTGTGTCTCATAACAGCGCATTAGAGCACCGTGTTCCCAACCTCCCTGACCTGCACTCATACTCCCCCTGCTTTTAACTCCACTTCTCTGTCACACAGACTGCGTATTCCGCTGTTTAAACAGAGCAGAAACATCCCTGACCTCAAAACAGCTGAAACAGCTGAAGTTTTACATGAAGCATGCTTTAAGAAAACCAAAAAAAAACCTGGTTATAAATTCTTCACAAAAAATTCAATAAAATAAATAAGTAGATACATATTACAGAGAAACCAACTGCAGAGCTCGTCATAGCTTCATTTCTACAGTTATATTTTTATCAGCTTCCAGTAAATCTATACATGAGGTGCAGGGTTGCAGCATTGCAGGTGCTTCTAAATATATTCTTCGATATGAAAAATAAAGCTCTGGATGTAAGTCTATATTTTTCTCAGAAATGCTACTTTGGGGAAATTGAATGCATGCGTAAGGCATAGGATGGTATGAATGAATATTGCACTGGAAAAGATGGGTCTGGTGTTGTGATTACAAACCAGGAGGCACGGCGTGATTGAATCTGTGATTTGAGGATGCTCTCAATTCGGCGTTCCTCTCAGCCGTGGAGGACCAGATGAATCCTATTCCGGGGGCCGCCGATAGCCAGGGGGGCCGTTTAACTCAAAAACAGCCGCTTCCAAATGAAAACACTGTCCCTCCTCTGCTCGCCTTATTGAGGAATTTCATTGGAAAAATTTCTCGCTGAAATGGAGAATTGATTTGATGTCAGTATTATTACGGGATTCCCTTTGGGGAAAAAAGCAAAGTACTCCTCTCCCTTGTGGAGATCTTACCAAATTGAATTATTCAGCTCCAATGTTTGGCGGGAGCCTGAGTGAAAATGTATAAAAAGGATAGCTAAGCTATTGAAAAGCGACTATGGTTCCATTTCCTGCCGTAATGAGATTACCGGTCATTTAAGTTTTTGTTACAGCAATGACTTCCATCCATTTCTCCCGGAATATTCCACACAGTCCATTTTGTTTGGTTTGGGAAAAACAATGTGTTTCCAGGCATGTCAATCAGTGAAGGGTGGTCTGATATCCTCGGCTTCAGCTTTCATGTGATTGGTTGTATCCAGCACGAAGGTGCTCAAGTGTCAGGGGTTCTCCCTAAAGTTTGATGGTACAATTTTTATCACGCAAGTGACGCACCAAAGATCCAGGTTCACAGGAGGTTGCAGTGACCAAACCAGGCCAGATACAGCAAGAGCTATTCCCCCAAGACAAAACCATCTATCCTGTTTCACCTCAGTGGAACAAACCAGACAAACTGTTAGCTGCGATGTACTTCAATAAGCAATAATTACACCCTCACTAGTCCACTTCCAGTGGCATATATGGTATGTGCGTTACATGGGTTTATTTGCTTTCCTAGATGTGGAGCAAATGGGATGAGTATTATGGAATGCTACAATGCTGTTCTGAAAATGGTGCACATGAGCTTGTATGTAAAGTATTCTGCCCTTAGAGACCTATGCAAAAATTTGATTGACAATTATAAAGTTTGCCCTCAGGTTACGCAGTGGGTTCAAACCCCAGGCAGATTATAAGATTACGCTATTCTAAACAGCAGAGCGAAAAGAGCAGCGGCCACTCAGAGTCCAAAGGGCATGTTCCATTTAGGTACTCTCATACCGGAGACTGAGAAGCTGAAAGGAAGCTTTTTCCCCAGAGCACACATGACAAAAGAAGGCCTTTGACTCAGCATGTATTGTGAAATAAGGTCACGTCTTTGGACAAATTATTGTTTGCACACGAGCGGCTCCCAGGTTTGCCTACGGAGGTGCCAGAGCTGTTAAAGCGTGTAGAAGCAAATGACCAGGGACTGGGGCTAACCGCACACACAGATTGCGTCCAACCTCGCAGGAGAATTTAACTCCACGCCAATTTATTTATTTAATTGCGCACGTATTCGATCGAGAAAATGTTGTAGGTGGCCTTTCTACAAGCCATTAACAGGCGGCCGCCCTCCGAAAATAACTGCCCACTTTGCCGGCAGGTGAAATCATAACAGCTGCGTGCTGTGTGTGCACCTTTCAGATTTCCATTTATTCCCGGTGCATTATGGGTAGGCCACAGCCTCCCCTGTCAGATTCTATGATGACAGATGAACGTTCTCAGACGGTATCGCTGGAATAGCACCAGTGTTAGTTGTGGAGAGTGTGTGGCCCGCCATGGTGCTGTGTCTCTGAGGCTTACTTACTCCTGACAGTTATTTGATGGTGAGTTCTCTTCTTTTCAAGCAACATGCTATTATGTAGGCATCCAAGGCAATGCGGGCTTGAAAGATGCCGTTGTGACACGGGCGGGGGAGGGGTTGTTTGAAAGGAGAAACCAATCAAAATGATAATGGCCGCTTGATGGTCATGTCCGTTTAATATAAAGGCCGATAATTACGTCTTTTGTGACCCATCAGAGCCACTGAAAGACTTACTTGAAGTATTTGAATGTTTGCAGGATTGAATGTCTATATGATAAACACACAGTAAAGACATTAAAGTCAGTCACTCCCGGAGCAGAATAAGGTGACTGTGACTTTGAATACAGATGCAGACATGTGTTCTGTTGCACGGAATGACTCATTTGATTAAATTAGAACAACATAAGCAAACTTTTTTTTTCTTGTAAATAAATTAATTTGTAAAAGGGGATGAGAAATAGATGCACTAATATTGCAAAGACCCCTATTAAATTGAAATTGATTAACTTATTTATGAAGCTGCATCTAAATTGTCTGTTTAATTGAAACCAGAAGTGCATTTGTTGATCAGTAACTGTGCTTTAATTTGAGATGACAGTTACTGCATTAGGCAGGTGTCTCAGGTCCTTGATGAGGTTGAAGCATTGACCAGGCTCAGATTATGGTACTAAGTACTGTACTACAGTAGCTCCCTGCAGCCAGACACACACCTTTAAGCTCAGTGTGGAATCTGTGACAGATGCAAACCCCCACCCCTCACATCTGGCCCCGCCTCCCTGGCTTAGACCTCATCCAGGGCCAGCGTAATGAGTTTCTGTGACCCTCTTTAATTCTGCAGCCAGCAGACTCCTCTATATCTCTAATTACATCAGTGCTGTGCTCCCAGTAAAACTTCACCCGCAAAAGCCTGCTGTAGCAGGAATAAACACACACACTTACCCACTAACACACTCACACACACACATAAATACACACACACACACACACACACACAGAACTGCAGCACTAAACCGATTGGACACAGCAAACCCATACATTCACACACTGCAACAACCCAGAAGCAGCACTCATACACACACACACACACACACACACACACACACGGCTGTATGCAGTGGTGGCTGCAAGGACGTGTGTCACACAGCCCGATCATCACACATCAGCACACTGATGCTATGTATCTACCACAGAGAAACCAGAGCATTACATTTAGTTTGGCACTCTCTAAGGGGAAGGATTGATTTCAACACATGAGATTTGTGTAGGAGTCCTCCTAACACATTATAGTATGTTCTGTTAACATTAGCATTAATGCCATCGCATTGTTACAGCTTGGCTGTGAGAGTGTGTCAGTGGAGAGTTATTTATTTTTTCAGGTTCTTCTTGCCATTGTTTCCAGAGTGTTGTTTACCCATGCTTCCTGTGTGACTCAGCGTGTGTTTGAAGCTTGTCATTTCCGATTGCTCTGATCCACCTGTCAGTGTGCGTGCTCCGCTGCCTCTGTTCTTGGGTTTGAAGGAGAGCCAAAAGTTCAGCAGCAAGATAAACTGAGGTCTCCTGCTCCTCTCGGTCTGCTGCAGTTGTTTTCAATTGCTTTGGCAATGTGTAGCTGCCTCTTATCAACCTGCGCATGTGTGTGAGTGTGAGTGTGTGTGTGTGTGTGTGTGTGTGTGTGTGTGTGTGTGTGTGTGTGTGTGTGTGTGTGTGTTTGTGTGTGTGAACACTGTCCAAGAGCGCCAGCCAATCTGATGCACTGTTTGCCACCATCTCCTCTGCCTCTCATTTGAATGTCTTTGGGAGATTAGGCAAAAACACGCGGATAACATCAGCAGTACTGGCACACAGAGACCTGCTGCCTCCTGTGGCCTGCAGTGCCTGTGTCTGTATCCCCCTCCCTTCTGCTGCACTCTTCTTCTGTCCCTCCATGCAGTAGCACTAAGCAGTGCCCTCCAAGATGCAGGGAGAAGGGGCCGCTTTGTCCTGCGCATTTAATTATGAAAAGCTGTCCATTCCCATGCACAAGCAGAGATGAAACCCAACACGGTTTCAGCGTTGGGTGAAAATCGCACTGGGCTCCTGTTTGGCTATGTGAGGGAGTCTGGAGGCAGTGGAAGGCAGTGGAAATGGCTGATGGTGGAGGTCTGTGACCGTCATGTTCTTTACTCGGGGTCTAACTCTTCATTTGCGCAGTTGTTCCTGAGAACTGGCCAAGTCTGGACTTTGTGAGGCTGGGGAGAATGCTGCCTCTCTCACACACTGTTTAGAGTCCGATAACAGTACTGGAATCTTATCACTTTTACACAGTATTTATGTCTTTGATCTGATTGCATGTTTAAAGTGTTTCAACTGGCACCATTCCTGCACCTCTTACCTTATTAATTATTACTAGTGGATGTCATATTGAAAATTTTTCTTTAAATATTTGACTGAAAATAGTTTTGATCACGCTGAGGGTGAGAGCCAGGGGAGTCCAACCCCCATTCTGCCGTCAACAGGTATTTATAAACAGAGTAATAATCATTTGAGGACAATGAGAGCGATGGTTGGCTCATAGATGAGGGTAGAGGGACTTGTGCGGGTCCCAGAGTCATTACGCCGGCCTGATTCTCTAGCCATTTGGCTCGTTAATTAGGAGTTTATGCGTTTGCGGGAGCCGGCCAGAACCCCCTTATCCAAGCCTGCATGAGGGATGAGGGGAGGGGGGAACTCCAGCCAAAACAACTATTTATCCTGCCTCGGTCGCTGTGCCCTGCATATCTAATGTGTCTGTGCGGTATATTAATACTCGGAGTCTGCGGAGCCTCAGTGGCTCTGTTTTATATTCCCGGCATTAACGAGGTGCAGGGCCACGGTCACAAGGGTAAATCCCTGCGCGGCTGTCACCCACGGGGCTTCTGGGAGCCGTCAGGGACACTCCTCCAACGCCCTCACTCTGCTGTGACTCACACTTGGACGGGGGTCTGGGCTTTAGGGGAAAGGGGAGAGCAGTGGCAGGTTAAACGGAGGCAGATTCTCCCATGTTAAAGCACAGACGAGGACAGGAAGTTTGAAATGTTTCCTTCTGTGTACTGGTATCTAAACCACATTTAAAGCATCTGAATTCAGTTCTCTTTTTGTTTTAACTTTTTACGAGATGCTTTCTACCTTCATGTTATTCACAAGGGGCCTCTGAAGCGTACACGGAAACGGCATCGTCTGTCCACATGATGGTCTCCTTTATTCCTTCCTGTCTCTGTTGTTGTTGTTGCACAAACAAAAAAAAAAAAAACATCAGCCTGCCTCTCTCACAACAAACCCCACGGACCGTGAGACACCCTCACCTTTGTTCCCCGGCGGATTTTGGTGATACCCCCGCGGCACCGGCGTCGGTATTGGGTTGCAGCTAAACCAAATACACACCACTTCTCCTGTTTTTGTTTTCCATCTCCCTTTTCCCGAAAGCACCTGAGGGGCCTTAAGATCTGTTTCAGTAAATGGGGAACGCATGTGTGGCCCGGAATGATCCCCTTGCATCATTGAGGGCACCGCCTCTGTCAACAAACTCGCAGGGTCCTCGGGTTCCAACCCCGCGCTCACCCGGCACGCCAGGAATCCGCAAAAACAAACCGAGCTGGCAGCCGGCGGTGGCCGTCTGCAGTGCCGTTTCACTTTGGTCTGGGGGGAAAGCAGGTTCCCTTTGCCTAAGAAATCTACACAGGATTTGTGGCAAACAGAGGCAAACAACATGGCATGAAAGCAGTGCCCCTTTTTATTGGTCGTACAAGAGGAATCTTGAGATAAAATTCCTTAAGGGAGTTAAGGAGTAGAACTGCATGATTGTGGAGATAAGGCACTGCCAGTGCACACATCAAGAAACACTGTACGTTAGAAGTGACCTTAGGGTGGCATTATGAAATAAAATAATAACCGGGGAATGGTTTGGTTGGATGCACAAAGCTGTTAAAATTCTATATTGTGAAAGCCTTTTACTGTGTGAATGCTTGGCACAGTCCGTCCAAGTAAAAACTTTCCCTGGGGTTCATGTTCAAACACTTTCTTAAGCTTCACATTAAAGCTTCACTTTCTTAAGCTTCACTTTAAACTCCAATTAGATGTAAATATCAGCGGATAATCAGAAGATTTATCGTTTTTCAAAGCGGAGCCCAAGGTGTGCTCCACGCTCAGTGGCCCGCTCCACTGACTCACATTCATAACCCAGAGTGGGCAGATGTGTGGCCTACATTAAGAGGCAAGGATAAAAATAGGCCTCATGAATAAAGTGCAGTATAAAGCCTATAAATAAATGAGGATTGTATTCAGGAGGAATGCGTCTGCTTTTCTGGAAATTTCATGGTTTCGAGGCAGGTACCAGACCTCCGCAGCTAAACCCTGAGCTTGAATATTAACACTGGAGAGGAAGGCCAGAGGAATGTGGAGCTTTATCACTGTTGTGGCTTGTCCCATTTTACAGCATGATCTAAGCCCAATCTAAACACTGCAGCCAGCCCACACACGGGGTTTCTAATGATTTTATCACACAGCTCAGAAGTACTCTCTGGCATAGTGTGTTTGGGTCATTTTAGCAGGAATGTCAGAATAGTTTTGGGGTAATGCCTCAGCATCTGACTGATGGTTTACAGCTCATGATGATGTACGAGGCAGTCAGGGGGGGCGATTCGGTTTCCAGAGCTCCAGAGCTCAGATGAAGGTCTGCACAGGAGACCTTGGCGAAGCTCAGGCACAGGGAAGAGCCTGACGGAGCAGCGGGCTAATCCGACGTGACTACCGCGGAATACAGCTCACTATAAATAAAGCCCGTGGAGACCGGGCCTCCGACAAAGGGGGAGCTCTGGTCCGAGGCTGATCCCCGGCATCATCAAGGCCCCCTTTCTGACTCATCGCAGGCACAGAGCGCAGTGCCAAGCTCCCGGGCCTCACTGCGCCAGGGGTGGCCTATCATAACACACGGGCTCTAAACGCTGCTGTCGTCTTAGTCGTGATACAGGGAGGCGTTCGCTTCCTCCATGTTACGCAGCCCTGCTGTATTAAACGTAACTAGGGGCTACATGACCCACTTCTTTCAGTTACACTGCTCAGGCATTAGCGGGAAAGGGAGGAGAGAGAATGAGAGAGAGCGGGAGAGGTAGAGGGAGAGGGAGAGTGAGGGGGAAAGAGGACGAATTTATTCAGTGTTATCCCTGACAGACTTGCAATGGAGAAGCATGTTGCAGTGGTTGTCTTCTTCTGCACCAATCAGAATTAAAGATGAAAGAAATGGACCCGCCCATCTGACATTGGTTTGTGTCTTGATTTTGTATTAATTTGTGGTAACAGTTTAAACGTACAGTTTGTGTGTGTCTGTGTATATGTTTGGGAATAGAGTGTGTACGGTTGCATTTATCCAACATTAACTTGCCTGTGAATCTGTGTATCATCTATCTCTCTGTCTATCTTTTCATTGCTTACATTAATAACCATGACACAGCCAAGCAGGGGAGGTTTAAAATTGGAAACGCTCAGGCGCACTACTGGGCTTGGAATAGATCTGTGCAGTAAAAAATCAGACAAAAGGGGCAGATTGGCTCCAAAAATATCTGAGAGGCGAGCCTGCGTTTGAAGTGCTCTGGCTTTTTGAAGGCCTAACCAAAAACACATTTCACTTCCTCACACGCTGCGGAGCTTTCCAAGTCAGACTTGTTTCTGGCCGTTTTTAGCCGCCTGACAGCGACGTTTTTTCATAACGACATTCGAGGCAGAGAATGAAGTTTCTGTAAAAAAAAGTCATTTCCATACGCATTCGTTGGCATTGTTTTCATGTGAGGCTCGCTGGGCTCAGTCTTCAAACCTGTGCTGAGAGGAGCCCCATAAATTCTACACCGCGGGGGGAACGTCAGTCAGTCAGTGGCGTTTGCAAAACGTGTTTAATGTAGTTACAACCGTGTGTTTGCTCAGTCACTCAGCGCAGGGTATAAATCACAGCAATGAAAAATTACAAAAACCGCTGCAGTCCGAGCGATGAAGGCGCCCATTTCGGTGATACAGTACCTACATATTGAAACATCTTGTCACCATATGGAGCCTGGTTTTTTAAGAGACACCCACTATAAAAATAAATGGTCTGTATATAGGAACAGTGTGGTTTGACCGTGAGGCTTGAGCTGGCTGTGTAACTTCCTGCTAAATGAGTAGGGAATCAAAATTCCCACACCAAAGGACCCGGTCTTTGGGCAGGGGAGAGTGCATATTGGCAGACATGGAGATTCAGCACCCATGGGTTATTGGTTCTGACCTGAAGTATGACAGCAGCATCTAACACAATGGACATACCCCACCCTCTCAGACTGGAGAACAGGAGAGGGAGTGGCTTGGCATGTCACAATAACAAGGGCAATGTCTCAATTTGGGCAGGGGTCCAAAAGGAAGAGACCTCAGGACTCTTACAGTATAAACACCCACAAGCCATCCACATCAGAAGCCTCTCAAACCAATTCCTTGTGTGTTTTGAATAATAGGATTTTATTTTAAAAGGCAAACTATAAATTACCCCGCACAGCATGGGGTGTTGGTTTGCGACTGCTGTACTGTCTACTCTCTGTCTTACAAATGTGCATGCAGCCTGCTACTGTAATTACAGCACCTTTGTGCCTGACGTATTTATGTTTTCTGCAGTGCGGTCGCTCCAATGCTCATTACTGACCACCACAGTGTGGGGTCAGGGAGGAAGACCCCTCCCCAGCTTGTATCAATTACACACCCAGCGGTGTTTATGTTGTGTTCACCCCAGTGCTGGTCGCACTCTCTCCCCCACCCCTAAGCTTTTCTCCTGGAAAAAAAAAAAGTAGAGCACAGATCCACCTATCCCCCTTCCCCCATCGCCACGGAGACCGAGAAACCTAAACTCAGCACGTTCTCACTACATGCACCGGCCCCCAGGGGGGGAATCCTGCAGCTTCCTTAACATCACTGCCTCGCTCTAACACGCTCCGAGACGGACCACATAAATGCAGAGATTTTTAGAGCCCTCCTGACCTATTTGTGGTCATACATCTCCTTGATTATACGAGGCATCCTCACCGCTCCGGGAAGACAAATAGCTTCCCTTTCCTCCCCAGCCTGAGACACACCCCAAGGTTATGTTTTTTTATCAGACCCCCTTCTTCCTATGAGACCCCCCACCCCCTCCCCGAAGCTGCGTTTAATGTGCTTTCGGGACGCCGCCTGACATTTTCGGAGCGTTCCTTTTGAAGTTCATTTTAGGGCTCCCCCTCGGCCGGGGTCGGGCCGTGTGATCCCGGATGAGCCCATCCGCTCCCGACTGCCCTGTTGCATGCTGGGTTTTCCTTGGTTCAGCTACTGAGCCTCCCACTCGCACGTCTTTTATCTTTATGTCTTTGGCCACACAACGAGGGCCTTGTGTCTGTGGCCCATGAAGCACTTACCCAAGGAAGCTTCCAGTAAATCCAAAACAGTGCATCTTACCGAAAAGCGGCATGATCATCTGCAAGCCTTTAACCTGCATGGCCGAGGTTCTGTTTAGCTGCGTTTCAGCCATACCAGAAGCATAACAGGCCCACGGTCAGGGAGGAACACAACCCATTCCCTCTCACTCTCTTAGTAATTACACCTGAATAAATAATGTTGAACACAGTGCATTCTCCACTTACATTACAGGTAGGCTTTGTTTCTTCGGGCACAAGAAGGATCTGCCACTTAACGAGGCCATTCCCAGAGCAGCGGGTCTTTGACGCGCACAGACATTATGCTGGCCTTGCAAGGAATGTTTTTCCCCAATAACAAGCATTCAAAGTCCTATCATGTAAATGTACTGCAAACAGATAAATGTTAATGCATGAGGCTAGCAGGTGCGATTTAGGCTATTGCTGGGAAGCAATATGCAAATACAAAACAGTCCATGGCATGCAATGGTATGATTTTATTACATGCATTTAGCAGACGCTCTTATTCAGAGTGACTTCCAGCACAACAGAACAGAAGTGTATCCATTCAGGTTGAATGAGCAACAGTGTCAGACCAGGCTAACAACACCCCCTGACCAATGAGTGTGAGCATAACACTATTCCAGCCCTACCACAGGTTAACTTGTGCAACCTGACTAGGCAAGGGAAGCCAACTATGCTTTATACATGTATCAAACTATGTATCGGTCACAGCAAACCAAGTTTGATTCTGTGAGCCTTTTACAAGCTGATACACTGTCATTCCATTACATTATTGGCATTTAGCAGACACTCCTATCCAGAGCTACAATTTTTCACAATGTTACCCATTTATACAGCTGGATATTTACTGAGGCAATTGTGGGTTAAGTGCCTTGCCCAAAGGTACAGCAGCAGTGCCCTAGTAGGGAATCGAACCAGCAACCTTTTGGTTACGAGTCCTGCTCCTTAACCACTATACTACACTACTGCCCCTCTTGCACTTTCTATAACCAGTGTACATGCATCACTGTACTAATTCATTTAACAAGGAAGTGTTGTGAATATTTATAAGCTTGCTTAGTATTACTTTTATCATGAATTCCCAGTGCAGACAAGTCCTTGTTACTGCTTGGTTAGATCAGAAAGCCAAAAGCTGGGAATATGTAAATCAGGTACTGTCTTAATTTTCCTTGCCTGTTGACATGATTAAAGCACTGAGGGCCTTGGCTGTCCTTACTTGTTTTGTGCAAGTAGTTGTGTTTCAGGGTTTAGAGGCCAGCCCTGCTTGGATTGATGTTGAAATACAGAGTGTAAATAAATACATAAATACATTTTTTAAAAAATAATTGTGCATGAGGAAGTCATGCCATGGGCAATGAGTTGAGAACATGGGATTGATCTTGTTTCCTGTTTCAGCTTTTGCTACTAAACTCGTGCTTTCCCTGGCCCAAACCAAATGCGTTTTGAGGTGGCTCTGTGTGTGTGTGTGTGTGTGTGTGTGTGTGTGTGTGTGTGTGTGTGTGTGTGTGTGTGTGAGAGAGAGAGAGAGAGAAACAGAGAGAGAGACAGAGACAGAGAGAACGAACTGAAACAGAGAAGGAGATGATAATTTCACAGAATTATTACATTTCTTCTGTAAATCCAGTATGTTGTCTTGTTCCTCAGCTGCTCTGCACACACACACACCCTCGGGTTGTAGTTTCACATGACCCAGCGTCAAAGGCTGCGGGATTCCCCCCCTCCTTTCCTCCGTCCCTTCCCCCCATGTCCAGCCCCACTTCGCTTCCAAGAGAGCTCTTTCGTCTGCGCGTTAACCATTTCAATAAAAAAGGGAAAAGAACGCGAGACCCGAGGGACAGTCCCACGGAGCGGGCGGCCGATCCCCTCGGTTACTCCTCTGATGCTAGCTTTCTCACGCTGCGTGATCGCAACGTTGCTTCTCCTCGCCCGTGTCACGGGGAAAAGAGTGGGCTCGGCTGACGACAAGAAGCCGTTTCGGGGGGTGGACGAACAGTGCGGCGCTGCTCCTTGGAAGCGGGCCAGTGTCGCTCTGAAAGCGCATTTAGCGGGGGGAAGATGGTATGTCTTGGCACCGTGGTCAGCCCCGCTCGCTTGCAGTATAAGCGAAAACGCTAGAGCGCAGGGCTGCATCTCACTCCGGCGATCTACAACACCGGCTACAATGGAATGGATGCTGCTGTCCTCCTAGGCCGGTACCGGGCCCTCTCGAATTCGATTTTAGTTTCTGATGCATCGTATGCCGGGATTTATTTAGGGGTCAACCGTTTTAGACCGCGCTGTGGAATTTAATGCCGGAGAAAGCCTGAGATTTGAAAGGTAATGTTGCGTCCGTTTTCTGTCATTCAGTGCTGCTTGTAAGCACGCGGTCGGAATCGGTCGTATTGCCGTGAAAAATACTGCATTTTATGCAAGAGATCATGCGTCTTCTTTTGATCGCTGTGGCTGAATGTGGTTTGGTTTTGTGCTAAAAGTGAACGACGGCGGAATAAATTCTGTAATTCTGTTTCTCTGCGAGTAACCGTTCGACCAACAGAGGCAGCCAATGGCTGCTCTAATGATGCATTCAAACTTGCCTTGTAATTTAACATGAATGACGCGGAATAAAATACTTCATAGACCTCGTTCAGATCAAATGCACGGCAGACTCTTGCGTGGTTTGTACTTTTGACAATTTCAGTTCGGGGTTCTAGCATGTTTTTCATTGTTATGTATTGTTCGTATTTGATTTTTTCTCCCCTCAGACTTTCCCTATTGTTATTGAACTGTGTGGACGGCAGCTGTCTTGATTTACATTACAGTGTAACATTGACAGATTGTAAATAGCTATTAGCTACACAGTGTATGTTGACGTTGTGACGTGCATTTAAAGTAGGCTGTGAAAGAATAACATTGCCCGACAAACACTGTTTTTAATGAGCTTTTGGAGGTGCACTGTCCATGGACAATTCGTCTTGGAAGGTGAATCAGGAAGTTTGAGTGAAGTCAACGGAACGTTACATCCGAATTTTCGAAAACTCTTCCAATTTTAAATTACAGTATGAATCAGTTTAAATTCAACGAAACATGAGTGGTTTTCCTGCTGTTGTTGCTGTTCTGGGAGCCTTTTTTAGTTGGGTGGTTGGCAAAGATGTCATTTCATTGCTTTTCTCTCAGAATGGTCAAAATAGCCTGTATTGTGCGAATAGTTTTGACTGACAGAGCAAACATAGAAACGGCAGCTTTCCGTGCAGATGACAAAGATGTTTGCATATTCCAGAACCCAGTCTCTCATTCCCTCCTGATAGTGGTGGAGATGACCTCAGCTGTGGTCATTCCTCTGCACTGCAGTGGATGCAGACTCACACATTAAGGTTTGTTGGGTGCTAACAGTGTATCACCTTTCCAGTGCCTGATATGAATGCATAACCCTCACCCTTTGAGAGTGGGGTCTGTTGAATGAATATATTACCACTTAGTGTTTCTGTGTATCAGATTGCATTGTTTCACTGTTCGTTCCAGCCGAAAATGGTTTTGCCAGGTATAGCACTGATTTCCTTTGTCATCTTGTTTGCAATTATTTCCTCAGCCTATTTCTTTATTTATAGAAACTTGCATATCTTACAGTTGTGCAGAGTGCATTTATACTAGTGGCTATTTAAAGAAACAGTTCAGGTTATGTGGTTGCGTTGTGTGCATGGATACAATACATAAGTCCCCCCACCCAGGAAATCACACCTGTTGCCTTGTGATTGCAAGCCCAGCTCCTCAGTGTGTCAGCAGTAGTGGGTGTGGTGATTGGTGGAGCTGGCTGTGAGCAGTGACTCTGGAGACGAGCCCGCTCTCAGAGTGAGTGAAAGGCTGCCGTGCAGGACGGGCAGATGTGAAACTCCACACCCGCATGCAAAGCTAATGCAAACCACCGCGTGCTTTACGTGCCCCCCAATCAAGGCCTGTTCAAACAGCGCTCACCTGCACCTGCATCCCGCCCCCACCAGACCTGGCGGTGTGCCGTGATGACTCGGCAGGAGGGTTGTGGGTTTTAACAGGGGTGTCCTACCCCCCACCCCAAACATAGCCTCTCCTCTGACTCCCCTCCTCACTTTGCCTAGTGTTTGGGATAGTGGGGAGGCTGTTGGCACGGTGCAGAGAAATTCACCAACCTGCCGCTCTTTTTCAAAAAAACATGACTTCACATGTCGGTGACACTTTTTACAACAGCCCCGGTTCCAGGCTTTTAGCTCAATGCCACACGGTGCCAGAGTTACGTAATGCCTTGTTTACGAGGCAGGTCTCTGGACCGAATGTTTTATAGATGGGCGCGATTGCGTGAAGAATGCTTTTTTTTTAAGTCCTGGAACTGTTCCTTCCCCCCAGATGTGAAGGAAATGTGTATTATTCAGCGTTTTTTTTTTCTCACCTCTCCTATTGTGTGTGCTCCGCAGGGACTTCCTGAATTCAGGTCACGTGACACCCCTTCACGTACACAGTTTGTGGCAAAAAATAAGAGCTTGGTGGTGAATTGTCTGAGAAATATTTCACCTGGGTCATAAACCATACCAAGGGGCTGGTTTTAGCCACAACTTCAGTGAACATGGGACAGCAACAAGGGACCATCACAAAACTAGCACATCATTTTAGATTTTTTTAAAAAGTACCTGAAGGTAAAATACAACCTAGGGAAAGGATGGTACTTCCAGTCAGACACTTTCCCAGAGTTGCCTTTTCAAATACTCGTTTACTTGTTTTATACAACATAAGAGCAACTTCAAGCTCCAGTAAGATTTACAGCTCACGTTAACTGACATGTGTAAACTTCCCATAATGCCTCATGTAGCAGCTCGAGGTGTGCTTGAAACGCTAATGGTGATGATGTGCTGAGTGAAGGAGGTGGCTGGGGAGTAGGCAGGAGAGGGGACCACAGCCACTCAGCCTCTCTCAGAGAAGGAAAGTGTTTCTACACCCAGGGTCAGAGGTCACAGCACTGGCTGAGCAGAGCGGCTGTGTTCCATATGTGGCTAATGAGATTAGCGTGAGGTTTGGTGCGTTACACGGCACCCTCGCTAACGTACAGGACGGGCCAGCGGAGCCACGCGGGGGCCGCGTGGGGCCACGGGGGCCGGCAGATCACGCGTCTGCGCTAACACTTGTGCTCCTTACACTGATGCGGTCATTGTTCACACGTCCCCTCTGTGACATTCCCACCAGCATCAGATGTGCACGGTCGCCGGGCTCAGAGAACAGTGTCCAACCCGTCTGACAGCATGTACTGGATCCTTCAGTTCTCTTGTGCCCATTGTGTTTTTCCTGGCCTTACTGGCCTTTCCTCCAGTCAAAGGCCTCTTTCTGCGCCTCAGGCCTCTTGTGTCGTTGCTGGAGCGGACTGCTTTACAATGCCCTGCCTTCCCAGCCGCTGATAACAGTCAAACGCAGCTGATATGTGATTGTTGATCCGTTTCCCATGTGCTCTGAGCCAAGGTCCCAGGACAGATGCTTCCTGGCATCTCTGTCACCTGCCTGGGTGTTTACGACTGGGCAGCAGCTGTGATTGGCTGAGATTCACTCTGTATGACAGAGATGGTTATCCCAGGCACCGTGGGGAGAGAAGCGTGGTCATGTTCCTTTTTAAGCGGACCCCAGCAGGGGGTCTTTGAGGACACGTTCCCGGGTGAATGGACAATGTGCTTGTTTACCAGTGGCCTCGTTCAACGTCTGCAGTGCTATTCCACAACAAAGATGGAGCAAAATGATGTCACTTCCTGAGAAAAACAGAGGCTCAAAAACAAACAAAGCCTTTGACTGAATGTCTGATGATAAGACATTGTTTTTGCCGGAAGTGTAGAGCGAAGTTTCCCTGTACTCCCATTTTCTGCAGTATGCCGTTATCCCTCCTGTAGTGTTTTGAACATTGAACATGATCCCCTATAACTGACTGAGTGAGTCATAAGCAGGGTGTCTAGTGAGTTTATGACAGCCTGAAGAGGGATGTAAGCCAGTTACCGTCGCGTGTTGACAGCCGACACATACGAGGGGTCTTTTCGTATAAGGGATTTCCTTGCAGATGAAGGCCAGCCTCTCCAAAAGGCCCCGGACATGCACAGGAAATTGCCTTTATCAAGGACTATTGTTTCTGCTCAGTGGAATACAATCAGGGAAAAGAGACTGCACACACACACACACACGCACACACACACACACACACACACATACCCACACACGCGCACACTGCCCCAGGCCTGTGTTCCGCAGACAGAACCAATCAAGCACAGAGCCCAACAGAGCCGGAGCGCCGGCTGTAATTCTGGGGAGAGAACAGAAAAGCAGCTCGGAAACAGAACCAGAGGAAGTGGCTCCAGACAAGGCCGCAGATTCCAAACCCGGTGCAGGAAAAGAAGATCATGGGGAGAGCAACTTGATGAATCTTGCTGTTTACATGGAGGCATAGATTAGGGAGTATACAATTCATGAACTTAACCAGAGCTGCTTTTTTCCTCTTTTGCTGTGGCTGGGTTTTCTTCTCGAATGACATCTAGGCTAAACTCTGAGCAGTGGTTCAGTCCTCAGCACTGAGTGGGAGGATTCTGTCGATGTCACAGACAGTCAGAAATCAGTCTCCAAATCAGAGCTGGCATCTTTGCTGCACAGAACCTGGAATTAGTTTGATTATTGAAATGCAGCCCATGTCCCTCTTGCGTTTCTTTCTCATGTACTTCCCGGGAATAGCAAATCGTGCTGAAATGGAAAATGAGTTGCATAACTCGGTTTAACGCTGATATGCCAAATGTTTCATATTAATCCTGAAAATGACTCAGTGTTGTCACTTACATGTTTCATTAGGCCAGTTATACTGTCCCTCCTGAAGTGGTGTTGAAAAGGGTTTGTAAAAGCCTTCCATCCACAGCAACGGTCCCCGGAGGTTAACCCCTTCTGGCCTGACAGGAAAAAATACGAAGAAAAAGTGTCTGCTATGTTCCCATTTTGTGGGTGTTTTTTCATACAGCGCATGCTACCATCCTGTTCAGGTAACTAGACTTTTTAGCTTGTCATCCCCCTCTGTTCAATTTAAGCCACCCACCCTGAATATGCCGTGTCTGGAAGTCACATTTCCACAGACATTTTCACAGATTGGTGAAAGATAAAGTCAGTTACAGCGGACTCTTGATCTTGAAGTGTTAATGGAAATTTGTATTCTGTTGTATTCTGGGCAGGTAAGAAGAGTGTGCATTGAATGTGGTGTTTCTGTTTGGGTAGAGCACACCGGGGAGGTGGTGCTATGCCTACTGTATTACAGGCTGTGTTGTTTGCGTTTTGCAGCATCAGTAGGTGATTCAGCACCCTCGGGGGGGCGGCAGTGCGGTGTGTGATCAGTGCTTCTCCGCCGCCTGAGCCGGACTTATGCAGGACGGCTTGCATTTCCATTCACGTCATGTCTCCCTGCTCTAATATTCATGGCGGGTTCCTCCCGGCAAGCGCCGATGGCTAACCCACTCTCTTCTCTCTCTTCTCTTCCAGATGACAGAGGGGCGGCGATGTCAGGTCCATCTCCTCGACGACCGCAAGCTGGAGCTCCTGGTGCAGGTAGGCCCTCGCTCTCCTCCCCCGGCCTCGGCTCAGGGCTGCTCGGGGTTGATGCTTTGCATTTTCATTGGATTTCTGCAGGTCACACGTGAACCTGACCTGCATGCCCGTTCCAGCAGCTCAGAGGTCAGCCTCCCTGCACTCTGGCTTTACGCTAGCTGTAAATGAGGCGTGACACAGCAGTACTTACAGTTCACAGCTGTTATGCGGAAACTAGCTTCAAAACGCATGAGACAAATCCTTTACCCAGGGCTAATGTAAACAGGCCCCACTGATGTATTGCTGAATCGGCACAAATGCAAACACCCTGTACGCCAGACCCAGTGAGCGAGGAGGGACATTTGGGCATCATCTGTGGACCCTGCACGTTTTTACGAAATCCAGGGCTGTGAGGAATCTCACGCTGACCTATGACCGCATTGCATAAGCCATCAAGCATGTGCAACAGCATCTGTCTTAAAGGGAACCCACCTGTTTTCACAGCATCTGTACAGCTAGCACTGTGATAGCGGGGCCTTGGAGTTCTTTTTAACCTCAGTGTTAGCGTAACACCCTGGTGCACAGAAAGGCTAGTCCCCAGTGTTCCTCAGGGAAGAGTTGCGTAGCCCTGGAGGAGGGTGGAGTCTCACTGCTGTGTTTGTGTTCCCCTTCACTGTGTCCAGCACCCCCCTTCCAACTAGTACATTTTTTCTTCACACTGCCACATGTCCAGTCGATCACAATATTACCTCAGCTCTGCTCTCTACAGCCCTCGTGCTTCTGAGGAGGTCTGGAGCAATTGAAAAGGGTACTGAGGCAACTATTCCACACAGGGGTCAAAGTAATAAACTCCACAAACTCACATGCTGTAAACCTCTTGCTGCCCCCTCTAACTGCAATCACAAGCAAATGTGCCTTCTGTAAAGACCGTAAAACAACCTTTACGGTCCCTGTAAGAGGAGAGCATATGATGTCCTGTGCTGTGCTCTAATGAGGAGCTCGCAGTGCTTTGTTCCAGTCATGCAGAGCTGGCCCACCATGATAAATGCATCTTCTGTCTCTGGCACATCTGAATAAATGATGGCTTCATGGTCATGAGGTGATGCAGGGCAAGCATGATGTTTGCATCTAGCATGGGTTTTAACCATGGCTAAGGAATAGGGTGACCACTCTGTCCTTTTAACATGTGTGTTTTATTGGTAGGAGGTATGTTAGCCATTTTCCAGTTATTAGCTTAACTCTTATTGGCTGTTCATCCTTTAATGACAAACCACACACCATCTTGTCTCTGCAAACTTGAAGTGTTTTTTAAAGTGAATTATATTTATTGTAGCGAACTCAACTGTTACTTATAAACTGGGTTATCTTTAACATTTGCGATGAGCTAACCCAAGTTATTTACGTTCATGGGAATGTGCCATTCACTTTACAATGCTTAAAGCTGTACATGTGAGACAGAAGGACAGGGCACTGAACTTTGTTTATTAAATGGACAAGAGAAGGCCTCATTCAGCCCTCCTCACAAGATTGCTCTCCTTGTGGACCTGAGGCTGTTTTTGTGGCAGGACTTAATGGCAGAGCACAGTGGTTTACAGAACGCTTTGTGTGAGCTAATCCAGGTATTCTCCACTGAATACATGAAAGAAACAAATCAAGCCTTTTAATCCCCCAGCGGAACATGTGATTTCTTGTCTGGTTTTTCCACGCGTGAGGGTAACGGCAGCTGCCTGTGCTTCCAATATCAGCAATGCCCTGTTGAGATGAATTATTTATCGAAGTTATACAGCCTTGTAGTATGGAGTATGTGAATTATGCACCATGTGCAGCTCCGTGTATAAAGCAGTCCCTTTAATCAGCGTTACACTGCTACCAGCCAGTGATAGAGTGTCATTGTGCAGCTGATGGTCACGGTTAGGTAACGGATTGTGGCCTGTTGCACGGCTGTAAGCTTCGGCCTCGTGATGTTCCTGTGTGTAAACACAGCAGTGAGGAGAGAGGAGCTGCAGGAGGCCGTGCCTGGCAGACCCTCTCCTCCCCGTTCATCTGGAGAAAGTGCAGTCTAAACACTCGCGCCAGTCTGTTTCCTGTGGGGGGGCGAGCATGACCGTCTCAACCCCCCGGGGCCCCTTGTTGAGGTCCTGCACAAGCTCTCCTCCGCGCGGTTGTGTTGTTGTAACGAGGGGGTCTTTGTGGTTAGCTCTGACACACTGTGTGCGTTCAGTGCTGATGCAGAGACGCACCTGGCTCCTGGAAGACGGCGGGTATTTTCCGCTCGGTCCAGGAGCAGATTCAGCGAGACTCTTTAAATCGGACGCCGATCCTCTGCTTCCCCTCAGCATAGTGCCGGGCCTGGTGCAGCATGGCTGCTTGCACAGTCAGCAGAACCCAGCCCGACTGCTCTCACCTCTGAGGGGTGTCCACCCATGTCCACATTCACTGTTCACTGTGCTGTTTTTAAACAGGGAGTTAAGCTTTCTGTGGTTTTGCAGTGTTTTCAGTGTAGTTTTCATGATTTCAACAAGCAATTCATTACTTCTGTGACAAACACCATAAACAGCAGTCTGGATAACTGCAGCGTTAGTCGGGTTCAAGCTCCTGTTAGATACTAATGTTGCATGGTGGCTGTAAGGTAAACTACTGATCATTTTCCAGAGGACAGGAGTCTTAGCCATTCTTTATGATAACATGTCAGAATGTCTCCCATGCTGCAGACGATACAAGTCTCCCTGTTCTTTCAGCGCCTGGCATACAGGAATGTGTTAGACCTGTCTAGGTCCCATGCTTTATAAAAATACTGTCCTGACAGGACTTTATTTGGTCAAACAGCAGAAACGTGCATGTCTCCTTATTGGCTCAGTCCTTGGCTGAAGTTTTGTAGAAATCTTGAAGTGTTAATTGTTCTTAAATGTACAGGCAGTCTGTAGCTAAATCATACTGAAAACCCTGTACACTTTTGTGGATTAATGGACTAACTAAACTGAAAACAATACTGAGTTTCTTTTTTGAATTACCATACTTCACTATTCTGTCTTGCACTATGGGGCCCACCAGAGTAAATGCAGAAACAAGTAAATATTAATGGTAATGCTTTGTTTCTAATGTGTAATTAGTAGTTAAAATACAGTAAAATATAGCATTTAAAGGTTAGGGTTACATTATGAAGAGTGTATGAAAGAACACCTGGCAGTTGCTTTCTTGCCTGATTGGACTGCTGGCTGTAATTTGGGCTGTGTCTGTCTGGAAGCCAGACATGGGGGTCAGTTGCACTCAAAATTACAGTTATTGTTCAAGAAGAAAAGCGGTTGTTGAAGTGGAAATAATTGATTTGGATTGCTCCATCTCAATTATGGCTTACTGTATGAAAATCGGATTGCAATTAAAGTACTAAAAGCAACAAAAACTTGTTATTATGCCATTTTAATGTATTTTCATTTTTGTTGAGTTTTAAAAAGAATGAATAACTTCATGGTAAACATGTAAACTTTGTGAATCCAAGCACCTGCATGGCATCATTGAAGGCCAGTAATTGCTCTCGGACTGTGGTTTTGGAGATATAATTTTTCTCTGCAAGAAAATTTCAAGCAAACTTTGGTATTCATGTTACCACATACTGTGCTCTTCTTGTCTGTGTATGTGTGTATGTGTTCTTCTGCAGTGCTGTTCTTGGGAGTTGTTTGTTCCATCTGTAATGGATGGAGGTCTGTAAGTCCTTTTTTCTAGGAACAGTCCTTGGGAGGCAGAGAAAGTTTCCTGAATATTTGCTAATTGCACTGCAGCTAATTAACAAAATAGGCGGTTTTCAAAGCACAAATGCTCTAACCACACAGAGGCCAAATATCACACTTTGCTCTTTGTTTGCCTTAGTTTAAAAGGCATGGGGTTGGTCCTGGTTTAGGGTAACATGGATGTGGGCACAGGCCTATGATGAGGGCCCCATAGGTGCTCAGGCAATTATGCTTCTATAGAAAAGGTGACATATGGCCATCAGATTAGTCAGTGCCCTCACTGGACTGTGCTCAGGACCAAAGGTACAATAGCCAGTGGAGGGTTGCAGGAGGCATCTGATGCAGATGCATGTGTTCTGTGTAAAGTGTGAAGTAGCAGCACTGAGTAGGAATATGAAGTAGCAGCACTGAGGAGCAGTTAGGAGTAATAGCATTGTGGTGAGATGGAGAACAGCTGCACTAAGGAGCAGTGTGGAATGGCAGCGTTGAGGAGGACGCGGATTAGCAGGACAGAGGCCAGTCCAATTCCTGTGCTGCTGTCTTCTCTTTGAGGAGCTGTCTTCTGTCACTCTCTGAAACATTCTTCCACTGGCACTGACCAGGACCTTAGACCATGAGCAGAAGAGGCAAAGTTTGGAAACACCATTTAAACTTTGGTGTGAATGAATTTGGCAAAAGATGATGTTTTAGAGATATGTCACGACTGTAGATATGTTCTGTAGCTCCTCTGGCATTGTGGCAAACTTTAACCTTTTGTTAAATATTAACCAAATCAAATAAACCGCACAATATGAAACTTGTTGACCAAATTCTTTTTGATAGTTTTTTACAGCCCTATTCACTAGCAGTCTCTGATTACTTTCAGACCTACACAATGTAAAAAAATAGCTAACACTGAGGAAATTCTTGGTCAGCCAGTGGTCATGTTATGTGGAATTGAAAGGATACATGGTTTTTTCAGTCAATTGGCTTTGAGTGGAAGAGACATTTATTTTCTAAGGAAATTAATCTGTGAAGTAGATATCAGCTTTATTTGAGAAAAGACATTCTGGAAGTCGCAACAGCTCTGGAACTTGGATGGTAAATGGTTACAGCTGCATACAGAACTCTATGCTGATGTGCCAGAATCATCTAGAATGGAGCTGTCATGCTGCATTGCAAAGGCATTGGATGGACAGTGCTTTCTGTAGTCCAGACCAACTAATAGAGGTTCTGGCCCAGAAAGCCTTGCTGTGGCTGATCTACTGGTTCCTGGCAGTGTTATGTGTATTTGAAAGCTGCTGAAGCTTACAGCCTATGCTTGTCAGCCCATGACTGTGTTTAGGAACACACCCTACCTCAGTGTCATTGCCTATTTTATTACAGTGCAGAAGAGTCAGTCTGATGGTAATGCTACCTGCAGCTACCTGCAGCAGGGTTTCACCCCTTCTGATGATGTCATAATGCATTCACGTTTCTGATAATGGGCTATGTTGAGTTGGCCTTATGGACCCATATTCAGAGTGCCTTTGAACATCCCTTCCTCATGCTGGTCGATATTTCTCCCCTGCCAATTGAAGATGCTCTGGATGGACCCCCGCACTTCAAAGACTCTCCATCCATTAGGAGAATTGGGTTGTGCCAGCTGTCCAATCTGATTACCCACCCAGAACAGACCCAGAGTTTCAGCCGAAATGAAAAAGCGGGCGAAATTGGCTTTTCATTGGTATATGATTTCGGAGCGCTTCACCCTGGAATGGAATTGAAAGCATGAACTCCGCTGGAGCCAATTGACAGGACTGTGATGTGGGTCTGTGAGCCGTAAGGGGCCACTCAGATGTAAAGTGCCGCGCTGTCTATTTCTGTGCGATCCCAGCTGAGAGGCCCCACGGTGGAAACGGACACATGGGAGCGTTTGGCCGCCCTGAGTAAGAGGCAGTGCCAATGAAGTTCCACCCTTAATGAAGACAGTGTGCAGAGCGTTTGGGGAGGACTTTTGATGGCTGCAGAAAGTGCACGAATGTGATGTTAGCAAGATGTTCTCTGCCCAGAGCCCGTGTGATAAGCCATCCGGTCCCCATTTAGAAGCCGTTACTGCCAGAGAGACAAATATCCCTATTTAATGCACCTCCTGGCAAAGGATCTCTGATTTTTTTTTTTTTTTTTTTTTTTAACATCTGTAACTTAATGCGTTATCTTGAAATATTGGATGGTGCAATCTGGACTACAAACATCATGAAAGACTACACTTCCCAGAGAACCACAGCAACCAGCTGTCAGCTGACCACGTGCAGCAGGTCATTGATTAGCTGTAACCTTGAGCACAGGGAGAAGCTCAGGAGCAACTGGCACTTGATAATTGCCCCGCATGTGATGGAGCTCCTGTATGATTGGTAAACTGCTTAGCAATCAGCTCTTGAGTTTCGCATCAAGAAGTATTAGCCTGGCTCTGACAGAGCATGGAGTTTTATTTCCCTACCACTCATTCAGGACCTGAAAGGAAAGCCAGCTGAACTGTCAATCTTTGCACGCAATGGAGCTGCACATGAATGTTTGCCCAGCCTAAATGCTGCTGATGTCAGGCTAACCAGCACCCCGCGCAGCCAGAATATGATTTATTCACTTGACTGGAGAGCAGGACCCTTTTTTGCTAATGTTTGCTTTATTGTAATCCCTAATGGAAAACAAGGCATGAGCACAGTAATAATTAGGCAGGATGTATTATGGAATTTTATTGCACGTTTGCTACGTCCCCGAAGATTAATAGACTTGATTTAGTCCTCCTGGTGCAATACATTACCTCTATCCACCTCCTCCTCTGAGCACACCACCCCCCCCAGCCCCCATTACATTCGTTCTCATGCAACATGTACTACCCTGCCAGACTACATTAGCCTTGAATTGATTTGGTACATCATCCACACTGAGATTAGCTTCTCATGCTTAATATGGGGAAATCTAGCAGGGCTTATGGATAACACAGAAATCTCTCTCACACACACACACACAGCAGAGACTGATGCAGTGGCCTCCACCTCCCCTTTCTCACAGCAAATATTGAGATTAAGGTTAAGATTTCCTTCATTGTCCTTTTTCATTGAAATTCTTTCTGAGAGAGTCCATCAGCAAATATGACATTGCAGAAACATATATGACAGCTTACAGGCATGTACCACATCTTAGAGATGTTCTACATCTTACAGACATCCACAGTACCACAGCTTTCAAACAATTAACATGCCATATAGAGCTGAAAGCAGGATCAGTTTGGTTTGCTTATTTGAGGTTCTGTGTGGATTTCCATCATCTTATCTAAGTGCAGCCGGCTGGCTTTGCAGGAGGTGGTCTACGTATGAGTGAGATTGGATTGAGCAGAGTCTGCAGGCTGCTTCTCTGTGTTCCAGCAGTGTTAAAGCAGTAGAAATAATCAAAGGAGCATGCCGCTATACCGGAGCACACAACCGTCAGCACCAGATGGCAAGAAAAGTGGAAACAGAAGAGTCTATTTTTCATTTTTGTCAAGGGTGAAACAACACCAATGAAAAGATTAATGAATTAAAAATTACTTGATTTTCCAAATATTTGTGGTACCATCTGCTCAGGTCTGGTTGCACTAATGTATTGGAGAAGCAGTTAAGGCTAAGGCCCGAGTTCACTCTTCACCACAGACACAAAGAGATTGTGGGCCCTCTCCACCACAGACACAAAGAGACACACAGAGGTTAGAGTCCCTCTCCACAACAGACACACAGAGGTTAGAGTCCCTCTCTACCACTTTGTGACGGCTTCTCAGCAGACAGGCGAGGTAGCAATGCTCTCAAAGTACTGTCAGTCAGGTTTGAATAGCCAGTCTGTCCTCCCATCTTCTCCACCCGAGCACCAGGTTTGCTACTAGGTGGGTTATCATGTTCTTGAGCTCTGTGATCCCTGTGGAACTCCTCTCTCCTTCCCTGCAGGGAACTCATGTGTAATTCCGGAAGGCTCGGTGTAGATCTCACTCTCTTGCTGAGCAGCAACTTTGTGTTCTGATTATGAATCATAACCTAGGAAGCATTCTGTTCTCACTCTGATAATGAGGTCGCAGCTCTTAGCACAGTTTGTGAATGTATGTGTCTGTGTGTGTATACAGTATCTGTGTTTCCTGTTGAGTCTGTCAGCTTTCACATTGCCTCTGCTCTGACTTATGTAAGTGCATCTAAACCTGTCTCGGTCAGGTCTGCATTGCACAGCGTGCGTAAGACTGCAGGTCCATGATTAAGTTGTGATGAGAGCCCCATGCCAGAGTAAGCACACGGAGATATTAATATTTCTCACCGCTGATGCAGCTGTCATACTTTCCCACCTCTATTTCACTCTGCACAACGTTATTAAAGTGCTGCTCGAGTGCCTGAGCACAGCGCCACAGCGCTGATGTTATCTGGATGTTTCTGCAACACTGCCGTCAATAGCAATTTGTTAAGTGCAGACAGGCCTCTTTACAGGCGGAGATGGGAGTTTGGCAGGACTGATACCTGTATGGGAGTGATGTACGGGCTGCCAGAGCTGGGGGTGTTTAGCTGTGCTGTGGGTGTCAGGACCTGTGGGAGGGAGAGCCGTTAGGGGGGGGGTGTACAGCAGGCCCACAGGGGGGCTGGGAGGAGGGCAGACCGTGCTCAGATGCAGGCGTCTCTGGAGGGGAGAGGGGTTGTCCCTGGAGCAGGGCACGGTCAAGGACGACGTACCGCAGCGCGAGTCGCTCTGTATAACAAGCATACGCTGGGAGTGATAATGAAGCTGTAGGACATGGCCGTGCTTTCACCCCGAACAGACATGGAGAGACCGTGAGTCAGGAGTCAGGGCAGTGACTGCAATTCAGGAGTCAGGTTAGTGACTGACTCGGGTGTCAGGGAAGTGACTGTGACTCAGAAGTCAGTGTGACAGTGGTGAGAGGAATCGTGGAAGTGAATCATGGAGTCGCGGAAGTGACTGTGACTTGGGAGTCAGAGCAGTGACTGTGACTCGGGAGTCAGGTCAGTGACTGTGACTTGGGAGTCAGGGCAGTGACAGTGTCTCAGGAGTGTTAGTGCTTAGGGGATTGTTCCTGTAACCAGAAGCCTGCAGGATTGCAGGCTGGCACGTTAGATGGGTACGCACATGGTACCTTAAAGGAGCTACCTGTATTTTCTCAGTCAGTACACAGGTGTTACATCTAAAAATGGGAACGTCACTCAATTCATCCTTGAAGTGGATGTCTGCTATGCACATGACTAGTGTAACGAGAGCCTTACTGTGGAGACCTGTGACCCCTTGCCACTCACCCCGGGGTCACTGTGAGATCAGCCATATCACAGCAACATCCTGCTGCAGCTGCAGTTATTGATCATCAGTAGATCTCCAGTCCAGAAGTGGTACCGTACACAGTACGATGACCGTGATGGTTATACCGCACAGGGGTGAGGAGGGGTGAGGAGCAGAGGTCTCCACAGTGTGTCTTCACCTCAGAAGGGAGGGATTTTTCTGGCTTTTTCTGGCTGCATTTTAAATGCGGAATAATCCATTGCCCGTCAAGCGTTTACGCAGGCTTTGCTGACATCCCTCCCGCTGTGAGAGCGAGCCCTGGCGCATGAATGAATCTCAGCCCGACGGAAACGAGAGGGAAGTTCCGTCTCCCGCGCCGGACGGGAAAGGATTAAAAATTGAAACGGCGTTTATTGCGAAATTGAAATATTTAAAGAGCTGTGTTGGGATCCCCAGCCTCAGCCATGGAAAGGGAGGGGGGAGCAGAGGTGTCGGTGTATAGGGAACATTAATAATTTACCAGGGGGGAGGGTTTGGATTTCTCCATGTGCAGAGCTTCTGGGAACTGACGAGGAACCCCTTCCCCCCTCCCCAAAGAAAGGAGGGATTATTTTCTGAAAAGGCAGAAGTGGAATGAATGTGTTAATGTATTCATTGTATACAATCAAATGCAGTGGTGTCATAGCTGCTGGGAGCTGTTTCTCCGCACCTCGAGGAACGGAGCGAAATCTGTCCTATTTAACATGCAGATCAGCTGGCTTGATTAAGTCAAGGAGTAACAATTTTGCTTTCGAAAAGCGTGCTGTGAAACGTTGCGTTACGCTAATGTGAATCGCAAGCGAAAGGCCGCAAACGCTAACAAAACAAAACACTTCAGCGTGTGCGGAGCAAAGCGCGTGTGTTTCCATAGCACCACGGCTCTCTCTGCGCGCGTTGTGGTGAGGGAGCTGAAGATGTAATTGTACATCGCTCTACATTTTCTTGGGCTATTTTTAGAGGAGGTGGGGGCGTGCCAAGTCAGTTTAATGACTATTTTTGCTTTTCTGTGCGGCTAATTGAAAATGGCCTTCGCAGGCCCGAGCCGAACAAAAATAGTAATTAGAGCAGTTTAGCGTTGCGTTTTATAGGGCAGTAGGCAGGGCAAGCCGGAAGAGAGGGCTTGGCCTTCGTCTATGTGAAGTTAATGACAACCTCAAGGCCAGTGCAGCTCTGTCCCTCTTTGCGGTGGCAGTGTTGCCCTGGTAGAATGTGTGTTTACAATTTCGTTAAACAATTGGGCTAACCTGAACGTAACCCCGAATGGTCAGGGTCATAGCACCAGGTTGTTGAGGTGGACAGTTTTCTCATTAAGGTGAAGGGCGATGACCTCCTTTGTGTTTTCTGTCCGCTCAGAGGTGTCCACACCCATGGTCAACCACTGAGCTGGACGCAGTCCTCTCCTCACTCAGCTTCTTCACAGCGAGGCCCCTCGCAACAGTATGCCAGGCCATTAACCTCGTAATCAGACATTCCTCTGGTGGCTGGAAGCGGGGACTCGGCGTGGATCTGTCAGCAGCAGGCCGATGCCCTGATAACAAGGCATTTAGCAGCGCGTGGAAGCGTAAACACGATATTGTTTTCCCAACTTGTGTCCCTGAAAGCTTTCAGCAGATCTTATCCCAGCCTTTTTCCAGTCTGGAGAGCGCATCGCATCTAACCACGGAGGGGCTTCGAGCTAAACTTGATGATCCAAGAAAGCACATTTTTCTCACAATTTCGGTTTTCGTTGAAAGTAACGAACTTTAACGAGTCTTACTCCATGTTTTTTGATTCCAAACCGTTTTGGTTCCAAACCGTCATGAACTAATAACGAGTAATGAATTTTCGTTCTTGTTTGTTCGTGTTCTTTTGTTTTCTTGTTTTTGCATATCGCCATGATAAAAAAAATAACACTCACTTAAATCCATTACTTTGTGAGTAGTCATTACTCTTTGTCTGTGACAAAGCACCATAGTGCTTAGATTGATTGTTCCCCCCCTAAAATGTAGTAGCTGCTTTGACTTGGTAGAGGAGTTGGCAATTTCCTGGTAGTTTGTTCATCTGATGCTGAGCAAGGGGCGGGGCTGGTGGGGCAGTCATCACAGAGTACAGTACAGAGTCAGAGCATCACTGCAAAGCACCATGCTGAGTCACTGGCTAAATCAATGCCCATTACAATACAGCCGCATGCTCCGCTAACACTGCTTACCTCACCCCGCACTGGAGGGGAATACATAATCACCACCGCGATCAAAGGGGCACGAGCCGGAGAATAACCTCCCCTTTCCCGTTCTCCTCTACCCCCCTACAGCCCAAGCTGATGGCCAAAGACCTCCTGGACCTGGTGGCGTCCCACTTCAACCTGAAGGAGAAGGAGTATTTCGGGATATCCTACACCGATGATACGTGAGTGTCCCTTCCCGTCAGTCTCTTTCCAGGTATCTCAGTGTCACGTTTCCCGGGGCCGCGCTCGGACGTCAGAGACGGCGCCCCGTGTCCTTTTAGCAGCGGGAATCGCAATTTCATGGCTGATAATCAGTGTGAACGGGCAAATTGTATGAATATAACTACATGTGCTGTGGAGTGCTCCGGCGCCCATGCTGTGATTGAATTACAGGGAAATTGAAACACGGATTGGTTCATTTTAGCCTTTCATCTGGGGCCTTTGAAAAATCTGCAGTGTCACACCATCCATTTTCCTATATGCCCCTTCTGATCAGCATTCCTGTCCTTCAGTGTCACATTCAGAGAGTCCGTGTGGACGTTTCCCCTCAATGACATCCTCAGCTTGCTTCATTCCCTGTAGCTCAGGTAGATTCAGTTATGGCCTTATAAAACAGAAATTCTGTCGCTTTCCGCTCCCTGAGTGGAAGTGAACAGTAAAAACAAGTAGCTGATTGGATTCTCTTTTTTTCCCCAAGCGTGAGAGTGTTTTCTCTTAGTTGCAGGTGTCATTGTGTTTGGGTCACGAACAGACAGGCTAATAGAATGATGCCACTTCCACTCACCCAACGGGTGCTTCAAAAACGAGGTCAATCTCCGAGACCCAACTTTGACAGAAATGCTGTGACTTTTACAACGCAGTTGCAAATATTCATTGAGTTTTTATCCTCTCTCCTGGTGGCAGATGGAGGTCGTGTTCCTCTGGTATTTCAAGCACACCTGCCGGTTCCTAACATTTGAAAGGCACTCACAGACAGAAATAAACATGAGTTGCCTGCTGTCTTGTTTTCCCAGAGGGGAGAGAGAAAACCCAGATAAAACCTCGGGTGGATGTGGGAATTTGTGTTTTAAAAAAAAGCTTTGAAATCCAGCACTGTGAACTCTGGCCCTGACGCAGAGCTACAGAGACCCATCAGGGACAGCATGCAAATAAGAATGCAACTGCAGCCCAAGCACTTTGCGTATGCCTTTATATGTCTCAGTTTTATATGTCTCTGTTGCCATTGCTGAGCCAGTGCATCATGGGATGGATTTATTCAAGACCGAATTGCAACAACATTAGCAAGAGTTATTTGACAGCCACTGCACAGCCATCCTGCTCTCTATGATTACGTTTTATGCTGTATTGCATATGTGTGTATGAGCAGTTTTATGTAAACAATTTTGTGTGTGTATATGTGTGTGTGTGTGTGCATGTGTGTGTGTGCATATGTGTATACTTGTGCATGTGTGTGTGCATATGTGTATGCTTATGCATGCATGTGTGTGTGCGCATGTGTGTGGCTATGTGTGTGTGTCTACGCGTGTGTGCGCGTGTGTGTGTGTGTGTGTGTGTGAGTGTGTGTGTGAATCACATCGACTGCTCTGATGCAGAGCCACACAGAAGTAAATTCCATGTAAATCAATACTTTTGTCTCGCAGGGTTTAAGGCAATTGCATTTCTTTTAGGTGTGTAACACTGGAGGTCAGTGTAATCTCTGCGGTGATTGCAGTAGACTGCATGTGCGTAGGACGGTGAAGTGACTGTGTTTGATTTGGGTTTCCCTCAGGGGCCACTTCAGCTGGCTGCAGCTGGACCGCCGGGTTCTGGAGCACGAGTTCCCCAAGAAGTCCGGGCCGGTGGTGCTGTTCTTCTGCGTCAGGTAGGTGCGCAGCGCGTCTGTCTGGCGTGGCTAGTCCGGTCACTGCGCTACAACGCCACGCCCTTTCCTTCCCTGCTTGTCAGGCTAATTCCCTCTGCTCAGATATCATCATAATCAAATCGCTAAGCACATGTCCTGTTCCAGGTTAAATAGCTTGCATTCTTTTATGTGTTTTTCTGAAGTAGGTCAGTTTAAGCATCTCACTCAAGAACGCATCAGCTGTGCTCCACTGAGGGTTCGAACTTGCAACCCTCTGACTTGAAGCTTAGTTCCCGTCATGGGCGTTTCCACGGTCGTCCAGCTGACTGAGTGGAATGTAGCGTGTTAGCACTGTGACATGACCCGTGGCTCTCTCTCAAACACGATTACTTGCTCAAGCGCCTCTGCTTCCCAGCCTCTGAGCCTAAACGAGCCGGCCTACAGACCTGCAACCATACAGTGATGAGTGGGGTGGCCTAGTCACATTTTCACTGATTATAAATGCATTCCGTTGACAATCCGAGCAATCATTTGGACCTGTGGTGTATTAATTCGCTCCACGGCAGGCGTGTGCTTGTCAATAAGCAGAAAGTGCACGGTGTGTTTAATTTGCCATCGCGTGTGATGGAGCTGTGAACCCTTTTCCCCGCTTGATATTTCTAACACGGACTCCAATGCATGCGGTTTCAAATTTAGCCTGTGATATTTGCTTGTGTCTGTGTTTTTTTTTTTCCCTCCTCCACCAAAAAAGATTTGTGTGTGAGATTAAGCTTCAGGGAGTGGTGCAGGAGGTGACAGCGGGGAGTCTTGTGTCTTTTAGCTGCTGTTCCCAGTGTTCTGGGACAGAAGGCTTACGCCGTTCACACGCTGGCTGCTGTTTCC
The DNA here is from genome assembly GCA_019176425.1 of Megalops atlanticus. Classification (NCBI taxonomy): domain Eukaryota; kingdom Metazoa; phylum Chordata; class Actinopteri; order Elopiformes; family Megalopidae; genus Megalops; species Megalops atlanticus. The sequence goes on from CM032899.1 coordinate 4,855,531, forward strand.
CGCCACGGCTCCAGTCCCTTTGACAGGCTTGTGGTGTCAGGGTACTGAATGTGTGTAGTCCCCTGAATAACCCCTGAATCGAGCAGGGGTTCTAAGATGAAAGAGCTGCTCCCCTCCGAGGAGTAAACACACTAGCAGGAGCCATCCTGCGCTTCCCAATCCTAAAAGGAGTCTCCAGAGATCCCCTGCCCATGGCTGAGCGGGGTCTCATGCACCCCAACTGGGACAGGCTTTCTGCCCCCTGCGCCACAAACACAGTACAATCACGCGCATCCCGTCCACTCCATGCCGCGCCCACCATGTGCCGTTCCAGCAATGCATCCTGGGTACAGCTGGGGCATATCTGATTCATCACGGCAACAGCCCTTATCTCCAGCAGCACATCTTCTACAAACACTGGAGCCAGGTTCACGCCTGTTGCAGGCAGCTCTGGGCGGCGCGGAGATTATTTCCGCTTTCATGTTCTCCCAACGCCGAGCGAACACCGAGAAAGCCTCGCTGAGCAAATACCAAAAGGACAAATACCGAAAGGACGCCGCCTGAACAGAGGCATGCTGGGTTATTCTTGTTTTTCTTAGCGATGGCGTCGCTAGCGGAGGAGCAAGAGAGACGCGGGCGAGAAAACAACAAGCGCCTGCTTATCAGGGCTGCGAAACACTCCCGCGGGAGCGCGGTTTTTTTTTTTAATGGAAGCAAATTAGCGGGTCAATGAGAGGAGGCAGGTGCATAAACACCTATGAAATTGCTTTGACCCCCCCCTCCCCTCCCCGTGTTAAACTCCCGCCACGGGCTGCTTCTCGATCGGCCGCGTCGCTTTCATTAATCCCGGCCCTAGCCGAGCATGTTAATCACGCGGCCGCCCAGTCAGAATTAGGATCCTTATCGTCAGCTTAGCGTTGTTTTTTCCTCCCCAAATCCCAGGGGATTACAGGCCGGCCTGCCTCGCCGTGCAGCTTTCTCCCCGGCCTTACGTGTGATGCTGCATTAAACGCCAGTGCACGGGAGCTGGTCTGGCATTAGTGTGTAAGCAGGGCCGTCCGATTTAAACCTCTCCCTCATTACATTACATTACTGGCATTTAGCAGATGCTCTTATCCAGAGTGACTTACATATGTTACAGTTTTTTTTACATGTTACCCATTTATACAGCTGGACATTTACTGAGGTAGTTATGGGTTAAGTATCTTGCCCAAGGGTACAACAGCAGTGCCCCAGTGGGGACTCGAACCGGCAACCTATTGGTTGCGAGTCCTGCTCCTTACCGCTGTGCTACACTGCCGCCTTAATGCTGCCTCTTGGCTGAAAGAAATGCCCACGGTGCCTCCTGGTTCTCTGCGTTTTCGTACTGGATCAGTTCTGCATTGTTTTATGTTTTACTGATTGTTAATTTGTTACAGTTTGTTGTGGTGTCCATATTGAAAATCCTGAAAGAATGCTGAATTATAATCAGCCCCGTATTTCTGCACATATACAGGATATTTTGGTTTGGTTGCACTGCTGGAATTTAAAATTAAAGAGAGAGAGAGAAAGAGCTCTTATTGGAGGATATCCATGGAAGTTATCGCTGGTTTCATTCTTAACAAGTGGAAGAACAGATGTTGTTTTTATATTTGAGCATGTTATTTTCAGGTAAATGTGATATAGATGGCTGTCGGGGGTAAAAGTTCAGCTCAGACATTCAGTGATCAGCCGCCGTTGAGGCTTAATCATTTGAAATGCAAACTGCCACATTTGGCTACATTTGGCACATATACAGCAAAGGCAAGTCTGTGGAAACCCGGCTCTGCTGTTTTGAAGGACGAACAGTTTCTCTGCTGGACCTTCTGATTCCATTTAAAACCTTCTGCATAGGTGGGTCATGTGACCTGCGGCCACACCCCAGGCCTGAGGGCCTGAGTCTGCGTGAGTGACAGTAAGAGGTGGCTCTCTCTCACTTCGTCTCTGTTCAGCTCAGTTTGATTTCAGTTCAGAATAATTAGACTCATATTTCTGTATCACTGAAGCCTGCATTCTATTTAAACCATCATGCATTTATAACAAATGGATTGATGAACAGTCAGTGAAACCAGAAAAAGAAACCTTTTGCATACAATCTCTCTCCCTCTCTACCCCTCTCTCTCTACCTCTCTCTCTCTCTCTCATTCTATCTCTCATGTGTACATGTGTGTGCGCATACACACACACACACACATACACACTTGATTACCTGATTTGTCAGTAGTAAAGTGTAGAACATTCATCTACACCGTTTGATCTGTGGCTTCTGCTCCCCTAAGCTCAGTGTTGTATTTAACCCTTTGTTAGCGCAGGACATCTCAGGCCTCTGCCTTTGGTCCCAGTCAGGCCTTTGAACTTCCAGCTACTTGACAGTGCAGTCAGTCACATATGGGGAGGTTTAAAGGCAGTTTGTGAAGTCTGCAGTGGCTCTGTGAGATAAATGATACCTTATCTTCCATGGAGCTTCCAGCATATCCCAAAAGCATGTTGCCAAAGAGGCTAGAGGCATTTATGTTCAATTCCATGGCAAAGTAGCCTCAGGGCGACCTCTGTTCTTCTCCCTTCTTTCACCTGTGATTGGGTCACGGTGAGGCCCTGACAACAGCAGCACTCTAATGAGGTTCTACAGAGCTGACCTGAGATGCAGGCTGATCCCAGGTCAGTCCATTTCTCACGCTACTCTCACGCTCACTTTATTTTTTTAACTGCATGTCTCATCCAGTCAAGGTCTTTTTTTTTCCGTTTCTATATATTGGTTCCAGAGGAAACTCCAGTTAAATGCTTTTGGAAGTGGTTTTGCTGTGGGGAACATCAGGAAACAGGCGGCCCACACAGCTCTCTGGGTATTCGAGCCGCTTGCCGCTTCTCGATCGGCGATGTTGAAGCCAGCCGAATGCAAAAATGCACATCTGACTTCATTTAAATCTCCCGATTTAATGAGGCTGACTTCAATGCACTTTGACTATTGACACGGGAACGAAACGATCTTCGGAAAGAACTGTAATTGAATTCTTGTTTTACATGGCAGCGTAATTGTTTTCTGTTCAGCGTGCGACTCTCACAGGAAGAGTGGAGAGATGGGTCTGCTTCTCTGGGCGAGGTTTTCCCACAATGCCTCACAGCCTACTCCTCAGAGCTGGGCAAGCAGCTATGCCAGCAAGAACACTTTGACTCCACAGATGGGCTCTATTTGCGGGGATGTGATTGGACGCAGCTTGCTTCCCTGAGGCCTCTCTGGACTAGAAAGGGGAGGAGTTCCCTCCTGGCTGCGTTATTGGGCCTCAGTGCAGGACTCCACTTTCGTGACGCAGGCCCTCCATCTTCAATCAGGGCAGTGCTGATGTTCGACACGTCCGCCACGCTAAGGAGAGCCCGACGAGCCAATCTGAGTTTTAACACAACCGCGACACTGGAACTGATCAAGCTCCTCTCCAGATACACAGCTCCGGGATTGACTGCCCCCGATTGATCAGGTGTTTAGGCCTGTAGTGGCGTGCCCCGTGATGGTGCAGAACAGGCAAAGAGGCTGTGATGAGTTTCGTTAGGGTGGATTTGTGGATATCGAAGACAGATCCACAGCTGAGACTGAGGAAACTGCTGGTATCGACCTGCCTCAGGCAGAGGTATCATCCTCTTCTTACAGGTCACTCGGTGTCTGGAAGGGTAACCCAGTGAGTATAAACGGTAAAGCTGCGTTAGGTTACACTGCGCCATATAGGAAACAAGAGTTTGTTTTTTTGTTTTGCTGGTTTTTGACATGACCTCTTTAGGAGGGGGTCGTTTTCCTGCTCCCATTGTATCAGCATATCTCAGACCTGCCAAGGAAAGCCTGGAGGAGCAGTGAAATTACACACCGGTCAGGGTTTTCTGGGGAAGGATGGGAGTGTCCCTCTAATCTGCTGCCGGAGGGACAGAGGCCTTGTGCGCTTTGTGTTTCAGCCACAAGGGGGTGCTGTGGCAGTGTGTGCACATCCCACAACCACTCAGACCACAGGCATGAGCTTGCAACCCAGACAGTTGAAAGCACTCTGTTCTCAACCAGCAGGTAACCACACAGTCATGTTTGAGATAAGTGCCAGCACTGAAGTGTTTGAAGTGCTTCTATCTGTTTTCCAAAGGAAATGCCTTATGTAAAACACATCTACCATAGTGCCTCAGAACCCAAAATGCTGTGGTCTCTGGAGGCTTCACACACAGGAAACACGACAAGGTGTATTTTTAAACAAAATCTACAGCAGAATCAGAGTGGCTGATAGCAGCATGGAGAGAACACCATACAGCCACATTGTTCTGAGGTAACAGCGCGTACAGTGTGTGGCTGTGGGGCGGAGGCCCGGCCTTTCTCCACCCGTCTGTAAGAAGTCGTCCTTTGTTTGCCAGTTCCTGAGACAGGATGCCGTCCGCTCCCCACAGCAGCCCCGGGAGTCCCTGGGCTTTCCTCCACACCTCCAGGTCTCAGTTCAGCTGAGCAAGGGCATTCTACCGCACTTCCACACACACCTGCGAGCCAACGTCTCATGCGGAGATACTACAACAGGCACATGCTTATTTAAGATGTTGTGCAGGACAGTAAGTCTGAGGGAAAGTGTTTAGTTTTCCACCTTACCTGTTTGTAAAAGGGACATAGACCTGAAGAGAGCATCAGAGGCCCAGAGGTACAGCCCAGGGGTACAGTCCTGGGATACAGCTCCACATTATGTACTGCAAGAGGCATGTGAGAGAAAGTATTCAGCTCCCTACCTCACCTGTTTGTAAAGGGGAGGTAGAGCTGAAGATCATATTGTAGTCCCAGGGGTATAGTCCAGGGTATAGCCCCACATGTGTACTGATGTTTTTCCAGAAAACCAAAAATTACTCACAAACCCCTGCTGGATTCACACGAAAAAGGATAGCCGCGCGATAACCGTCTTATTTTTTTTTCTTATTTATTTATTTTTCGTATCACAGGCCATCTCTCGGCCGACCTTTAAGAAGCCTCTTGTCTGTCTGCCCGGTCGCTGATAGAGAGGTTTGGTAAATACTGGTCCTGTCTGAAAAGGCGCCGCTCGTGAGGGTTCTGAAAGAATCGGATCAGCGGCGGTGGGGCCGGTCTCCGCACACGAGCGCCGGAGCTGCCTTTGAACTTTCTCTCTCACGCGCTGAACGAACGAGGTGTTATTTACGGCTGTGCGTAGTTTTATGAACAAAGCATCGGTTCCTCCAAATGAAAGCCTGTATCGCTGCTTCCTACTGTGTTGCTGAGATGTGCCCTGCGGTGTTCTAAGTAAATTGTATGTACTTGGCTGCTTAGGTCTATCGCTGAAGCGTAGATTAAAGGTGGGGAGAAGATTGTATTTCTGTCAGTTGGCTTGACCTTCTATAGAAGCTTGCTTTTATTCTCAATCTGGGCATATGCATCCCCCGCTCTGATCGAACAACAATTACGTGAAATGTCAACGCTGAATTCATAATCAGACTTCATGTCTGGTTTTTAGTGGTTGGCGGCTGTAGTTCCAGTTTTAAGGGCCTGTGAAGTCATTTCGGTCTAGGGGATGTTTTAATACGTGTGTATAATCTTCTGTGATCCTTGATTGTATATTGATTGCGTGGGTGCCGAATTGCTTTGATGAATATAAAATTTTTCCCATGCCGTTAAGTCTGTCATTCAGACCGCCAATTAAATGGATCGCCGATATATTCCCTCAGACCACAACCCGGCCATCCGATAAAAGCGTTAAACTTGGCTACCCTTGAGCCGGCCATCGTTTCTTCTCTTTGTGCGGCGTGGAGGGACCTAATGATTCTGGGTCACTTGATCAGTGCAGGGGACCGAATAAACCTGAGTGACAATAAGGCTTTGATTCTGTTCCCCGGAGTCCAGAGAATGGCACGCTGGAAAGGACATGTTTGTCACTTTGTAGATTGTGTCCCGTCCCGTCCTGTCCCCCCCACCCCCATCCCCCAAGTTCTCAGTTCAGGGCCAATGAACAGGGATCTGTCATTTGTATTAGGGCCGGTGATCTGGCCTCTCTCAGAGATAGCATGTTGGAGAGTGCTCACCACTGGAGATTGGTATAATATGATACTAAGCATCACTGAGCATGAAGAGCGCACACCAGAGCTCCTCCATCATGCTTGGCCTCACCACTAAGGCTTATCCGATGGAATTCCCACAGCTGTGTTTGGGGACTATACCAATAGCTAGGGGAGTACAGTTTGATTAATTTCTTATTCAAATATTCCATGGCTCTTAATATTAATTTTTCAAATAAGCGAATACTTAGCACTGTATGAAACTCCAATTCCTAATGTTGAAATAATAATTCTTTGCAAAGAGAACTGCCTTCATTTACACTCTCAGACAGGAAAAAGAAATGAATAATGTCAGTATGTACTCTGTTATTTCGCGCGAGCTTCTTAAAAATCTCCCGGATGACTGTGAATAAGGAAGATGAAATTCTGGATTAAAAAGCGCTCAGATGCTGATCTGAGGAATCACAGTGGAGTTTGTAAATCTGGGGTTTGGTCTGATCCCTTCCATTACCCTCAGCAGTAGGCTGGTCACATGCTCCCCCTCTGGACGGGTTCCAGGTGTCATTCAGTCATCTGTCTGTCTGCTGTCGTCTGCATCCATGGCAGCTCAGGAATTGGGTCGGCGTGTTCCTCTGGGGCGGCGGTGACTGGTGATTGGCCCGTCGTCGCCTCTCGCTGTTCGTCGGAATCTGCCGACGCGCTCGGCTCCTGCAGCCTGACGGATGCTGTTTTTCCGCGTGCGCTGGCCGGAAAGCCGCTAACAAAACGAAATCGCACCCCAGCAGCGGGACGCCCCTCCATCGCACCTCGGGGGGGTGAACCCAGGCGAGCGCGTGCACAACCGTCTCTAACCCCAACCCTGCCGTTCCTTCTTGCTACCGAGAGATGCGGATTTGTTCGAGGTGGATTAAATTTTCCCTCCACAAAAGTGCAAACAGAGAGATGAAAGAAAATGGATGTCTTGTCATGCGTTAAGCACATTAATGAAGAATGTAGGCCAAACCGCATCACATCGCAAGGGTGTGTTCTAGCATCTGGTGCCCCCTAGTGGCTGCTCTGTGCAACCTGCGTGACCGCTGCAGTGGCGAGCTTGCCATGGTTGCTATGGTGCACTGCATTGAGGACGTCTCTGTCAAACACATGTGGCTTTCTCCCAAAGTAGTCTGAGATCATTTTGAATTTGCTTTGAATCATCTGAATTTGAAATTTTACATGATGTCTTAGGATTCTATAAAATATTGCATTCTTTTCATGATGATGCTTAACAATTCCAGTTGATTACAGTGGCTAGCATAGTTATCTGTTAAATTGAATCTACTGTCCCTTGCTGTCTCTTATGGAAAATAAATGAACAATTACAAAGCTTAACATTTTAATAGATGAACCATGTATATATCTTGGTTTTAAAGGGCGTTGGATGTTTTTTATTTGGGGTTCTGTTACTTTTTTGCACAAGAACCTGGCCAGCATGGCTTAGTGAGTCCTTAGAAGATGCAAGGACAGATCACATACTAAAATGGTGCAGTGCATCCAGCATCATACAGCTACCTAAAGGAAACACCGCACTGTCCGATCCATTTAAAACACAAATCCCAAAGTGTAACATCTCCAACATAAATCACATTTGCTAGGTTTCGGCTGTCAGTGCTAATTAATCAGGTGTACCTCAGGTGAGCAGAAAGAGAGGTAAGGAGTTGTAGGTTAAGAATCTCGATGCAGGTTCAGTTCCCCAGTGGAGCACTCCTGCTGTGCCCTTGAACATGGTGTTTGACCTGAGTGTCTTCAGCAGCTGTCCAGCTTCATAAATGGACAGTATGTAACACCAAGTAAGTTACCCTGGAGCAGGGTATCTTCAAAGCAGGTCAATGCAATTTTGAGACACTGTGCTTTGCTGATAGAGGCAGGAAGCTCATTCCACCACTAGGGGGCCACGCCTAAGAATGAGCAGGGCTTTTCATCCTTGGAGGGAAGGAACAGTGGTGGACCACAGTACATGATGCTTAACGTGTGCTGACTGATTCTGATGTCTCATGTTTCTTTTGTGTTTCAGGTTCTACATCGAAAGTATATCCTACCTGAAGGATAATGCAACAATTGAGCTGTTTTTCCTCAACGCTAAGTCCTGCATCTACAAGGTAAGTTCTCGCAATAACATGTCACTCATAGCTGTGTTTTTTATGTTTTTTATTGATATTATTATTATTTTCATTTAATGGAACGTCCCAGCACGTTCCATCACAGGAGTACTGCCAGCTCTTTCACCAGTGTTGTGTCCACGGTGAACCACGATCGTGTGAACGGAGCTGCGAAAGTAATGCATAAAACGATGAGGGGAGACAAAGCTCGGGGCACGACTTAAATCATCCAATTATTGCAGTCAGACGGAATTAATTTCCAGAAACGTGAAGCCGTCCTCTGGCAAGCATGTGTTTAAAAATGCATTACAGGGGGCACCTTTAGTGTGCCATTGAACATTAATCATCTGTCATGGAGCTGTAGGTTTGTTTGTCCTTTAGAGGCTGGCCAGTTGCTGTTTCTGTGAGTAGTGGGAAGGTGAAGAATTCTATGCTCTTAGCATGCTGTTAGCGTGTCGCAAAGTTTGCTCTGACGTCCCACATTTGCTCCATATTCCGTCTTTTGCACTTGTGTAAACTTGTGAGAACTGTAGAACTCTCACATTCCTTTTGAAAGTGTAAGGATAGCCGAGGCTATCTATTCATAAAACCCCTTAGAGATAACGAAAAAGCAAGTCCTTTTCTTCAGATAACCCCCACAAAACCTCTTGAAGGAGATAACCGCTCTGTTTAATATTCATGATATAGGAGTATCAGAAACTTCCTGCCCAAAAAGTTCCCTGTCGCCAGCCACTGATAACGGTACCCTTGGCTGGGCTGATGTATTGCCGGTGTTTATCTAATCTGTTCTCATTTGTCCTTCATGTCATGAGCCGGGAGAGTGTTGCATCTGCTAAAATGCAGGCATCGGTTTACATCAGGGCAGTTCATTAGAGGAGTGTGGGCTTTCACTTGATATTCCAGACTTACGCGACTTGAAGGCTTTTCACTTCATTTCCGAGTCTGCCTTCGCTTCGTAGGATAAATCTCTCTCTCCTTAAAATGTGGGGATCGGTAGCTTCAGTACAAGGCAATTTATTTCCTTTAAATAGTTGTTGTGTGTGACTGCAGAATCTTGGAAGTGGGCGCTAGCTCAGAAAAACCCATTTAAACCTCACAAAACAACAGAATCGCAGGCCTTTGTTCCACCTTCTAATCAATGGAGGAACGTATTCAAGAAAACTCAGCGTTTTGCTGGCTGTATCAGTCAGTGTGAAGCTGTGTCTCAGCACCAGAGATCTCTGTGCTCACAGAAGCGGGTTTTGTTTGGTCCTGCATTGTGAGGGTCCCTCTTTTGTGTTTGAGCACCATGCTGACCGCCTTACAGACACAACTGAAGGGCTGTCTTCCCCAATTACGTTCCTGCTTAAGCTTCGCAGTTAATCACTATGGGGCCTCTCTGACGTTCCCCTCCCTGGTCGTTTGAGTTTGTGGTGAACTGGGTCAATGGGGCATCAGAACGTAAGACCTGCGAACACACAGTGTTCCCATAGGCGCCCAGCCTGGTCCCCTCTTCTGCTCGGTAAAACAGCGAGATGCTGGCAGCCCTTTAGCAAGGTTCCGGATAGTTCTCTAAATTACCGGTGCGTCCGGCCTCTTTATTCTAATGAGGGCACGCTCTCCGACAACCCGCGAGCCCAGGCTGGCATCCCTCTTTAAAGAGAAGGGGTGAAAGATGCCTCTTCCTAATTAAATTGGAGGGGTGGGTTGAAAGAACAGCACTCTCCTTGTCCCTGTCACAGGCTGCGGTGACAGGGAATGAAAGGGAAGATAGTGTGGCAGCCAGTCTGGTTGGCATGGGAACGGCGCTCTCTTGTGAGCTACTCCAAACCCCCACCCCCATGCAGTGATTGGCAAGTACCAAGCACTAAGGAGAAATAGCTTGAGAGCTTATTGCATTTGCTTCTTGCCTCTTACAGAGTGTTGTTGTTCGTTACTGCTATGTGGTGAACTTGCTGTGTTCAGGTGTACCTGGCCCCATACTGTGTTAGTGTGGAGCTGTTCAGTATGGCCATTTGCCTTGTTTTTTAGTTTGATTTGTGCAGGTCTACCTGACCCTTCTAGCTGTTTCAGAGACTGACTGCCCCTCCCTCCAACCCATCATAACGGCTTTGGAAAGAGCAACTGAAAAATGCTTGGAAATGTGTGTGTGTGTGTGTGTGTGTGTGTGTGTGTGTGTGTGTGTGTGTGTGTGTGTGTGTGTGTCTTCTCATTATATTGTAGCTTGGAAACAGGAGGCGAAAAAATGATTATGCCGCTAATTTTGACTTCATTTATTTCTGCTGCAGTAATTGAATTCCACTGAATTCTCGTTAAGATGTCAGCTGTCACGTAATTAGCGTTCGAGTGAAGCTCGACAATAATACGTTTGTTTGAAATAGGTTTGGAAGTGCTTGTTTGAAGAAATCAATGGTTTCCTACAAAGTCTTTCGTTAGCAACGTCAATGCTTTAATGACCGTTTCCTGACCACACGGCAATTCACACTGCTTCAGAATTAAACAGCTCCATGTGTCTCCAGCCCAATTCTCTGAGAACCGATCAGCTTCTCAAAGAATAGATTTCTCGATCGACACATCCACTGACTGCAGCTACTAAGGAAGTGCCTACATTCTCAGGCAGTCAGCACTCAATGAAAATAGCAGTTACCCAAATAATTTAGGTTTTCATATAAGTTATTACATTACATTATTGTAATTTAGCAGACTCTCTTACATACTCTCTTACCCAGAGTAACTTATATGCAGTAGGTTACAATTTTATTGATTTATACAGCTGGATATTTACTGAGGCAATTGTGGGTAAAGGACCTTGCTAAAGGGTACAACAGCAGCGCCCTAGAGGGGAATCGAACCGACAACTGTTCGGTTACAAGCCCTCCTACTTGCCACTACACTACACTGCTGTCCCAGTACAGAGTAGGAGAATCCTCACCCTCCTCTTCCTCCTTTCACAGGAACTCATCGAGGTTGACAGTGAAGTGGTCTTTGAGCTGGCCTCCTACATACTTCAGGTAAGATGGAGGGGGTGTGTTTCTCTGCTGTGAATCTATTAAGGGTGGAGTGTCATTGCAATCAAAAAAAGAGTCTTTATGACACAGGGTTTATCATATAAAGAACACATTTGATACACAGTGTTTTCATTACTGTGTAATGCAGTATCCTCAATACTCATTGCTCATTTGAGCGGTAATCCATATGAGTGAGTATCCAGGCTCTGGGACTGGATTTGTTGGCAGCAGTGAACATGCAGGGGTTACAGAGATAAGACTCCAGGGGTGATGTGGCAGACCTCAGCTGCTTTATGAACATGTGCTATCATTACCTTGCCTTTATTCCTTGCGTGCCAAAAGCTGTTTCTGATTAGCAAGCTTAATTTCCACTTTCCCATGGCCCGCATAGAGAACTTTCATTTTTATTGTCTTCCTCCAAATGTTTATCTTTTACGCGGGGTGACGCTTGGGTAAGTTACCAACTGCAGCCAGACCGTCGTTTCCAAGGAACCCGAAACTAAGATTGTAAAACGGCTCTTTGGTTGCCATTTCTTAAATTATCTCACAAACACTCAACATATTTAGCTTAAAAGGAAAGTTGGCCCCGGGTTTTCTTTGATCCTGCCTCCATGACTCAGGGTAATTTAAACAGTATTCGAGGCCTAGTTTAGGCTTATTGTTAGAAGGCCTTGGCTCCGTCTTTCAACGTAGGGAAGTGATACCGAATCACAACCCGGTCTGTCTGCTCAGGAAGTCAGGCCTCGGCGTTTTCATTTAGTCAGTGTTACCATAATTTCTGCGCCCCTTCTTAAATACGCCCATGTCTCTCTTCTACAGATCGGGGGGATACATTAGCACGCAGCTTGTTTTGCTGACGAGGCGTTTACTGTGAGCGTGTGGTCTCTGAAGAGACGTATTTCGCAAATCCATGCTTTCGTTTCAGCTTTTTCCTGAAAACGAAACTGTTATTCCCGGAGCTGCAGCTACTTTAGTCCAAAGCTGTGTTTTGGCCTCACACGCAGAAGCGTATATTTCACAGCTGTCCTGTCAGATAGGGACGCAGATGAGAATATCAGACAGAACCCTGTCTTTCTTGTGAGTTTAACGTCGTATTGGGAGTGTCCTGCATCAGGGGTCCTCTAAACAAGGCAGAAGCTGGAAGGGGGAGTGGCCTGGAGGGTGTGTCTCATACCAGGGCCGTAGAGGGCATGAGGGTAACACAGTTCCAGCCCAGAGGGGCGTTAAACCCCCCCGATATTGGCTCAACCTGGGCGTGTGCGAGCGCTAGGATCTGCAGGTGCTGGGAGATCAGGTATCCCCCGGTAAAGACCTTTGAGGGATTCTCCCCAGCTGAAAGAGATCGTGTTTCCCTGCCTTTCAGTGCCGGGCCTCACCAAGCGCATACCTCTCTTTACCCCAATTAATCCTCCCGCCTTTCAGTCCGCAGGTGACCGCCACGCCCCGCCTCACCACAAAAACTAACCTCTTCCTCTCCTTTCTCTCTCCTCACAGGAGGCGAAGGGTGACTTCACAAGGTAAGCGCAACTTAAGGTCTTAATTCATAGCTCCCTGCCCGACTGAAACGGAGTATAGAATTAGGCTCAAGTTCCGTTCTCGTGGACACATCCTCGGTGTTTGGTTTGGACGCCAGCCCCGTTGTCTGATCCTCATAAGGCTTATTTGTCGGAATGGTTGCAATCCCATTCATGTGGGCCAGCGCCTGTCTTCCGTCACCGAAAGCCCAACATAAACACACAGTCCCTCCGCGAGCCGGCCTCTGAGTCAGCGCTCCAGCTGCAGAACACTTGGAGAGCTTCCTCTGCTGTTGCTGTCCTCGTGACCTGCACCGTTGGAGAGCGGTGCTGGCGTGACGCTCGAGCATTGCGGTCCACGGAAGCGGACCTGCGTGCAGTCCGCGTTGCACTGAGACGTTTCGGGCTGTCCGGGAGCTCTCCCTGATCGCCGCTCTCCGGGCTGGTGGTGCTGCTGCAGCAGGGATGAATGAGGAGGCTGGGGATGTGGGATGGACAGGCAGGAAGAGGCGGGGGGCTGGAATGTGGAGAGTAAACACAGGCTAACTTTACACTCTGCCGCTCTGATGCACCGTCCAGGGAGTCTGACAAAACACAGGCCTGCTCTCCCTCTCTTTCTCCATCTCTCTCATATCTATCTATTCCTCTTGTTCTTCTTTCTCCTCTTTCTCTGCCTCTCTCTCCCCTTCCCCTATCCTTCGCCTGTCTCTTTCCCCCTCTCTTCCTCTCACTTTCCCTCTGCTAGCCACATCTGTCTCCTCTCTCCTCTATTTCCATCTCTCCCCTCTCTCTTCTCCATCTCTCTCTCTTTTCTTTAACCTCTCTTTTCTCCATGTTGATATCTTTCTCCTCTCTTTCCTCTAGTTTGATCTCTCTATCTGGTCTTTCCTATCTTTCCTCCATTGCCATCTCCCTCCCCTCTCTCTTCCTCTGTTCTTTTTTTACCCTCCTTGTTCTTCCATTTATTCTGCCCCTTTTCGCCCCCTTACCTACAGTATTTTCCATGTTGGTGGTTGATAACCGCTTCATGCTGTTCATGCTGAAACCGGTCTGAATAGGCCTAACCTGGGAAGAAGATCGATGCTGGCTCTGTCAGATGCCTGCCAGGATGCTAATTGGTACAAAATGCCAAGCAGTTTATTCTCGCCCTGTGCAAACGCTGCAGTACGGCAGAGCTGTGAACTGTGGGTCCTCTCGGCGCATTAAACAGTATGGCACAGCTGTTCCCAACACCATATGGAGCGGTGTTAGCCCTGCGCTGTTTCATATGCGTCTCCTCTGAGAGAAGCGCATGGAGACAGTGATAATTGCGTATGGCTAATGCTAACACACAGGAGTAAGTAGATTCACTTACAGCCTCTGGCTGCTCTGTCCTTGGCCTGTAGGCCCAGTCTGCTGTGGGGACGGAGGGGAGAGGAGCCGGGTGTCTGTGTCTCTGTGTCTCTCAGCCTCTCCGTTCTCTGTAATCGGTTCTCACCTCAGTGCATATGACACAGGCGCCTCTGTCCCACTCAGAGTGGGAATGTGACACACCGCAGTGACACTTGGGGTGAAGTGCTGTTCTGCCACCCGCAGGCCCCACAGCTCACCTCGGGTATTATTATCACTGTCTCGCAACCCTCCATTTTGATTTTTTTCAAAGTATTCTTTGTGGATAAGGCAGGATAGCACCCAGGCAGTATCCACATCACTGTTGTCAGTGTGTATCCAGGCCATATTCAGGCCATATCCAGAGTATATTCAGGCCATATCCAGAGTATATCCAGGGTGTATCCAGGGTATATCCAGGCCGGATCAAGGGTGTATCCACAGTATATCCGTGCTGTATGGAGGCCATGTCCAGGGCACATTCGGCTTGCCTGGACATTAGTGCTTTTCAAGGCCCACCGTTTCCTTTTTTTATTGCTCAGGTAACAGGAGTGTGTCAGGCTTAATGAGCATTCCCTCCCTGTGAATGTATTCTCTGGGACTCTGGGAAGCCACAGTGATTTACAGTCTGCCTGGAAATTCACTCACGGTCCCTCATACAGGTCGTTTATTTATGCTGAGGGCTACCTGGCTGTGACTCCAACAGAGAGGCATCTGGTCAAATCCAGTAATCTCCCGGGTGATTCTGCTTCTGCAGCTGTGCGTGTGTGTGTGTCTGTGCGGGGGGGTTACATCCAGGGGCGGTGTCCTCTCTCCTCAGACAGGAACTCCAAGAGTGGAATTTCTGAGTCAGTTTCGGAGTTCAGAAATGCGTCAGCCAGAAATGACATGGCATCATGATGTATTGTCACATGTCATCCTGGAGGAAATGTCGCACACATCAAAAAGTCTGTAAGTCTGTAAAAAGTATTTGGAAGTGAACAGAGACATGTTTTGTTGGGTGTACCAGTCACACAACCAAAATGACCTTAGAAGGCAGTTATGTAAATGCTTGCTGCATGGAAGCAAGTTGTTTCATGTTCTTCTTGGTTTTCTCCTAAGTTCCTTTCCACGTTACTTCCAGTTTACCACCTGCCATCTCTTGGCATATGCCTCTCCTTTTAACTGAAATCCCAGTAAAAGCAGCTGCGTGAAGTGCATGAAGGGAGAAAGGGTTATTAACCTCAGTGGCACAGCTGCACCTGCTTCTCTCTCTCCCTCTCTCTTCACGTGGTCCTCAGGACAGGGCTATAGATTCACACACAGCAAGCTCAATATTGTTCCTCTTACTGCACAGTATCCAGGCCGAAAAGGTTTGTTCTGTGCGCTGAGCTACTCCTGAGCTGGTGAGAAAGCCTTGAAAGTAAGACCGTGCGGCGGCCGGAGCGCAAACAGGCCACGCATTGTACGGGGGAACAATGGTGCCAAGGAAAGGGGGTCAGCCTCCTTTTTAAAGCTCCTCAGAGGGCCGGTGCGAGACACAGGGCTTACAAAGCCAGCTTTTGTGAGGCTCTTTCTCTCTTTCTCTCTATCTCACTCCCTTCTTCCCCTTATATCCTGGCCCTTGATTTGTTTTACGTGATCTGGGAGAGCTCTTGTTGTTTTTATTTGGGGTTTTTTTTTTTTTTTGGTACTCCAGGTCACGTGACTGACTCTCAGAGGCTTAGAGCAGCACTTGTGCACAAGCCTCTCTCTTTGACAGGGCCTCCAATCCACGCCTGGAAGCTGGCCAATTTTAAGATGAATGTCGGACAAAAGCAGCAGATCGGATTTAAGATGTGTCCGGCCGTGTTATACTTCTGTTTGTGTGTGTCATTCTGGTCATTCTGTGAGTTCTCTACCTGTTTTACTCATCTGTTTTCTCCCACACCCTTCAGATTCCTAAAAATCTTTCTGCAATGTAGCTTTACTCAAGCTGTCTTGCTGTTGTTGGTTTAGACATGGGCTTGCATTAGTTTTAAAACGCAGATAGTAAAGAGATTCATAGCTGAGGAAGGTAAAATGTGTAGAAGGGTTGAATGGTGTTCAGGTTCAAAGGCTTATCTATATATCTGTGCTTTAAGTCCAACCCTCCCTTAAATATTTCCATGGATGCAGTCAGTTTGACCTCTGCAGGACCAGCTTCTTAAGTCATTTGAACAAAACAAACAGTGACAGTGTTTTTTATAAGACAGAGGACCTTAGCCTGCCATACAGGATTCCTCACAGTGAATCTTTGTTTCTGCTGTGATCATAAGACATGTGCATCCTATGGAATAACTCATGAAGTCATGAGACCCACAAGTACACAGACTGCAATTGTGGAATAACATTTTGCAGGTCGAATCTGAAACATGTTGTCCTCAAATTAGATACCATGCCCACAGTTCCAGCTTATCGTTTTTCTGTTGATGTTGCCTTGTGGAAAGAACCAGAGATTCAGGTTGCATGCTGTTGTTAACTTCTTACAGGAGTGAATTTTGGCTGGAGAATGAATTCTGCTGTCCTCATGTGACAGCTTACCAAGACAGAGGTGGTCTTAAAATATTGCCAATACTGTCAGACATGCAATAAGTCCTGGCTTAATGGGCTTTTCTGGGAAAAGAGGAATCACCCCCAGACCCAAAATAGCACAATAAATAAGCACAGGATTACTGTAATAGTGTGTAATGGCCTCACACAGCCTGGAATGTTGTGTAAGCCTTTGGTTTCCGCAGACCCACCCTCATAAAGCTAGCAGCCGCTAGCAGGGCATGCCGTGGAGGTGGCTCTGTCTCGGGGTAGGGAGGGGGGGAGAGTGGGAGGGGGGGTCTGAGTCTGCGGCTGAGTCCCTCTCTGCACAGCTGCAGCTGCACCACAGGCGAGACAGAGGAGACGGCCTGCCACACCTTTACAGCCACAGGAGAAATTTCACATCAGCCACGCTGATCCCAGATCACCACTAACACTGAAATAATGAGACTGATCCCAGATCACCACTAACACTGAAATAATGAGACTGATCCCAGATCATCACCAGCACTGAAATAATGAGACTGATCCCAGATCAGCACCAGCACTGAAATAACGAGACTGATCCCAGATCACCACCAACACTGAAGTAATGAGACTGATCCCAGATCATCACCAACACTGAAGTAATGAGGCTGATCCCAGATCTCCACCACGACTGAAATAATGACACTGATCCCAGGTCACCACCACCACTGAAATAATGAGACTGATCCCAGATCACCATCAACAGAAAACCAGCTGCACGGATCCCCCCTTCAACAGGGAGGGAAAACTCATAAGACAGGTCAAGCCAAACAGTGCTCCACCTGATATTGTGCAGTAGCATTTTTGCCATTGGAAGCAGACAGAAAGAAACTCAGAATGTATCTTTCAGAAGAGAGGTTTTCGGGGTTTGGATTTCATTATTGGGGACCAGATGGCAAGCTACTCAAGCCTGCCAGACACAGTTGGGTCCTGTTCAATATTGTGATTGTGTTCTCACAGTATTTTCTCCTCCTCCTCCTCTTCCTCCTCCTCCTTCACTACTTCCTCATCAGCAATGAAGCCACAAGGGCTGACCTGAAGAGGCTGCCGGCTCTGCCCACCCAGGCGCTGAAGGAGCACCCATCTCTGGCCTACTGGTGAGTCCCGCTGTTACACCAAGAGATCCATTCACCCTCCTGCCCTCTGCAAGCCAAGCCTGCACTCACACACTTTTCAGAGTGAGGAGTGTAAATAACACAACAGAATCATCTGAGTCATGTCCTGCCCTACTTCTAATTCTAGTTTGGGGTGTTTTTTTTTTTTTAATTTGTTATGCTCCGGATGTTTACAGAGGTATCATATCGGTATCGCACCGCTGGGGGGATGAATAATGGATGAGGCACTGCGTACTTCAGCAGGCTGTTCTGGCAGTGCTGGGAAAGCCGTGCCCGGGTCCTCAGCAGACCTGGCGCTCAGAGCTTCCATTGAAATCCAGGCCTCGCCCCGTCAACAGGAATGCGGATTTAACCTTGAATCAACTTCAGCAGTTTGGACTTTGTATTAGTTTCCCCAGACTGTTTGAGACAAAGAAGTGCCATAAGAACATACTGGAGAATTAGTCTCCAGTCTCCCCCTTCTCCTTTTCCTCACGTCCATCAAAGTTATTTTTTCTCAAAAAGAGTACTGTATATTAGTTAATCTCAGTTTTGTTATTTTATGTTTCTAGAGCAGTAAGCTTGAAAATAGAGAAGACTCGAGTGTTTGAAAATGAAACTCAAGAATATAGGGGGAGTTTATTTTCAGACACCCAGAGTGGCCCTCTGCTGACCTGAGGTGGCTGAACCATAAATGCTTGCTTTGGCCAACCGCACACTTTCTCTGGCTTGAAATATGTTGTTTTTAGAGGAAAAAGTCCGGGAGCTCTCTAAAAATGTACAGAAGGAGGGAGAATAATTACTGAGAGGATAATTCACACGATGAAGGAACGATGAGGAAAATGAAGGTAATGTAAATGAGTAATAGAGCTGATGGAACACCTGCCTCCATTAAGCAAAATGAGTTTGGTGTGAAAGTCACGGCCAAATCTGACCCATATGTATTCTGCTGATCCCCCTGCGTTACGTTTCTTGGGGCTGTTGCTGAAATGAGGAAGGTGGTGTCCTGCGTGCCTTGGGGCTGGAGCCGTACTGTAAGCAGAGCCTGGTGAGGAGGCGGGGCCAGACAGAGTGGGCGTGGCTGTGAGTGTGGGCGTGGGTGGAGCCCGGTCCAGCAGGTGCTGCGTGGTGCTCTGTTAACCCGCACAGCTGCCAGACAGAGCGGCCCCAGAGACCTAGCAGCTGCATGCACCCAAAACCTCCATACACCCCATGCGTGTGCCCAGAGCCCTGTGCACTCACAGCCTGGGCGCTGACACAGCAGACAGGGTGCTCAAAAGACAGAGGGAGGCTCGTCTTCCTCCAGAGCCAGTCTCCCTCTCAGACCCACTGTCGCACAAAGCAGACACCCTCAGGAAGCTCTGGGAATAACATACTGAGTTCCAAGCCTTCTGCTCTCATGGTCAGACCGTTTGCTTTCAGACTGTCTGACGGTTGTGTCCAGGTGTCCCTTTTCCCCTCTCTCTTCACTCTGCTGCTGCGTCTGCAGGAATTCACCACCGCAAATAACAAACACTCTAGACTCTCTTACTGCAGGGCTGGGAATAAGCTGACAGCATGTACACGTGGAAAAAGCCATTTATCTTTCAAAAACCTTTCATCTCCTACCCCTCATTGGACCATATCCCCTGAAAAAAATTCAATTCAGATCAGGTCATTCAGTGAGCCTCGACTCACTGTCGAGGCCAGCCAATCCCCCTATTGGGCGTTCATCATCTGATGAGTGCACATGGAACTGGATGGTTCATCTGAAGTGGATTCTCTCTGTGCTGACCTCTGACCTGTGATTGATTGCTTATGCCTGGGCCTCTGAGCCGGTTGACTCCAGTATTAAAGTGACAGGACTTGCAGCGCTCTATAATCCCACAGGACTCAGCAAACACACAGTCACATCCAGGGGTAAAATCCATATCCCACGTGAGATGGGTTGTTAAAGAAGAGTCTGCAATCTTTCAGATCTCCTTCAGCTCCAGCATGCTCCAGTACACCCCTCTGGTGCCTTTAATCTGAGTGTGACTGCAGCTTCAGTGTACCAGCCACACTGGGTAGGGTCAGGGTTAGGGTTAAGAGTAGGATTGGGGTCAGGGTTAGGGTTAAGAGTAGGATTAGGGTCAGGGTTAGGGTTATGGTTAAGGGTTAGGATTCGGTCAGGGTTAGGATTATGGTTAAGGGTTAGGATTGGGGTCAGGGTTAGGGTTATGGTTAAAGGTTAGGAATGGGTCAGGGTTAGGGTCAGGATCAGGGTCATAATTAGGGTTAGGGTTAGGATCGAGAGCTGTGATGTGAAGCAGCTCAGTGGGCCCCATCTTCATCTTGCTCTGCCCTTGTCTTCCTCGTGGGAGGAACTAAAGTGCTGCTTGTCTTGTGTTGCAGTGAGGACCGGGTCATCGAGCACTACAAGAAGCTCAGCGGTCAGTCCAGAGGCCAGGCCATCGTCAAGTAAGTCTGGGGAGAGCTCGGCACCATCTTTGTCCCTTCCCAGCTCACTGTTTCATCTACCATATGCTGCTCTCCTGGAGTAGAGTGGCCAAGAAGTTCATAGATTTACCACAGAGCCGCATTTGTTCCATTCCCTCCCATTTTAAATCATTTCTCCTCCAGCTCCAATGAACAGTAATACGCCAATTGTTTGCCCTTGTTTATGCGTGTGTAATTGGTTTACAGTCAGTGTGGGGAGGCCTCATGGTAATGGTTTTAAGGTGCCAGGCCTTTTATCTGGGGGGGAGTGTGTGATGTTAAAGGCATCAGTGGAGCGTGTCGTTCGCAGCTGAGAGCACGTTCCAGCAGCCATGTGTCTGTGTTTCCTCTCCCTCACAGCTACATGAGCATAGTGGAGTCCCTCCCCACATATGGAGTCCATTACTACGCTGTGAAGGTAAGTCTCTATCACGCCCGGCTTCAGCTGGGACCGCCGAAAACGTTTGACATCAAAGGAAAATATGTATAATTGTTTGACATTCCAAGATTATCTGAATTAAGGTGAACAGGGTGCATGTAGGTCTAGCTGGTGAAGTCAAACGGGTACAGTATCTAATGCGCGCACTGCGTCAGCCTCTGTCTGGTGTCTGTGCTGTCTTTTCAGACGGCCACAGAGGGCTAGTTAGCATTTTCTCTCTTTCAAGCTGATCTGCAAGTCATTGCTCCTCCGCACCCACAAGAATCACTGCAGGGGCCTGTAAAAACGCAGCCGGCGCCGAAAGATGTGCGTAACCCACCAGACAGGGCGCTCTGGTCACGACACCGCCAGCCGCCCTCGCCGTTCTCCTGGTTCCTGCTGTTTCACAGTGTCAAGGGACAGGGACACTTGCAGACAAATGTGGGCGTAATCCGGTCAAGCACAGTCATGTCCAGGAGGCAGCCGAGGCCCCTTAGCTCTGACTGTTCGGAGGCTTTACCTGTGGCGAATAATGGAGCGGGCCCTGTACTCCCGGCTTCTCCAGCAGACAGGACAACCTCAGAACGTATCCCACAATCCCCCAGCAGCTCTCCTGATGAATGCTTCCTTCCTTGTCATAACAGGACAAGCAGGGTATCCCGTGGTGGCTGGGGCTGAGCTACAAAGGCATCTTCCAGTACGACCATCAGGACAAAGTGAAGCCCAGGAAGGTGAGTGTGTTAAAACGATCATTCGCACAGCTACGCTGGTTTGCACTTAACCATTACTGTACACTGGCTCACTGGCTTAAAAGGCTAGCATATTGAGACATTATAAGCGTTCCACATGTTGTCTTAATCATCTGTGTTTCTGTATTAAGCAGATATTATGTCTGAATTTTTCAATGAGTGTTTGTAAGTCTTGGTTGTGGTTGTCATCCTGTCCTTGTTAGCTTGCCACGCCCAGTTATATTGTTGTAAAAACACAGGAAGCTTGTGTAGACAATGCAGCAAATTTCAGTATAATACAGAACACCAGTGACTCAGCAGGCTTCATTAAGGGTTTCAGTGGGTGTGGGAGGCCGTGTCTCTTCACAGAACAAAACTCTTGTTTTGTGTAACTTTTTTTTTCCACGCTCCCATGTGGCCGAGGAACTGCAGAGCTGATTGAAACTAAGAATAGCCTTGCCTGGAAGCGTCTGCCATGGACAGTTTGTCGTAACACACAAAACGCCCACTCCGGTCTGTGGTGACACTGCTGCTGATCCCAGGCCAGACTGCTGCAGGTCGCGACCTCTGACCCCAGGGCGTTCAGTAGTACAGTGGGTGGTAATGAATGGAGTTGTACCCCTGTGCTTCTGCGTCAGTCCCCTGTGCCGCTCAGAACCTCTGTTTGACCTTAGCGTTACTTACTAGGTTCCTTACATAACCTTACTAGTATCATTTACTATGTATGTTTGTAGCTTAGTGTTGATTTAATACCTTCTAAAAAGACAACTCAAAAAGCACTTGATTACTGGACACTCCAAGCAGATGACGCTTATTCTCCTTGGGTTTGTGTTTTTCAGAGAGCTGTCCCATGTGCCCTTTGACCATCCTTGATAGATGATCCACTCTTCCTATGTCTGCTTAATGGCCCCTTATGTTTGCACCACGCAATGTTGATGGCCGATGACTTACCATTACGCTTGTTTTGGAGAGATCAGAGGCTGCAGTGTTGGGCTCTAATTGGTGCCTACTACGTGTGTGGAGTGCAGCCAGGTGTGGGCAAAGAACAGCTCTGTGACTGTTTATTTTGGGCTGGAGGGAAAAGGCAGTCAGAGCTTGCGGTTTTGAACCAGGTGGTTTTAAACACAAGCGGTGAACCTACTGCCAAGCATTTTCCTATGTGAGCAGTTTTACATCCTAGCTGGGATAGTTATTGCTTTGTTTCGCTTTTATCTCTTTTGTCTTTCATTGCCCTACGTGAATGCCGAACGACAGGCTGGAGAGTTTCAGCTGTATGTAAGCTGTTTTAGTTCCTATAGGTAGCGCGGGGGTCAGGGAGTCTCCCTGTGACCGGGGATGCTGGTCTGCAGCGAACAGCAGGAGCTGTGTTCTCTAGTTATGTGCGAAAACCTGCAGGGTGCTGATCAATGGAGCTGTAGAGGTGTCTGGTCTGGTCCCAGCCTGTGTTAATGTGAGAGCAGCTGCCGTGAACTGTAGAGGGCTGTGCAAACAGCCGAAATAAAGACACAAGATGGTGTTCCAAAGCAGCGAGCCTACTGTAGCACAGCTGGCACTTCCACAATGGGTTAAAGAGAGGGAAAATGCTACAAAAAGCAAGTCTTTCCCTCACAAGTCTCCCCCTCAAGTCACAAGCCATTACTGTAACACATTCTTCCCCTCCCAACACTGATCCCAAAACAAATCTCAACAAGATGTAGCGATTGTATGGTTTTGCTAAAGGCCGTTCCATAAATAGCCTTCAGAGTGAAAGCAAATCACGCAAAGCGTAAAAAGGAGGGAAAAAACACAGATTATTTTGCAAAGGGCTCCACTACAAAGCTCCGCATAATAGAATTGGCCGTTGGAACAGTTCTCAGATCTGCCCCCCAGATTAGGAGCTGTTTCTCAGGTCAGGGGTAAGACGCCTGTGTTGTCGAACGGATGCAGGGCTTGAGGTCCACCAGGGCTGAAAAAGAAAGGGAAAGAAGGAAGGAAGGAGAGAAGAGGGAGGGAGAGAAGAAAGAAGGGAGGGAGGGAGAAAGAGCGAGCGCCCTGCAAATCCACCCCTCAGACTCCCGGCTCTAAGACCCCGGCGACCGGCAGCCCTAAATCAAAGGAAAGGCCGTAAGCGCGTACTCCGCCGGAGGAACTTGCTGACTCAAGAGGACACGCACGAATGCGCCTGTGAGTTATTAGCGCCCGGAGAGACCGGCGCTGCGGAGGCTTGACAGGCCGGCGCTTATCAGGGAGGGCGCGCGGGTAGCGGCCCAGCGCCCCGGGCCCCCGCGGGCCGGACGGGAGGCGTTATCGCTCACGCCGCCTCCCTCACCCATTGTCTCAGCCCCGCTCCTATTAATCACGCGGTCGGGTTTGGCGCGGAGAGCAGCGGTTCTCCTACACAGACGCCAAACACAGTCAGAATGCTAAGCAAACGCAGAGCCTTGTCCTGTCCAGGCTGCGCTCACCGCGCTGTAGTCCGTGTTATGCAAGTGAGTCCACACGGTACGGTGCGTGTCCTGCACTTGCAGAAGCTGCAGAGGTCGTGTTTGCTTGTGATGCAGCAAGCCCAAGCACACATACAAATTAGGGTTTGCATAGTATGCATCCCATCGCGGACAGGGCCAAGATCCCATTATGAATGAACGTCGTATCAGCGTCTCACATTCGATATGCACGGTATTCCAACGGAGAAACTTTACATATGGTATCATTTAGTCACGATTGCTGGATTTATGGTAGCTCCAAAGGACAATCTAAAGAGTTCCAGGAGTTTAAATTGGACGCTTGTTTCTCTCGCTGCCAGAAGCCGGGCGAGGGGGAGAGGCGCGCGAGTTTTTCGGGTGCAGATTTGAGCAATTTTGCGTCGATCATTGGATTATTTACAGCGCGCCGCTGTGATGCCTCTCTGGTTCACCGGTTTGCCGGGCCGGCTTACGATCACCGGTGCGGTGGGGCCCCTCAGCATATGCTACACCGCTTGAGGTTTTCTTGGCGAAACCTGTTGCGTCATCAGGGTACAGGACGGGAAGCGGTCTATCTAGTTAGGGCTGATTATTTAATGATCGGTGGTTAGAGGTCCAAAACCGTGTCCGGGATACAACTTCTCAATAGCCCCTCTGTGCTTAATAATTTGATCTAATTTTAGCCCCCTTTTCCCCCAAACCTCAGGTCTCATTCGAACAGCGGAAGCCGAGCGTTTTTAGTTTCTGAAGAAATTTTGCCGATTCTACACGTGCTTATGTTAGCGCGATAGCTGGCTGTTCAGCGTGTGTCTGAGAGATGCGATGCTTGTGTGGTGGAGAGATACCAAGCTGCTGTTTAAGGTGTACTCAAAAGTTTGGACACACTTTTCTTTCTTTATGTTTACTATTTTCCACATTTTAGAAAAATAGTAAAGCCATCAAAACTATGAAATAACACAAATGGAATTATGCAGTGACCAAGAAAGTGTTATAAACAAATCAAAACTCTTATATCCTTAAATTCTTATATTTTAGATTCTTCAAAAGAAATTCATGCATAGGCATCAACTTCACTATTTATTTTTGTCTAAGAAACAAATTTCAAGCATTTAAGCACAAGTCTTCAGATCAACATGTCTTCGAAAGCATGTTTCCCATTATCTTAATCTGATGTGTCCAAACTTTTGACTGGTACTATATCCCAGGATAGCTTGAACTCTGGCAAAACAACAGCCATTCTCCCCTGCTCTCCGGTGCTCCCTTTTAGGGAGGTGAGCTTGTCCAGGGCTCCAGGTCTGGATTTACAGCTCCCAGCCTCCTCTTTGATCTGGTCATCCAGCGCACTCAGGGAGAGCTGAGGTTAATGACGGCACGCATTGTGAAATATCAGATGTTTATTGCCATGGTTTCCATTGTGTATGCAGACTCCCTTCCAGCTAACAGTCTGAATATGTCATTTCTGCTACATTTCTGGACCGTCCGTTACCATCGGGTGGTTGTTTGAGAAGAGTCAGGCGTCTGATTTTTAATGCAGTTTGTATAAAATCAGAGGCACTGTCATCAAGGGTTCGTCATCAGCTTCAAAGTTTGCGTGAACTTTCTCCCCTCAGAAAGATGTTAAAGCTCCCATTTTGTTGGATTTATGTTTCAGTCAGTCAGATATGATCTCTGAGAGACTCACTGACATGATGAATGAGTGCCATTGTTACACTTGGACAAATAAGACGCAAACTTTGATCCTCCCGGTGCTTACAAACTGGAGGTGCTAATGGCATGTTTCCACAGGGTTAAAACCTGGCATCAGCTTATCTCTTACCAGAATCAGCCATCGAGCAGAAGCATTGTTATTTGAATCATCCATCAACAGAGGGGTGAACGCTGTTGCCAAATGTAATTTAGCACAGTCTTTGTAGCAGGCTGTTATCATGTAATATACACAGCTAAGGCCCAACCATTCATAGCTGCACGTTTACAACTGCTGGATGTTAAAAATACCGCCAAGCATTGGAGACTTTCCCTCAAAATGTATAATGATTGTTCAAATAAAACGGGGGGTTTTTCTTCAAATCTCGAAAACAGTTCCAGCAGTGGTAAGAGTGTGTTTTTTGGATGGCACTCGAGGTAGACTTAAACCGTTTCTAAGTCCAATCGGTTATCCAGATGGCAGCAGAGTCCAAATGCGTCTATTATCGAACAGCGGTAGCAGATTTTCAGAATTACCGGTTAGATATCGGCCAGAGCGTTTTGGGGCACGCGGCTGTGTTTGTTTAGGGTGTCTGTACCAGCCAGGGGGCTCGCAGCATCTCCCACGTTGTCATCAGGCTGTGAGAAACCAAACCTCTGTTCGGTCTGAAATAACCCACAGGTTGTAAAACGCCTCTTTTCAAGCACATTACCGCTGAGTGACTCAGTTCGCACTTAACTCTAATTTACATGTTTATGGGACGTGAGGCACGAGGTTTCGGGGGGCTGTTGGCGGTGACAGGCGCTGGGAGACGAGGGGGCGGCGAGACCTGCCCAGCATGCCCCCCCCAATCCCCTCCAGAATGTCAGGAAATCCACTGGGAGCCATGAGCGAGATTACAGCCTCAAATGAGATGAGGGAACATGCTGGAAACATTAGCATGTCTGCCCCGCGGGGGAAGGGATCCAGGGAGTTTCTGCTGGGATATACAGCTGACTGGTGGGGAGGCCCCGTTGGGGGGGTCGCCTGCTGCTCCGGCTGGTATCCCCCTGAGGAGAAGGTGGGGGCTCATCGGTAGGGTGGGGGGGCGGCAGGGGGTTGATGGACATCGACAGCGAGACCCCTCCCAGGCCACGGCTAAAACAATGAGCCCTCCACACTGCTTGGCTGCCCTATTAATACCCGACAATGACAAATATGTTTTTCTATTTCCCAATCCGCCCCTCCACGTCTGACCTTTTCAGTCGTGGTGCCTATTTTATGCGATCTTTGGGCCCGCGCTTTGTCTTCGTAACCCAACAGTTCATTTCCAACGTCTTATTTTGGGGATTAATGGCTGCTAAAACAAGACCTTCCTGGGCTAGAATGTGGGGCTGCTTCCTTTGTCAGTCAGTCTTGCTTTATATAAATTCCCATGATGCTTGGCAGAGGAATGTGTTCACATGTCTTCATGTTAGTGTGCTTGTAGCTGAACATGTGATTGTAGAACAGAGTCTGTTTTAGCAAAACACACAGTAACACACCATAGGGTTTACAAACGGACTTTGTGTGAGTGTATTCTCACAGGGTTATATTGGTTCATATCAATAAAATGTAAAAAAAAAAAAATGCTCAAAGCAGTCATATTTCAATTTTATTGTGTTGTATTATATGCAAGGGTCTTGTTACATGAAGAGTATTTTGTACGCCATTATTTGTGGTTACGATTTATGAATTCTTACATTAAGAAATTTTAATAGACATTCTCCATAACATTAACATCTCTTTTTAGAAAGCCTTTTTACACCACATTAGTGACAGTTCAAATCATATCATACATCATATATATCATAATTATATCATACATGCCATATATATCATAATTATTATTGTTTATTATATGTTTGGCAAACCTACCTAACTACAAATACCTACTCAAAGGCAAGAGAGTGCTGCAAACAGTTTAAGCACAAATCCCTTGAGTGTAGGAAATACAGTATCAGTCAAGTACGAGCTGTCATAGACCTGTACTAAATGTGAGTCACCTAATGCAATTGCAGCTACTGTGTTGTATCTAAAGATGTTGTGCGTTAAGTGGATTTGAATAGAGGCTCCCTGAGACTTTGAGAATGCTTTATAATATGGTTCATTTGATGTGGAGTAATGATGTCTGCTTTCTCTGCCGTTAGGGATCACAGTGTTGACAGGGCCCCAGAACCACACCATAAAATTGCGCTGAATTAAGATGGAAGATTGTCAATGGAATCGTCCTCAATACGCCATGAACGACATTGGTTTCATTTCACTCAGTAATTGTCACTTCGCCTTCTTATTAGAGACATATTTCAAGGTTTGGGCCTCATAAAGCAGTTCTGGGGGAAAAATAACAGTTGCCATGGACATGGCTTTCCTTTGATAGGATTTAATAGTAAAGAAAAAAGGAACAGATCAACCATGTGGAAGTAATCTGGAGCGGGGATAACTCGGAATGGGATATGACAATCTTTAAGCCATGTAGTAAAAATGCAAGGCTCTCTCAGCTGTTGCTCTAGATCAGTTCCTGTTCTTCCCCTCTCGCTCCATGAGGCTCGTTAGCTGTAACATGGTACGGGTCCATTGTTTCATGTCGCAGAGTGTTTGGACAAAGGCTTGTGAAAACAGCATTTGCTCTGCAGGCCGTTTGACGTTGCGTGGTGATTTATGACCTGGCTCGCAGCGCATGAGAACACACGAGAGCGCACGAGCGGTGTCTCTGCGCCGTCCGTAATGGAAGTCTGGTTAATGATTCAGCCACTCCGTACGATGGCCACGCCCTCCATCTGATGCCCTGTGTAACTGCATTCTGGCAGGCTTAATGTTCCACAGCCCATTGACTGTAGTTACTTATCTGACATTGGGATCGTATGTAGGTAGGGTGCGTATACTCACAGAAAGAGTGGGTATATGCCAATATGGGGCGTCAAATGCAATCAAGCAAAACAGATACATTAGTGAAGGTTAAGGACAGCAGAGTCTAATTGTGTGTCCCTTTTCTTTTTACCCATGCCGATGAGTGTATTCCTCATGAAAGAAGGACTGGTAGTTTCAGGTTGTGGTGTCACATTGTAATTCTTCCCCCCTCCCTCCGTCCCCTAGGAACCTACTTTTCTTTGAGCGAGACATTCTTACACGCTACAAACATCTGGCGGGCTTTGCATTCCAGAGGTGTGAAAGAAATACAGGCCAGTGAAAATGTCAGCCCCCCAGTGGCCATCAGTCAAAGCCGAACATTAACCCCCAGCCCGTAGCCCTCACCACCCCCCGCGCTCTCTGAAGCGGGGGGCAGAGAGGCCGTGAGCAGCCCAGGCGAGCCCCCTACCCATTAACCCGAGCGCTGCAGAGACCCGGCGCTGCAATTAAACCCAAGTAGCCGAGTGTCACACGTTAGCGCCGGGGCTGCGGGA
This sequence comes from Megalops atlanticus, assembly GCA_019176425.1. Taxonomy (NCBI): domain Eukaryota; kingdom Metazoa; phylum Chordata; class Actinopteri; order Elopiformes; family Megalopidae; genus Megalops; species Megalops atlanticus. The sequence continues at coordinate 4,884,344 of CM032899.1, forward strand.
AGATATATTGCGTGTCTGTGGCAATTTGGCTCAAAGCGGCGCGTCCATAAATCAGCAGGTGAGCCGGGTCCGCTGGGGGCCGAGCCGCGCTCAGAGCACCGCTGGGATCTGCAGGAGGGATCATTGGGAGAGCTCAGCGGAGCGACGCCGGAGCCGGAACCAGAACCCAGCCTGCTGTGTCACTCCGTCTGGCCCACACACACAGGCACACATGCACATAGACACATGCACACATACAGACCCACACAGACATATACATACACACATACACACACACACACACACACACACACACACTCATACACACATACAGGCCCACACAGACATACACACACACACACACACACACACACACACACACACACACACACTCACATACACACACATACACACACATACACACACACATACACACACACACACACACACACTCATACACACATACAGACCCACACAGACATATACACACACACATACACACACTCATATACACACATACACACACACACACGCACACATGCACACGCACACTCACTCACACACACACACACAAGCACACTCATACACTCATGCACAAAAATATATCCATTCACACACTCTAAGACGCACACACTCACACATATACACAAGCACACATGCGCACACACATATACCCATACATACACACCTACTGTATCTACCCACCCCCGCCAAAACCCCGAAACACCTCTAAAGAGGGATTTCAGCAGGGCCAGAGAACTCTCCCATCCTCCCATTGACTCAAAAACTCACACTTGTTCCACATCAGTGTTTACCAAACATGCTTGTCAGCACATTTAAATGTTTGCATACATGTTTGTGTTTACATGTGCAGTGAGGGCATACTGTATGCATTTTATTAAACAAGGTGCGTTAGCTCCTTCGTCAGAGTGCTGTGCTTTGATTGTGTTTGGCTGCTATTCCTCTTTTCTGGTCTTATCAGTTCCCAGGCTGTTAAACTTCTTCATCTCTTTGTCTCTCCATCCCCTCCCCCTTACGCCACAGTTAAAGCCTAACTGGAGCCGCACAGGGTTACGATCAAGTCAGTGGAGGAATCCGGCCGTAGCAGTGTATAGCTCTTTAATACAGGCATGGTTACCAGGCACAGTGAGGGTCTTTCTGTTTACAGTCTCCTTTGGGTATTTTAAACAGCTAGAGAGCGGGAGAGGGATGCCTTGCACCTCTTCTCTATTCGGAGGTCCTCTTTCTCAGAGGTAAGGGGCCCTCGTCGCGGTGCCTGTAGTGGGCTCTTTGAATCGGCCTGCACTGGACGCCGGCGAGGATGGCTGAGGTCTCTATTCAACGTGCGCTCAGGGGCGCGTTTCTGAGGGGTGGAAGCCGGGCTCTTTCTCAGCAGAGCGAAATACAAAAGCCTGCTGGGAGGCAGCAGTGGGGGGGATGAAAGAAAACAAAGAGATGGAGTTGTTTGGTGGGGCGGGAGAGAGGGCCGGCCAAAGCGAAGGGCACACTCACTCCACCCCTCTGAGCTTCCCTTACAAACCCCCCCCCCCTTCTGTGAGCAGGAAGTGCAGTCCCACGGGGAGGTGGGAGGGGCCGGGGAGGGGTGGGTGGGGGCATGGGGGAGTGGGGGCATGTGTTCGAGTGCCTGTGCTCCAGAGGAAACTGCTCCTTACTACAGCCAAACACTCTCATAGCTGGTGAGGTCTCATGGCTTCAGAACGGTCTGTTCCTCAGCAACTCGAAGGGATTTAACACACACACACACACACACACACACACACACACACACAGCGGCTATCAGTGGTAACTTCTCCCTCAGCCGAACTGGTTTTAAAAGGACCGAAAGAGCAAAGAGAGGAACTAACTTTTTTCCAGAGGCAGAGAGCGACTCCTCGGGTTCGGAGCGGGGGAGAGAGGCTGGGATTGCGGCGGTGTCTGGATGTGATTAAGGGCCAGTGTCCTGGCTCCGCTCAGGATGTAACACGGGGGAGGCTGCGAGGGGCGAGAGTCAAACCCTGCATCTGTCTCTTCTGCGCTTTTAGGTGTTCCAATGGAGGCAGCTGGAGAACCTCTACTTCAGAGAGAAGAAGTTTTCTGTGGAAGTTCATGACCCTCGCAGGTAAATCTATATAACACCTCACAGCTTCTGGGGGGCTCTGCTGTCTCTGGGACGTTGGGGCTCTGCTGTCTCTGAGCGTTCGGTGTACAGCTATCAGCCTTGTCTGTAAGCACCACTCCGCTGCTTTAGAGTATCTATGTGCATGTGCCAGATTACACATAATGTATTCTCTTCCTTTGTTGCCCTCATCTTAAAAGTACTGTGTGATCATTTAAGTTGATCTTATCTACTCTGTGGTGGTCTTAAAAATGTTAATGGAAATTAAAATACCATTTGATTAATTTTTGTCACATGGAAGTATCGTTGCAAGTGTTTTGAGTTCTTATGTAATGTGTAGTACTACTCAAGGATAAATGAATCTTTGGCAAGACTTTCATCTCATAGTTACTGTGAGATAAAGTCTCTTAGCAACAGTTGCTTTTCCATGTGATTCATGAAGAACAGCGCTTACAAAGACTAAGTAAAAACTGAAATGCCCATACAGAAACTTAAACACTAATGTGCTGCTGGTTATTTTAGAAGTATATTCCCCCTCCAATCTGTTGTTTTTTAGACCAGTGTTTGACCACTGTCTCATGCAGGGTTTCCCTCTTTGTTCTTGCGTGTGGAGCTAATGTCAGCTCGTGCGCTCTCTGTTGCCCGTCTTACCGAAAGTGCACGCTCAGCGTTCTGTTCTCACCGCCAGACTGTTGTGTAATGCACGATCCCTAGTGTCTCTGAGACGATCTCCCGCAATCGAGCGTTACCATTCGATATTCCAAATTTTACACGCTCGGGGAAGCTTTGGTGAGCCTGGTGCTTCCGATCTCTCCTGTCACCCCCACGCGGGCTCATATTTTCCCTCCTCGAAGCGCCTGCTGAGAGCTGGCCCCGTCCTGAAAGAGGACCGGTGCTGAAGATCGAAAGTGACAGATTACCGCTGGAGCGTTGCTGTTACCAAAACCCGCTCTCGCCCGGAGAGATGGCTATCGCTTTCACTCGCTGTAGCTAAGCACCGTCACCCGAGCGGAGCGAGATGGAAGATCGGGTTCCCAGCGTGCCTTGACACAGATGGAGGCCCGATTGTTACTGAAGCTGAAAGCAGTTTATGGCACTTTAATAATGGCCTGAGGGAAATGCGGTCACTCTCGCTCTGGCTTTGTTTGTGTTACCTCACGTTATTTTTTTCTCCCTCTCTGAGAAGGCGTGCTTTTTTTGTGCCCGCTTGGTTGTTCTAAACTTTAAACAGGGGCCCGATTTGACTGTGTGGGCTGGAACTTGTTTTGTTGCTCAGGCAGAGATGTCTCAGCCTAAACACAGCAGCGAACAATGCATGTGGCACCAGTTTAATGAGCCTCACCCTATCACCGCAGACTGCCTTCACCGTAGTCATAAACAGTGTGTGTGCAGTGCGTGATGGTTCTGGTGAAGATCAGCACAAGTTGTAAACAGTGTGTGGAGTTCATAAATCATATATAAATGCCATGGTTAATATCAGCTCAGTCACACGCAGGCTCTGGTAAGAGTTTGAGGTTTATGAATGATATGTAGCTTCCATGGCTACTGGCTACTGTTGTCGTAAACAGTGAATATAAAGTTGTTTCGTATTCCCTCCAACTGCAGGGCGTCGGTGACCCGAAGGACGTTTGGCCACAGTGGCATAGCAGTGCACACCTGGTATGCCAGCCCCGCACTGATAAAGTCCATCTGGGCTATGGCCATTAGCCAGCACCAGTTCTATCTGGACAGGAAGCAAAGCAAGGTGAGTTCCTGCCCCCGCTGATAAGGCTCCGGGGGAGATCTGTTTGTGGGGCAGAGTGTGTGTGAGGCGTAGTCTTGGGCATGAGTCCTTCTGAGAGGCCTGTCACCTTGGGGAGGGGGTTGGAACGGGACGAGAAGCAGAAGGAGGGGGCTGCTGGATCCCTGCAGGAAGCTGCTTAGATTCTGGGATTTAGTGGAAGTCACATTCAGAGTTACTGCATTAATGAGGTATTAGCCTCCCCTGTTATTACATGCCTTATGATGTCTCATTGGAGTTTTGTTCCAGTATGTTCAGTGATCATGGATGCACATGGATGCACAACCAATTGGTGTCTAAAATCAAAATGACCTGATTTTTATACATAGATTTTAGATTGCCTAAAAAGCATTTGTAGACCATGAAATTGGCACCCTGATGCAGCGGGACCGTATCTGTCCATGCCGTGGATACCTGCGCGCTGTGTGTTTGTTGGTTTTGTGGAGCTCAGCTGGTCTGTGGCTCTGGAACGCAGGCTGTTCCCTCTCAGCGCACGCCTGTCCGTCTGTCGGCACGGCTCTTCCCTCTTTGTGGGCGCTAAGAGCCCTCGGAATGATCCCGTCATCACCTCCCTCGCAACCTCAGACAGCGACTGTCTGCTCTCTCTTAGCGGCTCTCTCAGGCAGGGCCGGCTTTAACAGAGCCAGCCGCGCTGCAATAAGCGCGCCGTATTCAGTTTCATACAGAACGGCTGGAGGAATGCATTATCCCTGGAAAATACAATTGTGAGGAAGGTATTCGTCCCGAGGACGTTCCAAATAACCTGCAGATGGAAGGCGCATTGGGTTCTGCGGGGGGAAAAAAAGGGTGGGTAACGTCTGCCGGCTCGCTTTCTCTCTCTCTCCGCAGTCGAAAATCCATGCGGCGCGGAGCCTGAGCGAGATCGCCATCGACCTGACGGAGACGGGAACACTGAAGACCTCCAAACTGGCCAACATGGGCAGCAAGGGAAAGATCATCAGCGGGAGCAGTGGCAGCCTGCTGTCCTCAGGTGAGTCCGGCTCGGCTACGGTGTCCTGCATCACCCCAGTGCCACTTCTCCGGTCTGTCAGAACCAGAGCACTACAGTGCCACTGCTCTGGTCTGTCAGAACCGGGACACTACAATGCCCAATGCCAGGCTAGTGCCGCTCCTGTAGCATGTCAGAACCAGTAGGCCACAGTGCCCTGTGTCAGACCAGCGTTTACAGCGTCTACAGTGGCTACAGTGCCTCTGTTCTGTTCTGTCAGAGCCTGGTGTCTGTAATGTCCTATGTCACATCAGTGTCACTACTCTGGTTTGGTCATCAGAATTCAGAGTCTGAAACCATGTTGTATTACAGTTGAATGTGACACTAACAATAATGGGGTAGAACAAGGTAATGTCATCACAACAGCCATGGTGGTTCACCTCACTGATGTTAATATCACTCTGTTTGACTGTTGGTGTCGGTGTGTAAGACAAGGCCAGGCAGGCCCGTCTTCATGTGTTCGCCCACGCACCATTTCTCCCATTGTTTGGTGCAGCACGCTTTCATCTTAATACAGCGGGACTCTGCAGCTAGGAATAGAAACATTAGCTCATGAATACACTCTGCTCACGAATGATGATGTCAGAGGCTTATTAAGTCATGCATTGCATGCGTGGGATCTCTAGCACTGCACCAGGGGAAACAAGCATGTGCAAAATAACATCAAGGTCCACAAATCCGCGCCATGTTGGTTTTGGAAGAGGCGCGGGGTTCCAGTTTCCACGTCTGAACGCCGCGGTCCCCGGGGGAAGCGCCATGCTAAATATTTCATCGTTAGGGTCATATTTCATAAGCGGGGATCAGCGCTTGTTACATATTGGCCACGCACGCAAAGGAGGCGATTTCTCTCCCGACACCGAGGGGTACAGGGACGGGGAGAGCGTGAGAGAGAGGGAGGTCTGCTGCGATTTGGGAGGAGTGTAAGTGGGGGACAGCGGCAGCGGGGTGTAGTGGAATGGACACCCAGTGATTCTGTTCACTAGGGCTGTTTTCACAGTGTACATGAAACGGCAGGTAGATGCACTGTTTGAATGCTAATACAGCACTGGGCCCTCCAAGCAATCCCACCTCTCACCTTAGTCTGTCTTTTCCCGCTCGAGCTCCACAAAGGCCCCCAGCCTCTAAATTTAGCACCTGGGTAGAAAGGAGGGACTCAGCTTTGTTCTGGAACTGCGGCGGGGAACAATTCTGAGCCTTGTGCTCTCCTGAGCAGAGACGTGACGAGGTTTGAGACAGGGGACGAGAAGCAGAGGGGGGCGTGTGTTTCTCCACCTGGGTGGCCTCTGGGATGGCCTCTGTGGGCATGCTGGGAGCTTTGGGGCGCGGTCCAGCAGTCCAGTAACCTGGGTCAGAATGCTGGCGGAGGAACCTACCCTGGGTGTATGCGTGACAGAGCTGGCTGGAGCTCCTCCTCCTGCTTCTGTGCTCCAATCCGCTGTGGCCGGATAGAGGAGGGGTTGGTGGTGGGCTGCCAGTTTCCAGTCCACAGGACTCTGCACCAGGGCACTGCAGTGAGGTCCTCCAGCAGCAGGGAGAACACCCTTAGCCTCTCGAAGGCCGGGCTGGTACAGTTCCTACGGTGTCTCCTTTCACTGTACCGCGTGGTATCTGCCAAGCCCGGCAAAGTCAGCGTATTTTCAGCAACCGTTCATTTCTGCCTCATTCAAACCGCTGTAGTGGCATGCCACCGTGTTTGATTATAGCACCGGTTCTGGTTCTAAACTGCAGGCCTCAGACAAGCCTGATGTTCAGGTTTTTTGTTTTTTTTTCCAAGCCGGTGTCATTTTCCTGTGACGTGGCTAAGCTGGTGCCTTCCATCTGTAAATCCTTTTCTTCTCTTACGAGTTTGGTTTAACTCACGAGACATTTGCCACCACAGACATTGTGATTCAGTTTTTCCAAACGAGAAACCGCCAAGTAAAAGTGTCACATAAATCCTTAGCGCATTAGTCTCCTTGCTGGCACTTTTAATTGGTTGATTTTTTTTTCTTGTTGAGAAGTGTGGCAAACCTTCACGTTGCATTGCGGATAATTCCCAACATGCTTTGCATCTCTGAAGCTCGTATCAGGCGTAAAGTTTATTTCCTTCTGGTTTTATAAAGGGATCTTTACTCTAGCCTGATAACCTCCGCAGTTCATTCACAAGTCGCTGAAGTGGAACTCCCTCTAAACAGGCCGTTGAACTCGCCAGCCAATCAGCAGATTTCCCCTGGCGCCGTTTAACTAAACGGCCGCCTGGCGTTTCTGACGCGGAGTTTGCTGAGGGCCAGAAGGAGCTCGCTGAGAAGGATGCTCCGCGAATGGGCCCCGCCGGGCCCGCGCCGGCGATTACCGTAATGAGGCGGCACGACGCGCTGCTGACCAGCTCGTTAAGCGGAGGGTGATTAGAGGTGGGAGGCCGTCGGCTGTGGACGCGGCCCTCTGCTCGGCTGCCTCTTCTAATGACGGGCTTTCCTCGGTCACTGGAACAGGCGGCAGGGGCGCTCATTGGAGGGATTACTGGGGGAAAATGCAGTGGTCAAGAGGTCAAGACAGCCAAGACAGACTCTCCTTATCGGGGCAGATTAGTCTGCTCCAAGGTGCAGTGTATTTATGCTGTCCTTATAACGAGTAACTTGGATCAGCATCCGAGGGTCAGTCAGGCCTTCTTTGTATTACCGTCCCGGCACGCAGTGGGTATGACCAATTACAGGGAAAGGCCTGTGGTACTGGTTACTGATTGGCTATATAGACAGAGATATAGATATCGATATTGATATATATGTATAGATGAATAGGGATTATGTCTTAAAAACATTGATTTTCCAGTTAAAACAAGCAGGCTCACTTAATTCTTCTGCCTGTCCTGTAAGTCAGTATCTTTAAAAATGGCAGTGACATATTCAGAAATCAATGCAGCCAAGGAAAGAACAGAAAGCTGCATATCCTCCATCCTCTCCTAACGCTGCCCACTTAATGCCAAACTGCCTCTTTTTGGGCACTCTCCTGGGCTTGTTTCAAGCACAGGGTCAGAGTTGCGCTGTTAAAACAATCAGCTCGTTCTTCCCAGCAGACACGTACGGTGGTAAAGCATTGCCCTGTTCAGCTCCTTCTGGCCCCTCGCTGGCAGGAAGCGGGGCGACCCGAGGCCCGGCGGACACTGGCCCGACGGATATCCCATGTTTGTCACAGTGCTCCCTCTGCCCTCAGCGACAGCTCCTCCGTCTGGGCCCCCGCGCCGTGTTTGGACGGACGCGTCCTGTTGACATTCTGTCAGAACAACACGCTGGTGTTGGCATGGGAGCAAAGTGGAGCAAACAAACAAAGACTATTTGGCAGCAGTGGGCCAGGTGACTTGCTGTTTTTCAGATAGGGGAAAAAAAGGCTATTGTTGGATGTTTTGGTTGTAGTGGTCGAAGGACCACATGCCTCGTAAATTGCATGAAAAGTATAGTGGACAGTGGGTGCAATGATAAAATCCAGGTTGGATTTACCAAGCATTCACTCATCCACAACTAAACACCACCCTAGAGGTTGATATTAAAACTTTTACTAGAAAAGCCCAAATTATACCAAATTATACTAGAAAAGCCCAAATTATACTGTAAAGTGAATTAGTGACTATTTTATGAAGTAACAGCTGTAGGTGGCCTTTGTACTGTGTTTTTGTGAATATATGGCTTCTTAATAGGCCGTATACTTCAGTGGATGGGTTGGTGTGGAATGTTGATCGGATTAGCACAGAGCTGTGCCCATGTGACACCCAGTCACACTGAGAATGAAAACTACAGTGGTAAAAGGATGTAAACCCCTCAAGGTCAAATGACTAGGCTTGGAACCATAACAATACCTACTGTATCGTTGGAATGTCTTTCAGAGCGAGTTAATCGTATGCAGTGTGAGTGAATATTTAAAATATGTCAGTGGCATTTTAAGAAGAAGCATGCAGAGGTAAAGACATGGGCAGATTCAGTGCTGTAAAGGAACTGAGTGTCACTCAGCAGTGTCCTTAGCTGCCTCTCTCCCTCGTCCCCCCTGTCCGGGTTTCCTTATCGCAAAAGCTCCTCTCACTTCCCTGTAAACATCCTGGGCAGTGGCAGCAGGTGTAGCCCCCCTTTTCCACCAAAGCGTTCCACAAAGGACAGCTTCAGTGTAGTCCAGCTCCTGCAGGATTCTCCACTCCTTGACCTCTGACCCTTCTCTGGACCCATGGACACCGTCCTTCCGTCTGTGTATTCCGCCTGACAGAGATAACGTTTCTGTCAAAGGCAATGGTGTGGTTCACAAAGGCCCCGTTATAGCAATCCCAGAGAAACACTGGCAGAAAGGGTCGCCCATTGTGGAGACTGTTGTGTGACAGAGTTGCTTCTATGATAAATATTGAAAAGCGTACAGCTACTTCATTTCGGGTTGGCTTGTGAATAGAGCTTGGCGCCCTCTCTGGCAGTCTCCGTCTCCAGAGATCAGACACAGATGCTCTGACCGAGCGGAGCCACGGGGGTCAGACGCCGCAATGTGAGCGGGCAGACAAAGTTACGGGGTCGTGTGTCTCCGCAGGCTCCCAGGAGTCGGACAGCTCTCAGACCGCCAAGAAGGACATGGTGGCCGCCCTCAAGGCCAGGCAGGAGGCCCTGGAGGAGACGCTGCGCCAGCGGCTGGAGGAGCTCAAGAGCATCTGCATACGAGAAGCGGTAAAGGCCCGCTGCAGGACAGCGCCCCCTGCAGGCCAGGAGGACGTGCCACTCACTACTGCTCTACTACATTTACTGTACCACTGGTCTGTGTTGCATACCAAATTAATACAAGCCTGCTGCATTGTTAGGTTACTACTCTCTTTCTTTCATCTTATAATTACTTTCTGTTAATAACTGCCTTCAAATCAACATGCCCAAAATAGCTGACCCCTCTGCTTTGATTTGTTTGTTTTGAGCAAGTCAAAGTGAGTATTTTTTCTCCTGTTATAGGACTGGCTTCTTTGAAGCGTGCAAATTTGAGTCAACTGTTAAGTGCTTTGAGAATTGGGATGTCCTCTCACGCACCATAGTGTCATTACAATATTAATGTCCTTAGCAGATTCCCTTTTCAAGGGCAAATTATACTTCGAAAATGTAACATATCTGGTCTCATGGCAGGATGTTTATAGCACTGAAGCAGTTCAGCTTACCCTGCTTGACATTACAGCAGCCTCAACTGGGATTTGAACCTGCAAGCCTAGTGCCTCTAACTACCAGGCTTTCTGCCTCCTTCCAGGAGCTGACCGGGAAGCTGCCCAAGGAGTACCCCCTGGAGCCCGGGGAGGAGCCGCCCACGGTCCGGCGTAAGATCGGCACGGCCTTCAAACTGGACGAGCAGAAGATCCTGCCGAAGGGGGAGGTGAGAGACCCTGCTCTCTGCACTGTGGGCGGGGCCTGGGAGGGTGATGCAATCATAAGGGGACAGATTCACACAGTGAATGAGAGACCCCGTACCGCCAAAACAGCGCCCCACAACTCCAGCTCACGCCCCCAGTCCATTCCCCGCTTTGTTTTGTGCCACATTCTTCGGTATAGCTTTCAGTGTAGTATAAATGTACAGTTTCTATTGCATTGCTTTCATGTAGGGGCAGCAGAGTGCCATAGCGGTAAAGAGTCATCACCGAAAGGTTGCCGGTTTAATTCCCTGCTTTGACATTGCCGTTGTACCCTTGGGCAAGACACTTAACCCAAAATTGCCTCAGTAAATACAATGTAAATTGATAACATGTAAACCTGTAACCTATGGAAGTCAGTCTTGATAAGAGCATCTGCTAAATGTCAATAATATCATGTATTGTAAATGCATTATAGGGAACAATAATATGTGTGTATTACATTAGCTTCATTAGAAGCTTTTCATCTTCTGGAGTTTTTATTTAACAGCATTGAATGGACCTATTCATGGCTGAAAAGCAGTTTGCCCCTTTACAAGGAGGCTACAGCTCTGCACATTACGTACGGCAGTTCCAACATAAACAAAAGGAATATTAATGGAACAGCCACTTGCGCAAACTATCTGCACAACTTGCCCTTCCATGGAAGCAGAGGCACCGAGGCTAAATTATCCTTGCTGATACACAAGTGAAAAATAAAAAGTGTAAACACTTTTTTTCCATTTGGATATGTTTCATTAAGCAGTGGCAATGTTTGGTATTGCACCCTCCTCACTGGAACAAAAGGCAGCCCTTTCTGGCAGTCGAAACTCATAAACAGTTAGGGATCACTCACAGGGTTCAGACCAAACCGCACTGAACAGGGAGACGCTAAAGCAGGGAAACCTGGTCTGTGCTTTTTGGTCGGCTCTTAAAATGCTCTACAGGATTTTATGCATGACATCCAGAGTTGTGGCATTTATTGGTATACAAGGATATCTGAAGACAGCTCAAGGCCGAAAGGTAATGCAGCATTACCTGACTGTAAGGAACCATTTTGTCTATATACTCTGTTGATAGTCTTACATTACTACATGACATTGCATTCATTTAGCAGGCAGTCTTATCCAGAGCGACTTCCAGTACAATAGAACATAAGTGTATCCATTCAAGTTGAATGTGCAACAGTGTCAGACCAGGCTAACAACACTCCCAGACCAGTGCGTGTGAGCATAACACCATTCAAGCCCTACTACAAGTTAATTTGTGCAATCTGACTAGGCAATGGAAGTCAAGTGTACTACCATACATCAGTCGCTAGAACACAGAATCCAAAACACATCGCAATACTACACATCTTAAAGCTCTATGAGTGTACGCCTCTGCTTCACCATACGAAACATAAAATAAAACCCAGTCCCGTTTTGCCAGATCGAGGTTGTTCTTTCCTCTTCCCCCCAGCACTCCCAAAAGTGAGAGGAACATGTGCGAGGGTCACGCGTCGTGTGCTTATGCTCACAGTCTACCTCGAGAGGGTCCTTCCGTCACGACGGACCGTGGCCGTTCAGAGCCAGGTTACCCGACCCAGAATAAGATCAGTAACGGATCCAGGCGGCTCAGCGCACTCCTAAAACATCACCGCTGCCAAAAGCAGGCTTTCCATAACTTTGTGTTTTGTCTAAAAATAGTTATCCGTTAGTCACAGGAAGTGGCGATAGTGGAATTGTGTGCGTTGACGCGATGCCAACGGAGCGATGTTAGGAAAAGCCACAGAGGACAGCAACGCACTGTTTCTTCACCAAAAGGTTAACCGCCCCCGCCCCCCTCGAGCGGTGATTTAGATCGAGTCGGATGTTATCTGTTCTCTGCTCAACTTGGGAGTGTGCAGTCACTGTTAACACGGTGGGGGAGTGTGTTAGCTTGAAGGATTCCAATTGTATAAGGTAGTTCTCCGCGCTCTGACCTCGCTGGATGGATTGCCGCCCCCACAGTCTGCTGGGAGCGGAGCAGGCGGTTGTTTTGACTTCTATCTCTCCTAAGAATAATCCCCTGCACCCCCTCTGTTTTCCTAGGCCCCGGGCTCCGGAGTTTGGGTCGGGGGGTGGAGGTGGTGGGGGCAGGGTGGCCGGGCGGCCCGAAAGCGTGAGAGAGGGGGAGGGCCGTGATTAGGGTCCCCCGCGGCCTGTCCCTTCCCAGCGCGGCGCGGCGTCTGCTTTTCGTAGCAGCTGCTGCTGCAGCCGAGCTGATTTAGAAAAATACAGCAGTGAAACGGATACAGTTATGATTCACGGGACACTTTCAAACTGAGCCCTTTGGAACAGAGCTGTTCAAGATAAGACAAACATAAGCACTTATTTATCTGTTGAGAGCGAAACACAGCATCAGTACTGTGTGCAAGTTGGAAACGTCACATTAAGAGAAGCGGGCAGGGTGGTGTTTTGTTGGGGGGGGGCGTAACCTGCGGTGTACTGGGTAGCTCCAGGTCCTGTGTGTGACCTTGCTGGGAAGCTACACAGGGCAGAATACTGTGGAGCTGATTTGCACGTACATGCGCCCTGGTTACTTTTTGTCACCAGAAAGAAGCTGAGCCCAGGATCAGCTGTCCTATTCTTGTGTCAGCCCCAGCCATTGTGTGAGAAATAGAAACTGATTCGGGATCAGTGCTTGGAGGCAGAATATACCTATGTTCTGCAAGTTAGCCCATGATGTGTGTCATTCGCTCAACATGAGACCATGCGTGCATGTGTGTGTGTGTGTGTGTGTGTGTGTGTGTGGTATAATGGTGTGGTCCCTGAGTGTGTGTGTGTGTGTGTGTGTGTGTGTGTGTGTGTGTGTGTGGTATAATGGTGTGGTCCCTGAGTGTGTGTTTGTGTGTGTGTGTGTGTGTGTGTGTGTGTGTGGTATAAAGGCGCAGTCCCTGAGTGTGTGTGTGGTATAAAGGTGCAGTCCCTGACTGTGCACTCCATCTCTGCAGGAGGAGGAGCTGGAGCGGCTGGAGCGGGAGTTTGCCATCCAGTCCCAGATCACGGAGGCGGCACGGCGGCTGGCCAGCGACCCGCACGTCACCAGCAAGAAGCTGAAGAAGCAGAGGAAGACCTCCTACCTGAACGCGCTGAAGAAGCTGCAGGACATCGAGAACGCCATCAACGAGTACCGCATCCGCTCCGGCAAGAAGCCCACGCAGCGGGCCTCGCTCATCATTGAGGGTGAGTCTGATGGGCTGTTCTACTGAACAACAACGCTCTGATTGGCCCAGGTGCTCCATGTGACACGTGTTAGCCAATCAGAAGTTAATGCGTTGAGTGTTACTCAAATCAAATTTCAGTTGGGGAATGCTATGCCGCATGTGATCATGTGACACAGGTAAATTGGTGCACAATTTCATTACGTGTGACTGCCACAAAACAACAACAGGAAGTCTGTCCTTTATTTAAAATTATGCTTTAACAGGTGTTTTGCCAGCAGAAAAAACTTGAACATAACATTCCACAATCCATGCAATCACTTAAAAAGTTTTTATCTTCCCTAAGTTGTTCTTTTAAAATGCCAGAGCACTTAACCGAAAGCTGGCAAAGGGCACCTTGATAATAAAATAGGCACCTTGATAATAAAATATCAGTTTCTCGCCTTTGTTTCTCAGACCGAAATCCAGGGGAATTGAAATGACATTTCTGCACATAGACGTGGGTTGAAAGAGAAAGAACAGCGCAGCATTTGAGTACAGTTTTTTTAATTATTTTCGGTGCGGCGATGATAATCTCATTTAACACCCGGGGTATTTTGCTCCGTTTCTCGACTTTGCCAGCTGCATTAATGGGAATCTGGAGAAACAAGGCCAATTAAAACCTGAGCGCACTGCTGAACTCCGTCAGGTGGAACGCCGGGGTTAATTGCCTCGAAAGGACTTGCATATTAGCGGGCGTAATGATTGCTGGGATGCCCGGGCGCCACTGCAGTTATTTGCAGTCGATAGTTGCTCACACGCCTAAAAGCCTCCCTTTGAATGCAACCACTTCCTCTGTGAGGTTAATGAACACAAAGAAGAGGGAATAGGTCCATGTCTTTGGTATAGCTTCTGTTATAAATCTGTTTTCATTTCAGTAAATAAACAGCAATAGTAAAGCAATAGACTTGTATGATTTCTACAAAAATAACCATTTTACTTGTTTCATCAATTGAGAGTGGGTAGCAGTGTGGTGTAGTGGTAAGGAGCAGAACTCCTAACCGAAAGGTTGGTTGTTCAATTCCCACGCTGGGGCACTGTTATACCCTTGGGCAAGGTACTTAACCCAGAATTGCCTCAGCAAATATCCAGCTATATAAATGGATAACATGTATACACTTGTGTAAGTCACTCTGGATAAAAGCATCTGCTAAATGAGAATAATGTAATAATGTAATTGTACAGAGTGCAGACCTATTTTCAATGATTTTATATTTAGGACATCACACAAAGGTTATGGTTGTTTATTTTTGTGTTCTGGGGCAGTCCACTGTAATCCATAGAGAGGAATATATTAAATCAGAGGAATTTCGAAGGGCACACATGTGCAAGGTTTTGTTCTAAGAATTTTATTTTATTGGCAAATGAGTCTAAGAATGCTTTGCTTTTTCTCCACAGAAGCGAATATCGGCTCTGAAGACAGCTCTCTGTCGGACGCCCTGGTTCTGGACGACGGTATGACTCTTTGACCACCACGTTTATGGTGATAAGGCTGGGCAGTTTATGTGGATGTTTGTTTGGTGCCGTCATCATTCATCTCCATCTTAATCTCTGTGTTTCCACCCTCAGTCATAAGGCTAGTGTCTCTGCTGTAGCTGTAGGAGCTCCTACTGACACCTATTCCACACAGCCTACTGGGGGCCTTATCTCCTCACAGAATAGCAGTGCTCGTGTGTGTGTGTGTGTGTGTGTGTGTGTGTGTGTGTGTGTGTGTGTGTGTGTGTGTGTGTGTGTGCGTGCGCACGATTGTTGAAAGGTCTTGTATGATATGGAGTCTAATCAGTGGTGTGTGTGTTTCTGGAAAGGAACTATATGGAGGTTTATCTCTGGTGCACGCATATGTGTGTTCGTGTGTGTGTGTTGAATAGTATTGTTTGATCAGGAGTTTAATCTCGTATTAGATTAGATTAGGTCGCCTTTATTGTCTGCTATTGAAGTTTGTTTCATTCTGGTAAGAACAATTACATTCACAAAATTACATGTTACCTAAATGTTCAGTCATATAACATAATACAGTGCACATTTAATCACAAGTATTCGCACATATGATGTTTGTGTGTGTTGAAAGGTTTTTTATGTTATGGAGTGTGTCATTAGCTCTGATTTTTCAGATAGACTGACTAAGATTTTTGTGGAGTGTGTCACAGTCTCCATCTCTCACACGCTGACTGTGTTTCTGACGGCCTCGTGCTCACAGCGTCACACCCTGACTGGGTAGCAGGATGTGCTGCTCTGTGTCTCAGCCTCAGCAGGGTATCGGCTGCGTGTCTGAGTGCTGACACGCTGAGGAACTCGGGTAACCCTTTTCCTCTGTCTCCCGCAGACGACCCTCAGGTGACGGGCCCCTTCTCGCCCACCGCCTCGCCCCACAGGGGCCTGGGCCCGCCGCCCCCGCCCGCCCCGCCCCGCAGCGCTGGAGGGCCTGCGGCACCTGCACTACCTGCAGGACCGACAAGTCCCCCTGCCCAAGAAGTGGAGCGAGCGCTGGACGAGCCCTACGAGCGGGTCAAGCGCCCCCATCACGGCCCAGGTAGTGGAGTGAGTGTGTGTGTGTGTGTGTGTGTGTGTGTGTGTGTGTGTGTGTGTGTGTGTCTTTTTGTGTGTGTGTGTCTTTGTGTGTCTGTGTGTATGTATGCAGGTACATGTATGTATGTGTGTGTTTGTCTTTGTGGGTGTGTGTGTCGGTGTGTATGTTTGTCTTTTGTGTGTGTGTGTGTGTGTGTGTGTGTGTGTGTGTGTGTGTGTGTGTGTGTGTGTGTGTGTGTCTGTGTGTGTGTGCACTATTCCCATATCAGCCTGTATTATTTTAAAACCAATGCAAATAACTAATCAATGTGAGGATTAATTAGATTTGCACTCTGAAATTTTGTAGCAATCTTGTGTTGTCAGCACTTAAGTTTTTAATGTGGTTGTGGGAGCACAAGTAACATAATGCAAAAATAATTAGTATACTGGTAACTCAATTAACAAATATCATATTGAAAGAAGCCTGATGAATTGTAAACAGTTTATTCTAAGGAGCTCCTAGTGATGTCCCAAGTGCAAGTTCATCCCCCAGTTAGGAACCAATGGCGGAGAGAGGAGGTCAGCTGATCCCTGGTGCAGGATCTCTCTGGATGACTGGACAGTGTGTAGGATGTGAAGGCTGAGAATTCTGAATGATCTGTACTCTCATAGCAGTCTGCTGGAGTCAGTTGTACTGCACTGGAACAGTCCCAGGAATAGACTGAAGCTCCCGGCTACATACTGTAGTTCCCAGCCTTGCCATACGTACTCCTAAATCACACACACCATCTCAGTGTACTCAGGCCAGGCCTGTGAGGTATCTCCCCTGTGTGTAAAGCGCAGTGTGTCTCTCTCCCTGCAGCAGTCACAGACGGTTCCCCAGCACGGGCAGCTGTGAGGCCGGGGGCAGCAGCTCCCTGCAGAGCAGCCCCGTCCGCAGCCTCCCCCACTGGAGCTCCCAGTCCAGCATGCCCTCCACCCCCGACCTGCGCACCCGCGCCCCGCACTACGTCCACTCCACCAGGTCAGTGCGCCGGCGCAGAGGAACGTACCATTCCACTCAGTCTAAGGGGGGAACAGGGGTCCAGCATTTTTACTGTAGGTGTAGGGCACTAATGAAACAGGTGATACCATTTCAGGAGTCCAGTTTAAGAGCTAATCGCTCCTTGTTTTGCTTTCAATACATTACATTACATTACATTACATTATTGGTATTTAGCAGATACTCTTATCCGAAGTGACTTACATACATTACAGTTTTAACATGTTATCCATATAAACAGCTGGATATTTAATGAGGCAATTCTGGGTTAAGCACTTTGCCCAAAGGTACAACAGCAGTTCCACAGCCGAGAATTGAACCAGCAACCTTTCGGTTACAAGCCCTGCTCCTTACCACTATGCTACACTGCTGCTTTCTTGTGCTGTAGGTAGTAAAGAGATATACATGTAGCACTGTTTATGGATTCCTGCTGCCATTCCGTTCTGTGGTGGTTTAGGGCTTTGGTTGGTCCCAGCAGTGTGATTGATCAGTGGGCCCCTCCCCCCCTCTCCTCTCCTCTCTCTAATGTGTAAAAATTGTAACTTATCTATTTATACAGCTGGATATTTACTGTGGCAATTCTGGGTCAAGTACTTAACCCAGGGTACAACAGCACTGCCCCAGCAGAGAATCGAACCAGCAACCTTTTGTTTATGAGCCCTGCTCCTTACCGATATACTACACTTCTGCTTTCATGTGCTTTGTGTAGTAAAGAGATATACATGTAGCACTGTTTATGGATTCATGGTGTCGTTCTGTTCTATAGTGTTTTAGGGCTTTGATTGGTCCCAGCAGTGTGATTGATCAGTGTCTCTCTCCTCTCCAGGTCTGTGGACATCAGCCCCACCCGCCTGCACAGCCTGGCCCAGCACTTTAGGAACCGCAGCTCCAGCCTGGAGTCTCAGGGCAAGCTGCTGGGCTCGGAGAACGAGACGGGCAGCCCGGACTTCTGCACGCCGGGCACGCGCAGCAGCAACGGCTCCGACCCGCTGGACGACTGCTCGTCCTGCGCCAGCCACTCCAGCTCCGAGCACTACTACCCGCCGGCCGGCGGCAACCCCAACTACTCCACGCTGGGCGAGGACTCGCCCTCCAAGGCGCGGCAGCGGCAGAGGCAGCGGCACCGCTCGGCCGGCCAGCTGGGCTCGTCCAGCTCGGGCAGCATGCCCAACCTGGCGGCCAAGAACGGCGTGGGCGTGGGCGGCGGCGGCAGTGGCGGCCACCACGGCGTCTACATGCACAGCCAGAGCCAGCCGTCCTCGCAGTACCGCATAAAGGAGTACCCGCTGTACGTGGAGGGCAGTGCCGCGCCCATGGTGGTCCGCAGCCTGGAGAGCGACCAGGAGGGCCACTACAGCGTCAAGGCCCAGTTCAAGACCTCCAACTCCTACACGGCGGGGGGGTTGTATAAGGAGAGCTGGGGAGGCGCGGAGGACGGGGGCGAGGGGGGCGGCGGAGGCGGAGGCGGCGGGCGCCTGACGCCGTCCCGCTCGCAGATCGTGCGGACTCCCTCCCTGGGGCGCGAGGGGGGCCGGGGCGGGGCCAGCAGGGTGGCCGTCTCGGACGAGCTGCGGTGCTGGTACCAGCGCTCCTCGGGGTCCATGAAGGAGCACGGCCGGCTGTCCCACACCAGCTCCAACGCCTCGGACGCCGGGTCCCAGTACGGGACGCTGCAGGGCTCCGGGGGGCACCGGTCCGGCAGGGCCAGCGCGCTCTCCAAGGGCTCCTCAGGTGAGCACCCGAAATCGAGATCCACTTCGCACCTCATCACCCCTTCCCCCGCACACAGAGCACTGTGGTTGGGTCCGAGGATCGGCTTGCCTCTGTTGACTGGGTGAAATCAGAGCCGGCCCACTGCGGCGCATTCCTGAGGGGTGTCTGTCCTGTCAGGGTGGTCTGGCGGACAGGGTGAGATATGGCCGCGCTGGGTGGTAGAGGCTATTTCTACAGTGGCAGGGCCCCCTGTTAGGAGAGTGTAAAATCACAGGGAACAAACCCCTTCTCCTCCTACAAGAGCTTCACAACGGGCCATTGTTTCAGTCTCCGTGGAAGCGGAGCTTTACTGAGGAAAGGCATTCGTTTAAGTGCAGCCAGTCATAAAGGGTCTGACAACACCTATCACCCAACACAAACGCACAGTAATGATGTGTTTACTGACCAGCTTGGGGAAACACACACAGTTTTTACTTCCACCCCATTTAAGACAAATCGGGAGCCATCGTTAGCGGCCGACATCACCCACGTAGCGTCTTTCCCCACGAGATAGGAGAGCGAGCAGCCTGTATGTGCACTGTTTCATCTCTGCCACAGATCAGTCACGGAGACCCCTCAGATTGCACTCCCAGAATTCCATGCTCCTGGGACTCCAGTCTCCCAGCTGGAGCAGGGGGTGATAGATGCAGTGAGCCACTGGGTCACTGTTTCAGTATACCCTGCACGGCTCCACTGGGACCCTCTTAAAGCGTCTCTGGATGTGACACAAGATCACTGCAGACAGCTGAGCTAAATATTTCATCACCAGACATGAAACACACACACAGGGCAACGTTCAGAGGGGCGCGTGTTGTGCACTGAAGATAGATTTGTTGAGGACTTCTTGAGCATGTTCATGAAATATGTATTGTTTTTGTATGCTTGTGCGTGCATCTAATGCTTCATACCGTTTTGTGGGGCTTACACGGAGCCTTATTTGGTGAACTTTACGTAAAGGTTATCGTACCTGGTAGGGCTAAATTCATGCGCATTAATGCTGGATTAGATAGAGGGTATCAGTAGCTGTGTTCAGGATTCTCCCTGGAGTAAATGTACTACACATGTCCAGAGTTAGGAGCTGTTTCCTGATAAAGGGTAATGGGATATAAATGCAGAGAAAGCGGCTGACCGGTGAAACCGCGGTAAAACCATCCCTGAGTCAAATGGAATCCATTAGTCACGCTTTCCTCTCCCCCTCCCCCCAACCCGAAGCTCGCCAAACGGATGACATAGCTGGAATTCCACAGCCCCCCGTGACACGTACCTGACCCCTGCGTCCTGTGTGTGCATGCGTGTGTGTGCGTGTGTGTGCGTGTGTGTGTGTCCCGCAGCCGCCTCACCCCGCAGTCAGAGGAGTGTGACCCCGTCCAGTGAGCCGGCCGCCACGCCACCCAGCAGCCCACAGCACATCCTGAGCTGGCCAAGCGGGTGAGTGTCCACCCCCCACCACCCCCAATTCACCCCTCAATCTCTCCCACAGTCTCTCCTCTTCTCTTTATCTGCACCTCCCTCTCTCCTACTCAGCCTCCTTACCCCTCTCCTCCTGCTCCCTCCCCCCACCACCCACTATCCGGAGCTCAGCTGGAGGCCCTCCAGAGCAGAGCCTTTGTCTGTGAAGCTCTGTGACTTCAGTGTCCTTCAGACTCTTTCCCTTAGGTACTGAGTCTGAGCTGTGAGGTCTCTAACTCTCCCTCCCTCTCCCTCTCTTTCCCTCCCTCTCTCTGCCTCAGTCTCTCTCTTCGCCCCTCTCCCTTTTTTTGGTGAGCGGAAGTGGTGACAGGCAAGATGCTACTTCAAGCCCAGCCTGCCCAGGCATGGTGCACATTAAGGGCTTAGCCGATTATGGAAAAAACGGGAGCGGGGCTCGGCCTGCCGGTGACGTACGAGCCTAAGGCATCTTCCACTCTCGTGTTTTTGTTTCCAGAAGTCTTGGCAAAAGCCATGTGATTTTACTGGACTCTGAACCTCCCAAACCATGAGAATGGGATATAATGGCATTTGGGAGGTTGACAGTCACTGCAAGGGCACCTTGAACTATTTTTGTCTTAAGCCGACTGGAGGCAAATCAGCTGCTTCAGAATGAGAAAAGGAGCCCCTTATTGCTAGGCTTCCTCCATACATACAAACACCATCATCAATTTAGCTTATTGTGTTGCAATACTAGTACTAACTGCTTATATTTACATTAGACATAGATATGTACATATAGCATATAGCATGGCTGAATAGAAACCAGAAGTTGTCAGGGAACCTATATATTCTCCAGCTGTGCAGTGGGCATGAAATCTGAGCCCAGGCCTAACCAACCCTATCGGGTATGTGTGAGTGTGGGTGAAGAATGTTCCAGGAAACTTCTTCTGGTACCCCCCTTTCTGTGAGACCTGAGCCGGGAGCCCATTGTCTCTCCAGGATTCTAGAAGCGCTGTGCTCGGCTCCAGAACAAACATGTTCTCCTTCTCAGCGTCTGCGTATGTGAGGAGCAGACCTGTGAACATGTACCACAGTTCAGCAAGAAGCGCAGATCGCATTAAGGTGCATTAAGAGTATCCCAGCACTATATGTCCTGAACAAACCTCTCCTCTTCTAACGTCTCCACCATTTCCTGCGCCACTCTGCTGTTAGACACACTAAACCCCCCCTCTAACGTCACGGGACCGATCTCCTAACCTTCTGCTGTTTCCACCTTCCTACTAACCCATCTCTGCTTCACTGTGCTGTCCACTTCTCTTGGTCCAGAGACACGGCAGAAAGCTCTCCTGTTGAGGACCGCTCTCAGTCTCCAGATCACCAAAGTACTGACGAATAGAGGTACAGTACGGGGGCCCCCTCCCCCTGGGGGGCCGTATCTCCCAGCATGCACTGTGTCTGTGTCTGTAAACCGTGCTGGCTGTGTGAAAGGACATTCATCTTCCATGGTTTGCTTTCTTTGCCCGTTAATTTACTGAACTGCAAAAATTTCGCTTCACTGCATTCCTTTTGTCTTGTTACATAACCAGAAAGGGTGAAAGGTGACAGGCCATTGTTGAATGGAGGGGAAAGTGTGCCCTGTGTGGGGTTAATCACCCAGAGTCGGGTTTGATGAGGCTCATAGGAAGTCACATTTTCCACAGAGATGCAGAGCTGATGAGAAGGGCCTCATTCTCATCCTATTCCCTGTTCTTTCCTGTTCCAGACTGACTCTGGGCTCCCAGTGGAGGAAATGATGTAATATGAGGCCTTTGTGTATTTGAATACCATCCTGTAGTCTAATTTTGTGCCTTTTCCCGTAAACATAATTTGGCTCAACTTTTTACTGTGTATCAGGGTCTGAATCCGTTACATCACAGTTCAGGTGGAGTGAAAGGAAGTTACCTAAAATGCAGTTTCTTATTCGTGCTCCCTGTCTCTTTGCAGCTCCTTCAACGACAGCTGCTTCCTGGACAGTTCCCTGTATTCTGAATTAGCGGATGTCCAGTGGTATGGACGAGAGAAGGCCAAGCCGGGGACTCTGGTCTGACCCCAACCCCAACCCCCCACCCCATCGAGTGTCCCCCAGGCTGGCCGCGGGTCGGGCCTACTCCCCTGAAGAGCTGTCCGCTGGAAGCACTTTTCTCCAACCACGTCCACCAGTGCGCGAGCCGCGGAAAAGCCACGCCCAGCCCGGCCCTCCCAGGTGGCGACCCCTGGACCTTTGACCCCTCTGGACCCCGGCCGGACCTGACTGGACTGAACCGTGACCCGGGCGCGGCAGGTCGCCAGCCTTCTGCGCACCCACAGCTGCTGCTGTGTGCACAAAACCAGAACCCTCCGCCGACCGCTGGGACTTCCAGCCACAGATACAGGAGTCTGGGCTGCCCAGCCTCTCCCCGTCTCCAACGCAATACCGATACACTGAAGAGCCCCATAACCACCTCGCTCATGGTATCCTCCCCATGAACCACTGTACAGTTCCCAGCATACACCACCCTGGGATCTACACCACCCAAACCAGAGGAAATGAAATCAACAAAACCGCCAACCCATTTATTAAGGGTTCTTGTCAGGACCAGTACATATATATATATATATATATATATTTTGTTTGTTCATTTGTTATTTTGGTATTTTGTTCTGTTTTGTTTTGTATAAAAAAATATTGAAGACAGACTTCTGTCATCTTTTGAAAATCTTGGAACTTATTTTTGAGGACATATTTTCCCCAGGAAAAAAAAAACAAGAGAAGGAAAAACTGCACCACGAACGCCCCTCCTGCCCGTCAACGCCCTTTCCTGGTCAGCTGGACGCTGGTGTTCACCCCGAGCCCTCCCACTCCACTACCAAAGACCCAGCCGAGAAAGAAACACGCGATTGGCTAGAGGTTGACCCGACCAATCCTCTTTGTTGAAGTCGCACCAGCCTTCAAATAGCACAGTGTCCTCCTGGCCTCTGTAAGCACCACAGTACTGGACTCCTCCAGCCGTCTCTCCCAGTAATCTTTCTACCTAAACGTGGTCATCTTCGGCCGACCGCTCACGTTGAACGGTGCTCCCGTTGAAACCGCACGACGGATAAAACAGAGTTTAGGTGCTCCTGCTCAGCCACGTTGCTGACATTTCCGGCCACATTGATCCAACTGATCGTCATTCATGTCGTTTGGACCCGCCCCCTTCCTGTCCCACAACGTTCCCCGATCGTGCAAGAGCAGCCTTGCACAGTGCAGGGACTCCCTTCGGACTATGACTGGGAGATGTGTCTCTGTCAGTCTAACCTCAGATACAATGCAACACTTTCACACAAGTTCAGATGCCAACTTAGTGAACAGTAAGTCCCTGGAGAGTTTGTTTGCATCATGGTTAGAGGTGCCCTACACACCTGAGATGGCCTTGTTAGTATGGACTGCATGCCTACAGCAGTGCTATCCCACCCTGGTGCTCGAACACCTGTACTGTAACAGCCCATAAACAGTTCCATGACACACCAGCTGTGCTGACAGCCCACAGAAACACACACACACACACACACACACACACACACACTGTGACTGGTTCTCAATCATCATGAAACGGGAAGACTCCGTGTTCTTTGATCAGGCTATTCCTTACAGAACACAATGGAGCTTGCATTACCAAACATTGGTAGAAAGTGTTATTTCAATGTTTTAAATCGCTGCCATTGGGAAAGCTATGGATTACCAATGTGGATCTCCTTTTTCACATTCAGTTAGCTAATCAGTTAGCTAATCCACTGCACCTGGGCTAACAAGTTCTTAGTTCCTTACTTCAGATGAAGTCAGAGTTCTGTTTCAGGCAAGAAACGGGATGCAAGTCCATCATATCGTACTATGAACTGGCCTATTTGATCAGTGGACTTGAACTTGGCTAATATTCTGTGTCCCCTTAACAGAAGGGTCTTTGACACAGAGAACAGGAGGATAAAGAGAAGCCATACCTGTCATGGGAAAAGCACTGCCTCTCTTTTGTGACACAGCGTGCATGAGTCATCACATACACATACACACACACAAACACACACGCACACACACAGGCAAATTGATTGAATGGATTGTTAAGAACTTACCAGGTATTTAAAAGCACATATTCCCTTTTTTACCATGGCAAAAAAAGCACCTGCCAAACTTGGTTATGTTGCGTTATGTGTGGTTGGCTTTGCCTGAGCCTACAAAATGTCAGAGCTGTTCTGCTCCTTTCGTCCTCTTGGGCTCAGACGTCGGCCGAACAGAGAGTTTGGTATCATCGGAAGTGCGCTGTACCATGTGGAACTGAGGGCTCAGCGTGGTTGAGGTGTGATGTCAACACCAGGCCTCATTGTTTATTGATATAAAGTGGAGCGGCACGCCGACCACAACACTCGGTGTTGCTATGGCGATGCGGGACATTCAGTGGAGACAGCAGGAGGAAGAGCCGCGCTCCATATTTGGCGCAGGCGAGGGGGCCTTTATTAACAGCTCAAAGGGACTTCAGCCGCCATGACAGAGGGGGACTCGCAGCACCATGTACACCCCATTTTAAAGACCTCTTTGTTGATGTCATATCTCAACGACCAATGGGATCTAGCCCAATGCAAGATAGTGGCGTGCCATTGGTTGTCCTTGAGGCCTGTCTCCAGAAAAGCAAACGAACTGGGTTCCATTTCCTGAGAACAAAAGTCTCCCCCGTCCCTCACCAAGCATGTTGAGAGAGAAGCATAGAGAATTCCGGAATGTCCGACCAAGAATCACCATCGACGGTGAAACTTGCTGAATGGGACACACCTTTGCTTAAAATATTGAATCCATTCCGTCCTCTCCCAACCCTGTGGTAATCTCCAAACCAATGTGACTACGTGTGTCCTGCCCTCTACCTGGTCACCATCACATCACTGCTGTTTTTACTCATTATGGAACTAAGCATTTTTATAGTTAAAGAAGAATATACTAACACAATTATCAATTTACAGCAATGGAGGGCGGTGAGCTCACAAAGAGCACTGGCCATTGCTTAAATGATTATTTTTTGATAAATCAGTATTAGAATTTAGTTCAGACATAGTAACAACCCTTTCAGGTGCTACATGATGACCAGTTACTGCTACATTAACTAGGTGTAGAATTTTACTTATTGTCGTCAATAGTTTTTAATACCGGTCGTGCAAAATGAAGGACATTAGTTTAAAACTAAAACTATCAAGGTCACACTCCCTCCATCTGACAGTAGAGCATGTAACATGAATTTTTACTGGGTTCTGTTCAGCCGTAACCAGACAATAAAGGTGTATGTTGTAGAAAAAAAATGTGGAGTTGTAAGGAAGAAAAAACTCAATTCCGCAGTTAATTTATTCTTTTTTCTATTAAAAATTTGTATAGTAACTTTGCATTTTTCAAAAACTGTGTTGTTGGCAAATGATAATGAATTTTTTTCCAGATGAGAAAAACTTGGTGGTTCTTGAGATTATGAAAATAAATTATTGCTGAATGTTCTCAAAATGGAGGTGTGACTGTTCTCAATTGTCTTCTTAACAGACATAAAATGAGGTGGTGTTATTCCTGTCGCCTTGAATTTTCACAGAGAGCATCTTCTGTGCCCAAATTAATTATCCCACCCCATTGCGAAAACTATGGATCTAACACCTGCTTGCACTTAATATTCAATCTTGTGCAGTGATTTTCAAAATATGGTAATAACAGTGCTGTTTTCTCTAATATTTGAATACTCTTGAATATCAACCCCTAGTTTTCATTTTGTTCAAGCACGGCTGTGACTTTTAAATGATCTTCACAGAGTCAAATGGCGGGCTATAAATATTAGCACTAATGGGAAGTGAAGCAAAATATTAGCACTGGACGGAGCCCACGTGATGTTCCTGGAGCCATTCATCCATTCATACAACAACACTCCATGGAGCCAGTGAGGCTTGTCTGTCAGAGTGCAGCATCTGTGTCTGGCTGGTGCTGGTCTCTAGGTGTCAGAAAAAAGCAGAAGACGCAAGGCCACATGTTCAGAGTTGGTCTCTAATGCTGACAAGGTGCACTATGGGAACAAACTCTGATAGCTCAGTCTGCCGGGGGGGAAGGGGGATTTGAAGCCAAACATTATATATAGTAAGAGCCTGGATCCACTGTCCTTACATAAATCAGAATCAGCAGAAATAATGTGTTGCCCTCAGGAACTGTTAGTGAACTAATGCATTCAGATAAATCACGTCTTCAGAAGCCCACTTATGTAGATTGTGTCAGGTCTTTCTGCCACGGGCGCAGCGACATTGATGTGACTGGCGAGCATCTGCTACAGATAGAAGTCACATGTCCCCACCCCACCCCCCAATGTCTGTTATTGAGATGTATGGCTTTGGGAAGTCTGGAATTATTATCAAAGCAGGTTTGGCCCACGTCTAAAACACACAGCGTACCCCTCTCACAGACGTCCCCCGGAAATCGCAGGCCGTTTCCTATTGCCTGGAGTCGCACCTGCCGGTGGCTCCAAAATAAGCCGGGCCGAGGTCCTTCCTGTTGGTCTCCCTCTCCCACTGCACCTCTTAGCGAGATTCCACCCCTGCAGCTGTTACTGAGGTGTTGCCAAGAGTAACAGCTCCCTGAAACCCGGGCGGGTATGCTGAAGGGGTTCCAGCTCCAGGTCCGACAACGGTAACCGTCGCCCCCGCCTCCCTTTTTCCCCGCCCCAGGGTCAAATCAGAACTGCCCAATCCTGGAAAAGCTGAGGAGTGCCCATTGTTTTCTGTCATCCCGTCCTAAAGGACAGAGGACACATCCTCTGCTTCTCTGGGATGTGTTGGTGGGAGGAAGCGGAGGAGATGGCAGGGACCAGGTGGTCCTCCTTGAGGAGCTCAGAGTCACAGCAACCTTTGGGAGAGAGAAACCAGCACAGCTGAGACTTCTGGGAAGTTTGCTCACACGTCTGTTGACTTTGTTCCTCGTAAAGTTCCACTGGTGCACCACATGCAGCTGTCTTAATGCAGTGTCTTTATAAGGTTTACCTCCGTTAGGAACGGCCCAAAGAGGTCACTGTTCTTACACAGTGAACAGTTAACATTTGGGATTCTTGGATGTTTGCTCAAAGCAATAGCTCCATGACATGCAGTGAAATAAAAATGATAAGGTTCTTATCCCAGATGGGGCACTGCTGTTACACCATTGAGCAAAGTACACCTGGAATTCCTCCTGTGAATGTCCAGCTGTGTAAATGGATATGTGTAAATGTAATCTGTGTAAGTGGCAGTGGATGGAGGTTCAGCTTGGCCAACAGATAACCTAACAATGATCTCAGCTCTCATGGTTTACAGTTTAATCCTCCTGCAGTATATTTACTGGAGCCCAGTCTGCTTTGTCACTGGTTTGAAGATCATTGTGCCAGGCTAAATTTCCCAGCATGCAATGCACGACAAGGCAGGGAGTGAGGAATTTTCTTAGCTTTAGCACACCAGGAACACAATCCTGCCTCACTCTGAGAAAAAATCTCACTCGGTTGTTGCTGTTTTTATTCTTGCTGCTTTAGAATGGCACAAAGGAAGTGGGTCATCAGTGCTCCAGCACACAGGCAGAGTCTGGGTGCTACATCAGGCTGTGTTTGTCTTGCCATCTAAGGGAATCTTGAATGAGGATGGAGAGAGCAGACGAGGTGTCCGTGAAGGTGGTTGGTTCCGCTCCTCACAGCCGCCAGCCAATCGAACGAGGCCTGTTTCTATCGCAGGATTAAAAAACTTTCTTTGGAGCCACAAACTTTGGCACATCCAGCTGCAAGCGGACCCCCTGGCCCCCTAATGAAACACAGTTACCATAACAGCGTTCCCATAGCAACACTCCGGAGACCGGCGCTGGCTCGGGCCTCGGAGACAGCTGGAAGCTGTTAGATCGACATGCCGTGAGAAAGTCGGTTCCTCTCTCCTTTTTTTTTTTTTTCGCGGGGGTCGTGAAGTTTCGGGGTGCGTGTTTCCGAGCCGGACCTCGCGTTACAGGCGCATGTATTCTCACGCTCGCGTGGGGACCCCCTGTTCCCCCTCAGCCTCTGGGAGCCGTCAGCATCAAAGCCAAGGGCCGGCCCTCTGCGGTCGCCCCGCTGCAGCTTTCCTTACACTCAGATCACTCTGCTTTTTCAAACCCTCCTCACTCCGGTAGTGCTGCGCAGAGGAGATACAGCCCTCTTCAGCTTAGGCATTATTGGGGGTATCTCTTGTGCACAGTAGTGTTTATCCACTTCTTAAAGCTTGTGTAATAAGCCTAAGAGAAAGATACATGTTTATATGCAGTGTGCCGTGACAGTTAACCATTACGTTACATTACATTAATTTAGAAGACGCTCTTATCCAGAGCGACTTCCAGCAAAAAAGAACAGAAGTGTATTCATTCAAGCTGAGCACCATTGTCAGACCAGGCTAACAACACTCTCGTGCTGTTAAGTTTTGATTGATTGTTTGACTATCAGTATTACTAACAGAAAACAGAACAGTTCTAAGCTCACTAACCCTTTGCTGTGATTGTAACTATTGTTCTGTTCCATGGGTGATGTGTTAACAGCTAAGGAAGACCCGATGATTGTTTAACTGAACAACCAGCCAAGGCGAAGTGCTGAAGCCCTCCCATATAAGGAAGTGGCGAATCTAATGGAGTGGGCTGGTACATTATTGTGCCAAAGAAAATGATATTCAGAATCAATTGCAGCGGAGTGCTTTGACTAACACTTTAAAACATGTTGCCATAATACTGCTCCAATCAGATGTGATTGGCTGAAAGCCCTCCTGACCCAGTCTTTGAAAGAGTCAAAACAAAGAACTGAAATCACAAAATTAGCCCAGGTTTGTGCTGAGGGCTGTCGACAAGCGAAGTGACCCAGGCAATTACACTGGTGCAAATATCGTCAAGCGCTGCTTGCATAGACCGTCACACATCAGTCCCTCCAAAACGAGAGGGCAAAACGATGCCCCGATCGCTCCCTTTGGGGGAGTCCAGCGATTAGCCGTAAAACACAAACAGCTGGAGGTCAAAGCAGGTCCAAGAACGAACCCGGGGTGATGGAGCAGCGGGGCCGAGGGTTCCCGCGACCAGATTTACCTCTTGCCGCTTGATCCGTTCCACGTGGTCCCCGCTGCTGGGGTATGACTCAGAGCCAGCTTACGGTGATGCTCCGCTGGGTGAGTCAGGCCCGTCGTTAGCCACGCGGCAGGCCCGAAGAGCAAACAGGAACAGGCTGAGTCAATGAACCCCCCATTACTCACCACTTCCCCTCGCTCCTTCCTCTCTGAACACGGCAGATTTATCTGACAGGGTGTCTGGGAACTCACTGTTGCAATGCTCTTACATCCTTATGAAAAAATGCCTAACATCTTGTGGGTCAGAACTGTTGCATGTCACATGCTGTTTAACTGCCTTCAGGCCTCGCGATGTGACATGACATACAGCATGATATACTGGAGGTCAGTGCTCAACCATCTTGCGGATTAAACGCAGGACTGCAAAATGTGATGTCATAATGGCATATGAACCTTGTGTCATATTTAACACCCATTTTAATACTATGTCATTTTCGGTTCAACCCAAACAAAGAGGGACACATGATTCCGTGCTCCTGGAAAAACTTCCCTTTCTCACGACCAGAGGTCTGAGAAGTACGTCTGCAAATCCTGACAGGCCAAATTTGCTGGACAGGGCCCTCCAAGCCCTAGGCTAAATTGCCTGTGAGGTGGAGCGGTACTGACAGCCGGTAAACTTGCCGAGACAAGCCTCCCCTCCACCACGTCGAAGTCTGCTTCGGTGCCTCTCTCTCTCAGTCTCTCTCTCTCTGAGCAGCATATCAGCCGCGCTGTCTTCTCACACTGTCAGCGAGTGATCGGGAAGCCTGCACCATCCTCTTCCCCCCTCCTCACCGAGGACCAAGCAGGCAGCCCAGACCAAGACCACCCACAGGACCAAGCAGCTCTCACAGAGAGCAGAAGAGCCCTGCGCTGAGGTAGAGCAGTGGGGACAGAGACATTTTACTGTCTCATAAAGGCAGCTCTTTCACGCTGACAAACAGGCTGTTATTTCCCATGCTGAAAAGAGGAAATGTTTAGGCCTACGGGTGATCAAAGTACAGCGGTATGTATCTGTGGAGCTCCCTGTCTGGACTCCCTAGGTGGGCTGTGTGTTAAAGACAGCTACGTGAATGGAGCTGCAGGTCAAGTGCTGCACTGTAAAACCCACACTAATATTTTACTGGTTTTCCAAGTGTCTATACAAATAGTTCTGCTAGACGTTGTCCAGAAATGACCTCTTCACAATCACATGAAACCGAACTGTAAGAAGACGGGAGATATATGGCAGCTGTGGGGGAGGGGGGGGAGAGTGTGTCACACAGTGCTGTTCAATTCGGAAGCAATTTGGACTACTAGTCATGAGCCTCTTCACTCTGTGGTCAGAAGGCAGAAAACAGGAGCTTTTCAGCACACATCTACTGGAGAACAAACACTTGCATTGCATTACACCTGACATTATTATGCTTTCATGGTCTCTGTATGTTGTTATATGATGTTACTATTATTACAGACATTATAGATAATGCTATCTGTAATGTATATAATAACATTATAGACATTTTGGGTGACTTTATTTTATTTGGAGGCACTAAGCACATAATAAAATACAAAAAATGTGATCTGGATTAAATAAAACTGATTAAAAAGAGCTGTGAAGGAAATATAAGGGGCTCTGTGGCATTAAATGGATGAGTAGGAAAAGTGAAAGAGCAGGCGAAATGTGTCTTTAGTAGACGACCTGGATGCGTTTCATCTGGATGTTGGCATTGAGGATGTGGAGAGCTCATTTGGTGGACAACGCCTGCACTTCTCTAGGGGTGTGGATACCTAGCGCTGCCATCTTTAAGGGCTTGTTTGTGTTTCCAATGGTCATCTTTGGTAAGTGTCGTTCCTCAACAAAGATTTGTCAACGATCCCATATCAGACGTATGTAGCAGTCACGGACGAACGCTTTGCATAAATGTCTAAACAATGCTCGCGACTACTTTCAGTTTGAAACATTTCGCCGAGGTTCAGCTTAAATACAATGAAACAGCACCCCCTTGTGGTACTTAAAAAATATGAATGTCGGAATTGCACCGGTCCAGTTATTACACAACGGTGGTCGCAAAAGAAATATCACTTTGTAAACTAAAACAGGCATCAAAGAGGCCAAAATTCCACAATATATGAATTTAACTTGTGGAAACCTTCCCTCTCTTAAGTACCAAAGGGCAAAATTATTGAAGCGATTGTCACTGTGGTATCATTTCAGTACAACATGAACAGTACAGTACAACGTGAAACTACAGCAAACCAGTTCATACCGTTCTGCACAACACAACTACTTAACTTCATTCAATTAACCTTAATGCCGATATTCTATCCTTCCTAAATGAAATAGTCACATATTCTAAATACGATTTTTGATGATGCTTTCAGAAATACATGCGCTTGTACAGATTACAGCAGGACGCCACGTCATACTCAAGACAACCGAGTGTAAATG
Source organism: Megalops atlanticus (assembly GCA_019176425.1). Classification (NCBI taxonomy): domain Eukaryota; kingdom Metazoa; phylum Chordata; class Actinopteri; order Elopiformes; family Megalopidae; genus Megalops; species Megalops atlanticus. The sequence goes on from CM032899.1 coordinate 4,916,082, forward strand.
CAGGTAAATAAAAGGACTGCTGTTAGCCAGTTATGTGCTAGCCTGCATAGTAGCCACAAGCCACTGGCCCACTGTGTCTTAGATTAAGTCCCTGCTTTTTAAAAAGGTAAACAAATCTTATGAATGACTCAAGATTCAAGAACTTTATTTGTCACATACACAGTTAACAGTATACAACTTGTAGTGAAATGTAAAACTGGTCCAACTCCTTAGAGTGTGCAAAATAGAAGAGATATAAATAAATTAGATAAAAACAGATAAAATAGATAAAAGGAAAAAATATGTACAATAAGAATAAAAACTAGAATGTACCAAGTGCAGGTAGTACCGAGTGCAGTAAAGTAACAACCACAACATTAAAGTCCTGACTTTGTGTTCAAGATTAGTGTGGCGGGCATGTCCGTGTTGAGGAGTCTGATGGCCTGGGTGAAGAAGCTCCTCCTGAGCCTCTCAGTTTTGGCCATCAGATTGCGGAAGCACTTGCCAGATTTCAGCAAGCTGAACAGGCAGTTACTGGGATGGGTCGAGTCCTTAATAATTTTGATAGCTCTGGTACTGCATCGCCTGGTGTAGATGTCCTGCAGAGAGGGGAGGGCAGTCCTGGAAATGCGCTCAGCTAAGCGCACCACTCTCTGCAGGGCTTTGCGGTCCTGGACAGAACAGTTTGCGTACCACCCAGAGATGCACTGAGTCAGTATACTTTCTATAGCCCCGGTATAGAAAGTTTTCAGAATCACTGGGGGGACCCTGAATTTCCTCAGCAGTCTTAGGTGGTACATCCGTTGTCTGGCCTTTTTTACCTGAGCTTGGATGTGATTAGTCCAGGTCAGGTCCTCAGTGATATGTACTCCAAGATACCTGAAGCTACTCACTCTCTCTACTTGGGTCCTGCCAATCATGAGTGGGGTGTAAGTCTGCTGCTGCCTCCTTCTGAAGTCCACAACCAGCTCCTTGGTTTTGCTGATGTTCAGATAGAGACAGTTCGCCTGGCACCAGGTTATCAGCTTCTCCACCTCGTCCAGGTAGGCAGTCTCATTGTTGGAGATGAGGCCCAGAACCACTGTATCGTCAGCAAACTTGATGATAGAAGTGGAACTGTAAGAGAACACACAGTCGTGTGTATAGAGAGAGTAGAGTAGGGGGCTCAGGACACAACCCTGTGGGGCTTCTGTACTCAGGGTGATGGTGTTAGAGGTGAACTGGCCCATTCTCCCTACCTGAAGTCTGCCTGTAAGAAAGTTCAGAACCCAGTCACAGAAGGGGGCATTCAGTCAAAGGTTCTTGAGTTTGGAGGCCAGCATGTGTGGGACTATGGTGTTGAATGCTGAACTATAATCAGTAAACAGCAGCCTCACATAGTTTACATTTACATTTATTCATTTGGCAGACGCTTTTATCCAAAGCGACGTACAAAAGTGCAAATATTGAGCAAACAACAGGCACAAGAGCAAGATGTGTAAAGGTCATACAATGCAAATAGTGCTAAGCTGAGCGCAAGGTCAGTGACGTGAGCCAACTAATCTGAACTAGGATTGCATCTCAAATACAATTACAGAAAAAAAATGGAGTACCGCTATACTACCTAGGTAAGTGAGCAACAAGTACAAGGCAGGAGTCAGATTCTCAACATCAAAGTTACAAGGTCAAAGAGGGAGGTATCAGTCCAGGTAGAGTCTGAAGAGGTGTGTCTTCAGCGCGCGTCTGAAGGGTTGGATTGATGGAGTTGTTCTTAGGGGGGTGGGGAGTTCATTCCACCACTGGGGGGCGATGATGGAGAAGCGTCGTTGTGAGGAGCGTGGGCCTTTCGTTCTATTGGTGGGTGGAGCGAGGCGTCCGGATGTAGCAGAGCGGAGTTGACGAGCGGGTGCGTAGGGTAGGATGAGGTCCTGGAGGTAGGTCGGGGCAGTCTTTCTTGCAGCGGAAAAGGTGAGAGTCAGGGTCTTGAAGCGGATCCTGGCTGCGATTGGGAGCCAGTGGAGGGATCTCAGTAGGGGGGTGACGCGGGAGAACTTGGGGAGATTGTAGATCAGCCTAGCAGCTGCGTTTTGGATGAGCTGCTAGGCTGAATGGTGCAGGCTGGGAGGCCTGCGAGGAGGGCGTTACAGTAGTCCAAGCGGGAGAGCACAGTGGCCTGGACGAGCAGCTGGGTGGAGTAGGTGGTCAGAAAAGGGCGAATCCTCCTGATGTTGTAGAGGAGGAATCGACAGGAGCGTGCCGTCTGGGAGATTTAGTCGGTGAAGTCCAACCTGTTGTCGAGGGTGACGCCCAGGCTCTTCACCGAAGTGGAGGAAGTTACTGTGGTGCCATCAACAGTAACCGAGAGCTCTTGAAGAGGAGAGGTCCTGGCCGGGATAAGCAGCAGATCGGTCTTGTCCAGGTTGAGCTTGTAGTTCATAGTTCCCTTTTCCTCTGTCTGTGTGTGTAAGGGTGGTGTGCAGGACACGAGAGATGGCGTCCTCAGTAGACCTATTAGGACGGTAAGCGAATTGGAGTGGGTCAACAGTGTTGGGGATGGAGGAGCAGATGATGTTTTTAAAACCTTCATTACTAGTGATGTGAGGGCTACTGGTCAATAGTCATTCAGGCATGAGGGCTTATTATTCTTCGGCACAGGGACAATTACTGATTTTTTAAAGCAGGTGGGGACCACAGACTGAGCTAACGACTCGTTGAAGATAGAGGTAAACAACCCAGAGAGCTGATCAGCGCAGGATCTCAACATACGGCCAGAAATGCCGTCCGGGCCAGCCGCCTTCCTGATGTTGACGCGCTTCAAAGCCCTCCGAACCTCGACCTCCGAGACGGTGATCACGCACTCGTCCCTGACAGGACTGCTACCCACTGCAGCGCTAATCGGCAGGCTGGTGCTAGCGCGGTTAGCCTCGAATCACAGCCGGAGAAGAGTCAGTAAATCCCTCGGCGATGGATTTGCTTCCGAATAATAATTCAGGTTCAGATGAGGGAAGTGAAGTCTAAACTGAAAGACGCTTTTTTAGAGTAATGAAACGTAGAGCATGCCACTCATGAAAAATAAAATATTCAGGTAAATTTCTGCCTTTGGCTACTCAACAGGTGTATGCATTGCTATTACATTGCATTGCTTTTATTTAGCAGACACCCCTTATCCCAAGTGACATACTGTACAAAGTGATTGTTTCGTACTCTTCCTGTTTAGTATTAGCTGATTATTATGCGGTTGCAAAACAACCCAGATATGACTGCAACTGCGAGCACCAGTACACGCATTAACGATGCTGAAGATTTAGGTTAAAGAGCATTTTAATTTTTTTAAAGCATTTTAAGCATTTTTAAGCATTTTTGTAAATAGTCACACAAACGTCTCAATTTTCTTCCCATACTTTGATTGTAAAATAAAAAGATTCGGATGCATAGTCAGCCCTTCTAACCACCACGTGTAATCTTGTTGTACCCTGACAGATTGTTATGTTGCAACAATGTTGCTGCAATGTTGTAGGAACATTCGCAGGTATAGAGTGTGGAGGAGCGGGGCAGGAGCAGATGGAGCCCACGCAGGGGGGGTACGCTGGCACAGGAAGAGGACTCCGTGTTCCCCTGCTAGAACTGTCCAGTGAAGAGATTGGTATGGCGACACACGGTGCACAACCTGCCCTTTCCAAAACTGCGGTGGGACGCTCCTCCACAAATCCCGGGACGACAATAAACCGATGCAGCAGAATAAACTTATCGCCCTCACATCAATAAGGGGAGAATACCATACGTGAGGTTGTCAGTTTGATTCGACCTAATAGTTTGCGACACTTGTGTACTGAAATAATGGCAGTTTGTTTCTTTACTCAATTAAGAGTTTTGGGGTAAAAGAATGTGTGGGTCCTAATCCCGTACCTCGTTAGCTTTGGGTGTGCACCCCTCATCCTGGTTACGTTGTGTATCGAGGAGTTTTCATGAGTGGAAATACAGTAAAGCATGATTATATTCTTTGCGTCTAGTATCATTGGTTTTCTTCAGCACGGCTAAAACTGAAGGAAATCCTATCAGTATGAATAGTATGAAACAGGAAATACGACTTATACAAAAGCGAAAAACACGCCGATGTAATGGAAAGTATTGGTAGAATAATGTTATTGTACATGTAACAGCAAATACATTGTTTTTAAATCTGCCGATCTATACAATATCTTTGGTGATCTATGTGATCTCTTTTCTCAACTTATAAGTTAATGTAAATCAGTTTTCTTGTTAAAATTATTTGATGTGACGTGCACAATCATGTAGCAACGAATCAGCTGCTGGCGATGCTTGCGTTAATTGGCGAGAATGATAATCACAAAAAAGAATCAATAATGTGCTAAGCAATATTATCAGTGGTCAGGACTCCTCCACTTATTTCTGATCGACTACCACTGGTGGAAAGCAATTCCGCTTTTTCCATGTATGGCTCACTTATGATGTGAGTGATATTTTTAATTCCCATGACAGGCTTTCTACAATACAACACACTGAAAAGCAAAAAAAGCTCAATCAATGCTATACTGATGAAGTCGACAGATAATTTCTAAAAAGTATTTGCACTGCTAGCTACTGGATGGTCGTGAAAAAACACCAGAGCTAACTTGCTATCTAGTAAGGCGGTCTATGATTACTGTGTCATCGATCTAGATAACTCTGGACGTCTTGACAAAAATATGATTTTGCCTGAGGTTGTGTTACCTAGTTATTGTGGAAAATGTACATGTCATTATAACGAGCAGACAGCTGGTAAGCAGATAGCTGGCACATACACACCACCAAGCATGATCAGAAATGCCAATATAATCGATCGGCAAATTTGCGACAACAATATCTAAGCTCTGTCTCTTATAACGCTTCCCTTGCCATATTCGTTTTAAGGATATCCGTATTTTTGCCATCTTATGTTACGCTGACGTGCTAAACGGCACAGCTGACAGCAAGTATATCACAAACACATCACACGGGAAATAGTGCTCTGACCTTTCTCGTATTGCGATAACCGAATAGAATGCGTATTACCGCCGCCTATTGACCAGGAGTGGTGATTAGCGACATTCGAGTCATCTTTTTTAAACTTTACACCGACGATTGCACGGACGATTGCAATTTGACTGATACGACGTTTCACATCAATCAGAAATCAAAACATTATCTGAAAGAACTGCACAGCACCAAAACTGTATGTCTGTTGCGCAATCATTCTTGTTTACCTGCTTCCCATCCAAGCAAATAAGAAGTTAAGAACAACACTGCGCCAAAGGCCTTTGGAAGATGCTGAAAAGGCCTGAAACACTTGATGTTGCAAATGCAGACTTGTTACTGATTTGTTAATGATTCATTAGAGAATAATCTGGATTTTCACAATGAGGACAGTCCTGTAATGCAGTTCTAGCTCAGTGGAGCCTCACTGTTATATAGTTTGATTGTCAAAACAACCTAACAATTAAACATTCCAAAAACAGACAGCGGAGCAAAGCGTCAAAATAAGTACTGTGACTGTTTTTGATTATGAGCTGAATTGTCTGTACATTATGTCTGCATTTCTCCATCTCGCTGAGGGGACCGCATTGTTTTCATACATAACTCCCTTCACCTCAATCACTAATGCCTTCATCTGATTTGCACGCCCGACAGGTTGTATCAAACCGTGATAACAGAATCATAAATCAGCGGTGGCTCGCACTTCACTAACAAACAAGAGGCAATCAAGATTCAGACACCTGTCCTTTCGTGAGGGCCGGCCCAAGCCGGGGGCCCTCCATCTTCTCCTGGAACGGAGAGTGCGATCTAATATGATTTATTTCCTGTCTTCGCAGAAGGGTGACAGCGACGTGGGATTATCTGTATAGATGGCTGAGGAGATTCAGCTGCGGCTCATTACCGGCTGGGCCCGCGGTGTTTGCCGTGCCGTCGGCAGGTCTGGAATACTAACCGCGGGCGTCTGTCGGGAGGACGTCTGCGTTTTCCGCGATCCCCCTCGCGCCCACGCCCCCCGAAACTGACGTCACATGGCGCGTCCTCTGGCGCGGAGCAGCTGTTGTGCCGCGCGCTCTGATTCGCCCCCAGCCACCTTCACCCCTCGGATATAGACCCCTTTGATCACAGGCCTAAAATGCTACACTAGAGGCCCATTGAGGTATCATTTGTGATTAGTGGTGGATCACTTCACTGCTATGGAATGTTTTTCTTACATTTCAGAAATAAATGTGAAATGAAATGTGAGAGGGCCAAATACATTTACATTACATTATTGGCATTTAGCATATGCTCTTATCCAGGGCAACTTACACAATTTTTTACATGTTACCCATTTATACAGCTGGATATTTACTGGGGTAGTTCTGGATTAAGTACCTTGCCCAAGGATACAACTGCAGTGCCCCAGCAGGTAATTGAACCAGCAACCTTATGTAAAGCAACCTTTACCACTATGCTACACTGCCACCCCAGAAATAGATTCATATTACAGCCAAAATCATCTTTCCATCACACATCTGAGCACATCTTTGCCCAAGCAATACGAATTGAAGTACTATGAATCTAATTTCATCAGTAATGGTAGACCAAGGCTTTATGACAGCTATAAAAGGTGGAGCTAGCATATGCTGTCAATCCATGACTTCAATCAACCAAACCCTTTCCATACCAGAATGTTATAACTCAATAGCTCTGCCCATGCCGGGGTTCATGTACCCTCTTTCTCACCTCATCCACCATTGGCTACTCCACACTCAACATGCATAAATTTTACATGGTAGAAAAAACCCTGTTAATGTACAATGCGCCACACAGTAATTAGTCTGGAGCAGGTGACCAGAGAGGGCAGCTTGCCCAGCAGGAGATTGTACCCTCTTTTCCTGGTAAATGGGCCCAGTTTATTAACTTGTGTATCCACAACACATGAATGCATAAGTCAAATGGGACATTAACATATCAACGATACTACTGCACACTAGGGAACTGTCAAAATCATACTGAACCATTTCTATTTCATAACCATTTCCATTGCATTTTTTACCAATATAAAATAGCTGACACCATTTATTGTTTACATATTTATTCACTGTTTCTATATGTGTGGCAGACACCCTTATCCAGCAAAGAGCCTTTGGGTGCCTATGGCAATTCAAAGTTATTAGAGGGCTGGCTGTAATGTAGCCAGACCCATGGGTACTCTTTCAATCTGGGGTCTCACAGAGATCCAGCATGGTTAGGATATCCCTATTTCATGCTCTTCTTATCAACTTGGCCAAAGCTTATTTCTAACAGCTGACCTCTGTGTTACTCTGAACTTGTCTCCTCTCCTCCAATGGTACATTTCCCAATGACCATGTGATCAATTGCTCACTTCAATACAGAAAGTTAATTAGCTTGCAAGATATGGCGTGAGGGAGCTGAGCTGTGAAGTCTGTTCTGCAAATTTAGCAACACTTTGAGCACCACCTGCAATACCAGACAATTTTATGAAAGTTCAGACAAGGCACTGAAATGACATGGTACTCAATGAATTGATTAAATTATACAGTACTATTGATGATCACAGTCTGACAAGGGAGGTTTACAGACCCATAGGTCTAAACCTCCCCGATCCAATAGAGCATTTGAACAGCTTGACTTTTGGTTTGCTTTTGCAGCTCAGATCTATGATGTTAATTCGTCAACTGAATAAAAGTTTTTGAAAATGCAATGACGAAATTAAAATAATAATAATAATAATAATAATAATAATAATAATAATAATAATAATAATAATAAACCTTCAACATGGGTCACTGCTTGCTTCTTCATACGCACACGAAAGACTGCCAATCAAAGTTGACAGCAGCGGTTCAGGTCCAACCTCCTGTGTGGGTCATTAGGCGTCTAACCCCAGTGTTTGTCTTCTCATCGAACAAGCATGTATACAGGACGCTCTCTCAGTGGAATTATGACTAACTCGGAGCGCATCACTTGTGGGTTTGCTAGCCATCTAGCAAACATTCGTCATTTTCGAACTTTTAATGCCTTGCGTGAAGCAGTCAGTAATTACATCGATTTTTCTTATAAAGATATTATACCACAGTAATAGTAAGTATGTATAATTCAATTAACCAGTAGGCTACTGTCGACAACATTGATGCTGTTTACATACATTTTGCATCAGTCATCAGTCATCTCGCATTTAATCGCGACTAATAAAAATAATGATCCATCTCCTTACCAGCTGCTGTAACAGTGGTTTCATGCAAATTTTGGTTTCTCACTTTGTACTCTTCGAAATATTACCATAAGGTGGCGCAAAGGAATAGGTATGACGAAAATGTAAGTAAACCCGTTTATTTATTTACATCCCAAAACGAACAGCCTCGAAACCAAATACAAGAAGATGAAAAGACGAAACCGTTCGCCGTTTTTAAAAACGTGACTTTGCGCTGTTTCTCTTTTACAGGCTCTAATGATCTAACGAATGTGACGTTTAGCAGTTGGAACTGAAATACTGTAATGAGCAGGAGTTTTTGCTGATTAAAGAGACGGACCTCGGTCCCGCAGTTTATTCCGATGTACCGCGCGATCTCCTGAGTTCTGTCTCATTCCTGGGTCTCTATTGCACAGATTTTTTTTTAATAAAATGGAGTTTTCGGAGAGGAAACGGAGCAGGAAATCGCAAAGCTTTAAACTGGTTAATGAGGAAGGTAAGACAAGGGCTTTCAAGATGTTGTCTGCTGTGCTGTCGTCGCTTCCTCTGTTATAATGTAAACATAAAGGGGGTAAATGAGACTAAATACGACAAAGGAGGAGGAATGCACCTGCAATGTCTGCCTAATTCTCCTGATGTCTTGACCACGGGGAATACCGCAAACTTATGAACATGAAAATGCCTGTCTATGTCTGTGCCACATACCAGTTGATACAAAAGCCATGACGAACTAAGTGTCTGGTTTAACCGCTGAATTGGCGAGCTACCTTGTAAGGTTTTCTTTGAGAAGGTGTGCTGGCTAATTAACCTAAAAGATATGCACCCTAGCCTCTCTTAAACTTGTCTCACAGTTGCATTATTCAGACATAACCGATTGACGCGTGCCCTTTTGAAAACCGTCTGTCACCTAATATTTACTCATCGCGCGTTGAAACACAGTAGCGCAAGATGTTAGCAGACGAGTGTTGCGTCTGGTTTGAGATGAGGCTAAATGAGGCACTTCTTCACGTTCCACCTACAGGTGGTACAGACTAGCAGGCAGCAGAGCGGAGGAAAGCAAGATTGGCTCCCAGCCCTGCCTACGTAGTCCTCTCATAGCCACAGATAGGCGACGTATATCCTGCTCCATCACCATGCGTGCATTAAAGCTTAAATTGCCCCACTTCAGAGAAAAAGTTATTTTTATAAGTTGTACAGTATGTATTTGGCTAATTCTTTTAGGGATATACATTGGATAGACATATGCTGACGTTCCAGTTCTCCCCGTTGCTTGAATAACTGTACATTGTGCTTGCGCATGGAGAGTAGTTGAAGCGCACGCTTGTATGCGTCCACGCAATCCATGAGTCCATGTCTTCATTTTCAGATTTCGAGGCCGAGTACTTCGACAGTACCGAAACAACTGATGTCAATGGGGAAATGAAAAGTGTAACCATGCCTGAAGGTACAATATTATTTGTTTTTGAGAAAAATAAATAAATAAATGGCTGGCTGGCTGGGTGATTGTGATACAGCAAACCCCAGGCATCGCATGCAGCTGAGAGAGAGTTAGATAATTAATTTATTTACCTCACAGAATTTGAATTTTATGAGTGTATTTGTTCGGAGGAACACTTTTGAAGTCGGGGATTGGCGCATGCGGCTGTAGATGGTTGCATTACACAGGTCAGAGCTGCGTGCCGTGGTTTAAAATGAACCGCAGTGTGTCAGTGAGTGTGTCCGAGCCTCTCGGTGAAACGGTGCCGTGCTCCGCAGCCTGGCTGGGTGACGAGGGCATGGAGATCAAGCGCCAGATCACCGGCATGATGAGGCTGCTGAACGACAAGGCCGGGCGCGTGTACCAGCGCGTGGGCCGGGAGGGCGAGACCCTGAAGCAGGAGCCCCAGGACCTGGAGCTGGGCTGGGCCCGGCCCCCAGCCGCCTCCGCCAACGCCGCCCCCTCCCAGGAGGAACCGCAGCACAGTTCCTGGAGCCCCGACCCCGCGTTCAGGCCCCAGGCCCCCGGGCAGTACGGCACCCGCTCCAAGACCCTCAGGATGCTCAACACGGCCAAGAGCGTGGTCAAAATCAACGGTAGGGTCCCCTCCCCCACCCCCAACCTTCCCCCCCTCCCTCCCGCGCCCTGTCCCAAATCATCGATCAGTCGGGCCCCGCCCTCCCCCTTTCGCCGCGGCTTCACGGAGAACAGATCACAATGGCACTCGCAGGACCAGAGGCGTACTCTTTTGATATACAGTTAAGCTGCGCTGCCTTCGGTCTTTAATGTCATCTTGAAAGGATTATTTTCAATTCCTTCTCACATGGTTTAATGAAATTCCCAGAGGTCTGTTCTCCCTGGAGCGGTCTCCCTCATTGATCATGTCCAAAAACAGACATTTCATTGCCGTCAGCTGCTTCCAATTTATGATTGTTTTTACTTGCAGAACGTAGGCGGGAAAAAAAGAGCTTTTGGATTTCTGTCCTACGAACGATATTCATGCTGCAGATGGTTCAAACGAGCTTGTTATTCAGGATATATTTAACAAACACGCTTATAATTGCAGTCAGAAAATCTCGCTTATAAATGCGGCCAATATCTCCTCTCTGTTCAACAGCCAGGATGGATCAAGTAAATTCCGTGTGCGAGGTGTTTCTCGCGGTTGTTTGTGTTTGTTGTGTGAAGCGCTGGGCAACCTTGGCCTACAAGAGCCACAGTGTCTCTGTTTTCACGACCTCTGATCTCAATTAGCATGCAGGTGATGTCACCATTTGGATGGAAAAATGTGCATTGTTACAGATTTTACTGCTCAGGAATATAATTATCACTGGTACTGGACAACAGTGCTGATAACCAGTCGGCAAATCGGCCAGTCTGTGTGTCAGACAGTCATTCAATGAAGTTGTTTGTAGCGCTGTGCCCTTTTGCAGCATCTTGGGGCAGAGATTCACAGGAAACGGTGAGATAGTGAATGTTCCAGTTGTGTTCAAGTTGGATTGGGTAGGCAAGCCAATTGGCTGACATTAACTGTGTGCGCTAGACATTGCTGTGAAAGCACACACGAGCCCACATCTGCCGAAATCAGACAAGGAGGCTAGTAATTCATGGAAGTTGTGGAAAATCTTAGCCGTGCCAGAGACGAGCGGTGTCTGGAAGCGCCTGGAGCGCGGTCTGCCAGACCGCCTGCAAGCGCCGAGCGAGTCGGGGATGAGAGGAGCCCGTTCTCTGCAGCGCGCGGCCCTCGCCGCTCGCGGCCGGGCATTACACATTATGACATCATCAGAAGTGGCCGCGTCTGGCAGGGCCGCTCGGGCAGGGCCAGGGTGTGATGTCAGCGCCGGTGCGAGGCCTCGCGCTCTTCTGTGCCTGTGTTCCCGCAGACGTGGTCCCGCCCGCGGCCGGAGCGGCGGAGCCCAGCTGCTGCATGTGCAACTGCAAGAGCACCCTCCAGGCCATTCTGCAGGAACTGCGCGCCATGAGGAAGCTGATGCAGACGCAGAAAGGTCAGACTGCCGTTCGGCCCCTATCGCATGCATTTCAGTCCTCAGAGATGGGGTCAAGACTGGGCATGCTGTGGCCAGTCGGGTCAGAGTGATAGGCCCCTGTGTCTGTCTTGGTCTGTCACCGAGACACAGTCTGGAGAGACCCAGACTGAATAATAGGGTCTGGAGACCCAGACTGAGTAACAGGGTCTGGAGATCTAGACCAAGATGGGGTCTCAGTGGCCTCAAGAGACCTCATGCCCAAGACGAAGACTCTGTTGCTACTCACTGTGAAGTTCCCAACAGAAATCAATGTAAAAACAGCACTGAAGTTAATATTAAAACTACAATTTTTAATTAATTTTTTGATAGATACTTAAGTGCTTTGATATTAATGATTGGATACGTTATACGTTGTCTGTAAGGATTTGAATCTCCGTTTGCTTCAGGAGCTCAGGAAAAACAGCGCGTCCAGAGCAGTATCAGCCCCGCCCGCTCTCCGGCCCCGAGGAAGAGACCTCGCAAGAGGAGGTCCGTCCACAAGGTGGCGCCGCTGGCCGCCCCCAGCAAGAGGGTCCCCGTCCCGGCCAGCGCGGCGCCCGACCCCAATGGGAGGAGGGAGCGGCCGTCCCGGGAGAGGCTGGTCCCCGCCCATCCCGACACGCCCGCACAGGCGGCCCCGCCCCCTCCGACAGAAGCCCAACCGGCTCACTACAGCCTGATCAAGGAGTCGCCCTCTACGGAGGTAAGGAACACACAGCCTATCCCTCTTATCTCTCAACCCGATACCTGAGCTCCACTGTTGCTGAAGGTCAGCTTGATCCCTGTTTTCATTGTGTAATAGTGTAGTATCGTGGTAAGGAGCAGGGCTTGTAATCGAAAGGTCTCTAGTTTGATTCCCCGCTGGGGCACTGTTGTTGTACCCTTTGGCAAGTTACTTAACCCACAGTTGCCTCAGTAAATATCCAGCTGTATAAATGGATAACATGTTAAAAATTGTAACCTGTGTAAGTTGCTCTGGATAACAGTGTCTGCTAAATGACAATAATGTATTGTGTGGCAGTCCAGTAGCAGAGGGCAGAATGTACAGAGACTCCATGTACCCTGGTGCTTAGCTCACAGAGTGGAGATCTGCAGTCTGTAACAGTGCGGTATTTATTTCTGTTCTGAGGGGGCTGTTCTCACCCGTCCTCATGAAAAAGGAACCTCAAACCACCGTGGAGTCACCACTATCACGCTGACTGACACGACAGATTTGTTTTCGAACTGTCACTACCCAAACCGTCGAATTAATTGCTATGAATTGTAAAATGAATATTCAGTGGCGTTTTCTCCTGTGTGCTTGTTATCTCTCTGCAATTAAATGGCTGTTTCTTTTGGTGCCGTAATTTCATTATGTGCAGGGGATTTTATTTGAATGTTCAAGATGCTGTGTTGTTGTTAAGTGACATTTTTGCACTTACAATATTCTTTGCATCCCAAACTGTTCCTCTCCTTAAAACAAGGCTGAAGTGAAGTCGGGTTTAAAGATAGCGACCTGCGTTCAGTTATGCGCTAAAGATGTGCCGAAGTTAATTTGATGAATCAGTGAACAGAATGCGACTGAGTGGTCTTGTAAAAGACCAGCGCTTAAAAGAGGAGGATTTGCTCCCAGAAATATGTTGTACTGTGCATTTTTGCCGACTGGATTGCAGCGCTTTTTTTTCATCTGTGGTTTACCTTGCTTCAACTCTGTTTTGTTCAGCCTGCGAGTGTAGCAGTGTCACCGTCGTTAATATTCTCAAAGTTAAAACTCGCTGGAGAGGACTGGACTTGAGCAGCAGTGGAGATAAAAGTCTCATGACATCTATTGAATTCTCACATCAAGAGCAGAGAGGACTCTAAGAGCTGCAGAGTGCAATTCATGTTAACGACTCATCTCCTGTGTGTGTGTGTGTGTGTGTGTGGCTTTGTGTTTGTCTTTGTTTGTGTCTTTGTGTGTGTCTGGGTGTCTGTGGCTGTCTTTGTGTGGGTCTTTGCGTGTGTGTGTCTGCCTGTGTGTCTTTGTGTCTGTGGATGTGTGTCTGGGTGTCTGTCTGTCATATTATGTGTGTGTGTGTGTGTGTGTGTGTGTGTGTGTGTGTGAGTGACTGTAAATATATCTGTCACTCTCTCTGTATCTGGGGCGTGTGGGTTTTTGTGTGTCTGTGTGCTTTGTGTGCGTCTGTCTGTGTGTTTCTGTCTGGGTGTGTGTCTTGTGCCTGTCTGTCCTTTGTGTGTGTGTGTGTGTGTGCGCATGTGTGTGTGTGTGTGTGTGTGTGTGTGTGTGTGTGTGTGTGTGTGTGTGTGTGCGCGTGTGTGTGTGTTTGTGTGTGTGTGTGTGATTCTGTTAGCCCGAGGTCCAGCTGGCCGAGGACTATGACGTGTACATCCCCAAGTCCCAGCTGGACTCCATCCTGGTCAATTACACGCGCTCCGGCAGCCTGCTCTTCAGGAAGCTGGTGTGCGCGTTCTTCGACGACGCCACGCTGGCCAACTCGCTCCCCAACGGCAAGAGGAAGAGGGGGCTGAACGACAACAGAAAGGGGCTGGACCAGAACATCGTAGGGGCCATAAAGGGTAGGCTCTGGCCTCACAGACGCAGCCAAGCACGCAGGCATAGAAACCCAGAGCTACGGACAAATCAGAAAGAGATTGGTGGACAAATAAACACTTTCCCTGGAGCTCACTCTACAGTTATCCATAAAAGGCAGTTATTTTCAGGTTCTCCCTGGGTGCATAGGGTAAATGATAACAGTGAGGTGAGCTGCCACATTGGACACACCTTTAGCCAAGTTTCCTGTGGATTTCAGTTGCAGTGTTGACTTTGAAAGCTCGTCACCTTGATTCTTTTGTACCGTGTCCAGCCTTCACAGAGAAGTACTGCACTGCCAACCGCATCGAGAGGCTCCCGGGACCCAGAGACTGGGTGCAGATCCTGCAGGACCAGATCAAGCTGGCCAGGAGACGGTTAAAAAGAGGTAATTGGGGTGAGTGCTGTTTGGAGGTGTGCCACAGATTCAGAAGGCAAAGAAATTCAATTACCATGTACTCTTCGATAACTACTACAGTAGCTGTTTAGGGAACAGTAGCATGCTGCCGAAACCATGACTGTCACTGTGAATTTATAAACGAGTTAAAGCATAATTACATGTAAGCAGAATCTGAGAAATTCCCTACGCAAGCTTTTACCACAAATATTCTGAGTATGGACCAGATAAGCATCTCCTTGTGCTTGACATTGTCAGTGAAAGTTGTTTCATAAGTAGCTATATGCTAATTGGTATAGTCGAGTTGGTATAGTCTAATACAAAACATACAGAGTTAGCATAGCAACACGCTGTCCTGTTACCAACTGGAACCTCCTAGATGAGGAAGTAAGATTAACAGAAGGAAGACAGGAGCAAAATATGTGGTCATAATGTTCAATATCTTTGTGATTAATGTGTAACATATATGGCACTGATTTACTAGAGGGGTTAAAATCTCTTAAGATTCTCATTGTATTTGACGGAATTACATGGACAAGAACAGCTGGCCCCTCCCATTTAAATGCTTTCATTTTATTGGTTCAGCAGAGGCCGCAGACTGTGATGACAATTTCAACAGAACCTCCATAAAAACAGGTACTTCACAGGCATCCTGTGTGTGTGATCATACTTGCAGCAGTCTGTACTGCCACATCCTGCCCCCTCTCCCCCAGATCGTGCCCCTCCCTCCCCACCTCTGCATCGTTTATAGCGTTTCTGTGCCACTGACCCGCAGCAACTTCCTTCTCCTGCCCCGCCCCTGGTTCGACCGGCTCGTTATTGGTTCATAAATTTCCGACCGCGCTCATCCCCGGGAACATCTGACACTCCCACGGCTATCTCTGGCTCCTGAAATGTCAGCTAATTAGCCCGAGACGCTGCGCTCTCTGCCCCCCTGCCTTTATGGCTGATCGCCGCCCTGTCCCCTTCCCTTTCCAATCATCTGAGGAGCGCCGCACTGACTCCACACTCCAGTGGGAACAGATGGGAGTGTGGCGGGGGGGGGACGAGAGAGCCGAAAGAACCACCTCCACCTACAGTGCCGTTTCATATCTTTCCTTATAGATCTTTTCCGATATAGCATCTCCTGTGCTAGAGAGCCCCAGTCCAACGGGTTTCCAGCCATCACTGACACTCTGAAGAATAGGTCTGGGAGCCTCGACTGGCGTGTGAGAGAGCATGACTCATTGACTCATGTGGTTAAGTGCCTGGCTGGAATAAGCCTGCAGACACTGCAAGCCCTCTTAAATCTGAGTAGAGAGTACCCTCCTCGGAAGGTTTACAGCACTACAGGGCACAGTTGAGCGTAACAGTTTTGGCCTTAATGTACATTCGTGGAAAGCTGTGACAATTTGTTTTCGCATTATCGCGTTGATTGCATTTTGTGCCTCGTGCTTTAAGTGTACATCAAAGTGAATGGTGAGAGACTGAGAAATAGAAGCATTTGTGTTTAGATTTACCCGTGAAAATATGACTGATTCTTACCTGGCTAGCAGAGTAACAGCAAAGCAATAGCAATAGATTCATTGATGAGCTCACCTGTGATTTTATTTCCTAGTTGGCTGCCTCCCCTCCCAAGTAAATCTCAGGCTGTGTTCCAAATGTCCACTCACTCACTCACTCACTATATAGTGTTTGCTACATAGAACGCTTACTAGGGGATAAGGGCAGACAGCTGTTGATAAATTTGGGACACTATTTGGATGTTACGCTACTATATAATTATGCGCCGGATATTCGTAATTATTATCTCTGTCGCATAAACTTTCATGAAACAGGCCGCAATGCATGATGGTCTAAGTCAATCGATGTAGGGTACAGCCTCTGTACACTACATTTTGCAGTGTATTGTGGGTATTTTATAGTGCACTATATAGGGAGTGAAATTTACAGTTGACAGTTGGGACAGCACTACAAAATGGCTGATTCACTATGTAGTTCACTATATAGTGGACGAGTGGACATTTGGAACACAGCCTCAGTCTCCTTATGCAACACAGGAGAGCAAAGCAGGATGGGAAATTATACCGGGGGGTGGGTTGAAAGCACGCTGGTCCCTGCACCCAGGGTTCGGAGCCGGGACGCTCGGTGGAGCAGACTCTCCGCTGTGAATCAGCGATTCCGCTCGCCTCTCACCAGCGTCCTTGGAGAGTTTGCAGTGTAATCCGCGGCCTCCCTTATGAAAACGCCCCCGAGGGAATGCTGATTTACCTTTGGGCCCCAACAGTAAATCGGCCAGCTCCTGTATTAACCTAGCCTGTCTCTCCGGATGCTGTTGTGAGGGCTGTGGAACAGCAAATTGCACTCACACCCAGGCACCGCACTGATCGCAGACGGCGCAGCACAGCGTAGCCCTATAAATCTCCTTTAATGTTTTTTTCTGCTGGTGCCCCATCCCTGTCATTGTTGCTTCAGTTCCATTCAGTGACATCCGTACGATGATTGCCATGCTGTTCCGCTGCTGTTTGCTTGATGCCTTCGGGTAAAGGTTGCTGCATGACAGCACATTGTCTTTATTCATTTCAACAGAAGATTTTCACTGCTCTGAAGAGGGGAGGGAAGGTGTATTACCCCCGACAGGTAACACACCTGCACTGTACTTGAGTTTTCTCTCTCTGATATTAATCACGTGCTGCAGTCATATTACAAGCATTTCTTAGGAGTGGAGATTCGCTGTATTGAGTTGTCTCTTGTGCTCTAGGCTGCGGCTTTGAGAAGACAGCCGAGAACATGGATGCCGCCGGCGAGAAGGACGTCACGGCCTAACAGCTGCCGGCCGCTGGGAGGTGTCGCGGTGTAGCACCCCTGACTTAACCATGTGCCACTTTCTCTTTCCATTCTGGGGAGCTTAGGTTTATTTTACTGTGAGACCGATTCACTTCACCGCCGTTGAGAAAACCGTGTGCGAAAGTATTAAGTTAGGTAAGGCTAGCTCGCTTTTGGGAAGTGTTCCGCAACAAGATAAGCTCTGTATGTGACCACCCATGCCAAGACCATTTAGACTCTGTGGGGTATGGAGGATCCACAATTATTCTTGCCCTCCGCCACAACTCAAGGGCCAAGGAAGTTATGAGCAGCATTCAACTTTGTTAATTACGATCCAGTCTTTCTGGCCTCATTGCAGTTTAGGTATCATTGGGAGTGACATCTACAAGCTTACCTAGTCATCTTTAATGTGTGTCACATTAGCTTGTGTTATTGTTGGATGCTGTACAGTGTACAACGTCCCTGTTTTAGGTGCCTGTCTGGAGTGAATACAGTATTTTCAGCCTCAAAAATCTGAGTTCTACAGTGTTGTCCTGTTTGGTTTCAGCTCAGGCAGACACAATAGTTAACTTCTCTCACAGGAACTAACATTAGTTCATTGCCTTTATTCATCAGAATTATTTGTTCACAGGACCTTTCACAGATATTTGTATTATCTGGATGGCTTATCTGACTCTGTGCCAGCCTACCCATATGATAATAATAATTTGTGAATCTGTGAATTTGTGCAGATCCTACCCAGAATTGTTGCTTGTGAATGCAAGCATTCTTTTTTCACCACTGGCTGGAGTTTATAGATTCCGTCTTAATTGCCTGCAACTGAGGACTAGTTATTAAATCCCGCGATTTGAGAGACCAAGATGCAATTCCACCCAACACAACAAGCACTTCATGGTTCCGGCAGGACCAGCAACTGCTGAAGAGACACCTCTACTGCGCTGAGCTTTTAATGAGAAAAAAAATGCACAATCAATTAGGAACATAACAAAATGTCTTTCTGTTATCTACAATTGTCACCACAAAAAAAAAAAAAAAAACTTCAACAGAATGGTAATATAATGGTGTCTTAACAGAGGATGATATTTTAATACAGCATAAGAAAAATATGTCTAAAAATACTAAAAGAATAATTCATGCAGCAAATAGTAATTTTTGTGGTCATTTCTTAATCACTCCATGCCTTTCATAATGTGTGTAATTATAATTTTGATATGTAAATAGATGAAGTTTATATCTTTAAAATTATGTTAGGTATTGTTGAGATGTAATGTCAAAAATACAGTCTTTCTATTAGATGCTCTCTTACATTACACAATGTGTTAGCAATGACGAAGCCCGTAAAGAATTAACTTAATGCACTTTAATTTTATTTCGGTGACTTGGACTAATGAATTAACCAAATCTGTTTATATACTCAAGACTTCCGCTAATATACATTGTTCAAGTTCTAGAGTTGTTTTTTTTTTTTTAGGTACAGCAGAAGACATGTGGACATGTGGATAATGTATAATTGTACAGGTGTTTACTTGGTGTTTACGTAAGAGACTTGTTTACAATTTGTATGTGAAATATACAGTATTTACTGTGGCCCTTACTGCTATGTTTTTTATGGTGTGCCCAAGGCCCAAATCTGTAATTTGTTCCTTTGTCATAAGATATGTAAAGTATAAGTACAAATATGGATATATAATTACTTGCCCCTAGACTTGCTAAGAGCATTAGTATTCCTGACTGAATAAAAACATCGTCTCATAGTCTCGTAGTGTTTTTATTATTTATTCATTAAGGTAATTCCTACACATTTCGATGACATAGACTGTGGGGAAGCAAACCTTATATATGGGTTTAATTAAAACACTGCTGTGACTCGAATGTTAACACAGACAAGTGCAACTTTTGTTTTTTCTTGATCTGCAGGCTGCAGACAAATCGTTCGGCATTAAGGGCATGGCACCTTCAATTAAAGGTGCGCTCCATTGTTTACTTTGTTCTCGCCACACTTCAAAATAATGCTTAAAGGGGAGGTAAAGGCGCCAGTCGACATGTGTAGGACCCACTCCAATCCTATTCTCTTACCGTAATTTTTATGCGTATCTGTCGCCTTTTACGAAAGATACACTTTTGCCACGTGGAACTGCTTGCATGCACTTCAGAGTTCGGAGAAACTAACTTTACTGGAACTTATTCTGCTGTAAAAAACACTTCATTTCAAATAATAATTCTCTTCAGGCATCGTTTAAGGGCGCCCCTAATGGCCCAAGTGCATTCTGGGACTGTCCCCTCTCTTGTATCGGGAGGCGCCGCTAAACTGAAACCGGTAAGGATAAACCAGAGCAGAGAATTAAAGGGGAAACGAAATATGAATATAACCCTCCTTCTTCCCTAAAAACGTGAGGGGTACTACTTTAAATATTTCTTAAGCAGTTAAAAAAGGCAATGGTTGAGCAGAATGCAAGAAATGTGGTTGTTTCTGCAGCACGCAGAGTGTGTGTTTCTTATCTCAGAGGGGTTGCTCAAGGGTTAATTTTTTCAGCCGCCGACATTTTTAGATGCAGCCTGCCCCGGTTTCTTCGAAACGACGAGACAGTATTTACCGGTTTTCAAAACGATAGCCAAAGCAAGAAAGCGCACTGCAATGCTAAATCAAAGCGTACGGACAATCAAGGCCATGCGTCGCGCGATCACGTATTTATTTGTTTTGATCTTGCGATACATTACCTAGCTAGCTCGCTAGCTAACTGCGTATTCAGTGCGCCTATGGCATGGGCTGCAGCAAGAAAATAATCAAGGGGTTAATGCATGCAACAGTCGCCCCACTGACATTTTCCTTTGACTGTAGCTGCCCGTGGAACTGTGCTTGGCTAACTTTAATGAATGGTTTAGCTAATACACGTGCAGTGGGGAAAAAAGCACACGTCTCCATGCCTAGCGTTTACGATGCATACGACAGTAGTTTTGTGAGAGCATATGGGCTGAAGATGCAGGCCTCACCCAGAGCGTTAAGGGAGCAGCTCCAAAAATTTTAAGGTAACCCTAGCTGACTAGCTTACTGGTTCCCACAAGACGGACTGGTTGCGAGTTACAGTACCTGTGCAAATGGCATCAAAAGTGATCATGACTTAGACTAGTCTTTAATTAGCCAGTTCACCCCGATAAACATTGCAAAGCAATGTCTTCACGATAGTTGGCCTTGTTACTTGCCCAGTGGCATTCTGGCATGGCAGAAACCTGTCAGAAGTACCGCGTTTCGCTGGCTGCGTTTGAGAAGCACCTGTCATTTTCCCTCGTGCTCTTACCGTGAATTGGGTCCATTAATACTAGATTTAATAGCTACAGGTTTGATATAGCTTAGTTTTTGGTGTAAATAAAGACATTAAGGCATCACCTTTAGGTAGCTTTAGTTGAAGGGGAGTTGAAATAATTTTAATAATTTTCAAATAATTTCTTTAAAGTTTATCAAATTGTACTTCATGGGTGTTACCTTCTTTCCACCTGTTCCGTGCTGTAGTTAATGTGTTTAACAGTTTGTGTGTGTTGGGTGGGGGCTGTTGGGTAGAAAATGGACAGGTGCGCCATTCCCAAAGGGATTATGCCAGGCAGAATGGTGCCAGTGTGATTTGTGTCTTTATCTTTAATTGTCAAATAAGTTTTCATTCACCAGCACCTGTTGGTGTTAACCATTTTTATTTTTATATGCAGATTGTATTCATTGACTTGCCATTTGAAGTGTATATCCAGTTGCACCTTGTGGCATCGAGGTTCTTACAGATGGTGCTGCTTCGTACTACTCTTTTAATGATATTGACATTGTCCTGTATATTAGTGTTGTTACCAGTTGATATTCATGCAATATTTGTGTTTCTGCACCGGACGCTTGTGTGGCACTAAGTTGTCTATGTTGAACTTCATGCAGATGCTGACAACATTTAAGTAAGAGAGTGTGCAGTGTGAATGTTATGTGCATTTAGTTGTAAAGTGACCACATTTCCCATTTCCCTCACTCTGAGTGTTTCCTCTATGAATGTGTCTGTGTGTACAACGTCTGCGCGTATTCATTACTCTTTCTTATGGATGGATTGTGGATGCATCCGTGTAAATAGCATGGTGTATTATCAGCCCGTCCACGTGATATAAAGATCTGCAAAACTGCAGCACCTGCTCGAACCAAAGGCTGTGAAGTTGCAGGTGGCTGTTGGCAGTGATGGGTTGCATTTCTACCTTGACCTTTGACCTTGACTTTTCAGGTTAAGCAATTTCTGCTGCAGGAATCAAAGACAGACGATACCAGTAGTGCCAACAACCTTAATTTTTTTGTCTAAATTCTGTGTCCTACTACTTCAGATGTGAGTAAATGAAATTGGTAGTTGCAACAGTTCTATGCAGAGTATCTGCATGGGGCTCTTACAGGGTCTGCACAGCCAGGTTTTTAAACATTTACATAAGTGGATGCTTTTTTTCCAACATAAGTAGGTTATCCTGCGGAAGGTCAGCCTAAGATCTCTGCATCTTTCCTCCTGTTTTCATATGTAAGTGAGAGTAAGGAGAGGCTTCATTAAGAGTAACTTTCGCGTTTTTCACTCCCAGATTGTGAGCTGTTGTGAAGGAGACGTCTGACCATTGGTGGAGGCCCGAGCAGTTTTTCCCCCAGCCATGTCTGTCCGGGAGTCCTTCAACCCCGAGAGCTACGAACTGGACAAGAACTTCAGGCTGACCCGCTTCACGGAGCTGAAGGGCACGGGCTGCAAAGTGCCGCAGGACGTCCTGCAGAAGCTGCTGGAGTCTCTGCAGGAGAACCACTTCCAGGAGGATGAGCAGTTCCTGGGGGCAGTCATGCCCAGACTGGGTAAGCCCCTTTTTGCTGCCAGTGCATGCCTGAAAACGTGCAAATGTAGGGCATTCTGGGAAGGGCAGTTACACTGGAGGCCTTCAGGTGTCCACCCGTAGCACTCCTGAACAAGAGTTTTTTACAGCCTGAATTGCAGCGGTACATATCTAGATCACCAGTCACCAAATAGAAGGTAATATGTTAAGCAAGTTTACAGTAAGTCGTGTCCATACAGTCTGTTTGCTTGTGAAGTTTCACTGATTTGTGTGCACTGTGCACTTGCTAATTCCCGTGTGTCTGCTGTCTTGTGTGTTCAGGCATTGGAATGGATACATGTGTCATTCCATTGAGACACGGAGGTCTCTCGTTAGTTCAGACCACAGACTACATTTATCCCATTGTGGATGACCCCTATATGATGGTAGGAGTTTTTTATTACTGTTTGTTGTTTTAAGGAAATATACACATTTGTTTTTACATATATGCACAAAAGGTTGAGTTCTGTGTTCACAGTAATGGTAGCGCTGAATGCTGCTTCTCTTGTTTCCCTCCAGGGCCGAATTGCATGTGCCAACGTACTAAGTGACCTTTATGCCATGGGGGTCACGGAATGTGACAATATGCTGATGCTCCTGGGAATCAGTAATAAAATGTCAGACAAGGTAAACTTCCATGATTCACTTTATTAAATATGAAATAAAATGTATTTTATGGTAGGCACCACAGGTGAAAGCCAATCGTGCACTCTTGCATAAAATGCTCTTTGTCTCCTGTGTTATAGCGTATTGGTTTGTCAGCAGAATTATACATTTCTGTCAATTGTCATACCAGTGTCAAGGTACAAGTACTTTGTGCACAAATTACATTCAGCTCAAAATGATTTGTTGTTGTGTTCAGAATTGCGCAGACTAGTTTTATGAAATGTGATGTTTGTGGTGACTTGACCCTGATGGTGGAGTCAGGTTGTCGGTGTAACGCACCCCTATGTCCTGAACGTGCCTCTCTTCGTATGTGATTCCTTTCCTCGGCAGGAGAGGGACAAAGTGATGCCTTTAATAATTCAGGGATTCAAGGACGCCTCGGAAGAGGCCGGGACGTCGGTGACGGGAGGCCAGACGGTACTCAACCCCTGGATCGTGCTGGGAGGCGTGGCCACCACGGTGTGTCAGCCCAACGAGTTCATCATGTGAGCAGCTCTCTCTCTCTCTCTCTCTCTCTCTCTGTCCGCCCCCGCTCTCGCTCGCCCCTTTCCTGCTGACTTCCTGTCATTAGTCATCCTCACACTGGGGAAACCCCCACCAGTCAAGAAGTGGAGCTGCTGTGTTAGCTTCCTGGGATGTAAGAATCCCCATCTCTTGAGGGTTTTTTTTTTTTTTGCTTTGCTTTTTCTTGGGGGGGCTTTTTCACTTGTGATTGTGTTTCTGCTGTTGGTGTAACACGCAGGCCTGACAATGCAGTACCAGGAGATGTGCTGGTATTAACGAAGCCCCTTGGGACCCAAGTAGCAGTCGCTGTCCACCAGTGGTTGGATATTGTAAGTCACAGCAAAATGAATGAAACACTTCATGAAAAATAGCTTCTCTGGAAATAAACCCGTCGCACCTGGCCTTGATACGTATCACACTTGTTCAGTGTTCTTGTTGGCAGGTAATTCTTTTTCCATTTTATGATGCCATTAATGAACTGTAATTATTTGTCACTAAGTGATTGATCAGTGATTGTGAAACACAGTGGATCCTAATCGGTGCATAATAGTTCATATTTGCTGTGTGTCTCGGCAGCCAGAGAAATGGAATAAGATCAAGCTGGTGGTGACGCAAGAGGACGTGGAGCTGGCATATCAGGAAGCCATGATGAACATGGCGAGGCTGAACAGAACAGGTAAGAACATATATCCTGTTCTATCACAAGCTGCTGTGTGATGGGCAGTGGCCCTGATCCAGAATGATTTACATAGCTCAGGTTTTACATGTTGTCAGTCAATAAAGGTGGATATTAATTCAGGTAATTGAGGTGAAGTTCTCAAGAGTATAAAAGCTGCAACTCAGCCAGGATTCAGATATGATTGTTTAGTCCAGGCAGTAAAGCACTGCTCAGCATTGCTGCCCTGCTGTAAATGTGGATGTGCTTGCTTGGCTCTTTGCTTTACACAGTAATTGTGGGTAATGGTGCTCCGTCAAAAGGTTAAGGTGAAAGGGCATGATTAGTATGGATTGTACTTGCAGATACTGTAAATACCTTTTTTTTTTCCCCCACCCCCAGCGGCCGGGCTGATGCACACCTTTAACGCCCACGCGGCGACAGACATCACGGGGTTCGGGATCCTGGGCCATGCCCAGAACCTGGCCCGGCAGCAGAGGAGCGACGTGTCCTTTGTCATCCACAACCTGCCCGTGCTGGCCAAGATGGCCGCCGTCAGCAAGGCCTGCGGGAACATGTTCGGCCTCATGCATGGCACCTGTCCAGAGACCTCAGGTGGGGGACAAAGGGTGTTTGTGTGCGTGTGCATGTGGGTGTGTGTGTGTGTGGGTGTGTGTTTTTTCTTCATGTCAATAGCTGGTCACTATAGATGAAAGTAAATGTGAATCATAGCAGATTCAAAAGTAAATTGAGCGACTTTAGAGGAGGCAAGTCTATCTGGTTGGCCCACTCACTTTTATTACAGATTTTTGAATGCTTGTTGCATCCGTCCTCTCTCTGTGGGTGTTACTCTCTCATCATTGTTATTCCACCTCATTCCCTACCCCCTAATACCTGCTAATTGTAGTACTGCTGTTTATTTTACGTGTAGTATTGCGATGTGTTTTGGATGATGCGATCTAGCGACTGATGTATAGCAGTGCCCTTGGCTTACCTTGTCTAGTCAGATTACACAAGTTAACATGTGGTAGGGCTTGAATAGTGTTATGCTCGCACTCACTGGTCTGGGAGTGTTGTTAGCCTGGTCTGACACTGTTGCTCGTTTAACTTGAATGGATACACTTCTGTTCTGTTGTGCTGGAAGCCACTCTGGATAATGTAATGTAA
This sequence comes from Megalops atlanticus, assembly GCA_019176425.1. NCBI lineage: Eukaryota > Metazoa > Chordata > Actinopteri > Elopiformes > Megalopidae > Megalops > Megalops atlanticus. The sequence goes on from CM032899.1 coordinate 4,941,373, forward strand.
TGTATTGACCTAAAGAGGGCAAAGGTGGTTGGTGTGCGGTACCGATGCTGGAGAGGTTCTGTTCGTCCCGCAGGGGGCCTGCTGATCTGCCTGCCCCGGGAGCAGGCGGCCCGCTTCTGCGCCGAGATCAAGTCCCCCAAGTACGGCGAGGGCCACCAGGCCTGGATCATCGGCATCGTGGAGAAGGGCAACCGCACGGCCCGGATCATCGACAAGCCGCGGATCATCGAGGTGGCGCCGCAGGTGGCCACGCAGAACGTCAACCCCACCCCGGGGGCCACCTCTTAGTCCCGGGACAAGGGAGGAGCCGCCCCCTTTTTAGACCGATATTCTAGCACCATCCTAGAGTATGTACAAAACTACCATGGTAATGTGTACACCCCCCCCACTGCCCACTGACCTGAGGTGGATCCCTTTAAAAGAAACAAAAACAACGAAAAACAAAACATAAAAATCCATTTCCTTTTCGTGTCTATTATTTTCTGTTACATTAACTGAAGACGCACCTAATCGTAAGGCAGCTTCTAAGTTGAGAATATTATCCGATATGGTTGATTCATTTTGAATCTTTAGACTCTTCTTGTCTATTGCCACATAGGCTTTGACTTAAAGGTGCTTTTGCCTAGCACCCATTTTCCAACCAAGTACCGTAATAGCGTTTCGGTTCGTCCGGTCACTATGTGTACATATAAAGTCTAGGAGTCGTCGTAAAAGCTGTAACAGATGCCTTGAAAGATGAAAGGAAAATTAAGCTAAAGAGAAGGTGGGGTATAAGGGTTGCATGTTGTTTCTCAGATTTTTTTTTTTTTTTTTTTGCGCATTATTTTGTACAATGCCCCCGACAACCACCCCCAAATTCAAAAAACAATTGGAAGTGCTGATGTTGCATGGTAACCCCATCAACAGAGAGGAGAAACTGACACACGGACGGACTGTCCATTGGCTATCGTAACTTACTGTGTTCTTGCGCGATGTGTATGTATTTACCGTACCTTTGGAGGAGAAACGCTGCTGAATTTGGTCCGTAGTTGTATGGCAGAGAATGTAATGGCCAATGAAGCAGTTACTGTATAATATACTTACTGTTTGAGATATAAAAATGCTCAAATAATTTGAAATATAATCAGTAAAAACCTGTTCTGTGGTCAGTAGTGATAATTTTATATTTTGTATAGCGCTATTTAGGCTACTCTTTTTGTTTCCATAAGTGCATCAGTGTTTAGTACCCCTGTTGGGTTTCTTCCTGTTTGTTTTGCAGAACAGTTCTCTTGTTCATCATGTCAACATCGCAGCTTATGGTAACACCCCAATAAATATATAATTTTTTATGATTCTTGTATTAGAGATGTATTTGTCTTTTTGTACCAAAGGGCATATGGGGAGTCATTATCATTCCTCAGAGACAGTACCTTTTTAAATTTTTGAAAGCAAAATGGATACATGTGGCATTAACCCAGCTCCATTCAAACCAGGTCCTCTGCAATAGGAATGTTTTCTCTGGTCTTTACTCTGGTGCTTGGTACACACAGGAGAGCGTACTGTGACTACAGAATACACTTGGGATGTTCTGTGTCAGGAATGTTCTTCTGTTGCGGCCACGTCGCGCAGACATTACTGCACTGTGAATGCTGTGTGGATCCAGCTGCTGCACTTATTCCCAGCCTCCGTCTCTGAACAGCTGTGGGGACGCAGGCTACAAAGGGAATGAAGAGAGGTACTTCTGACGGAGGGAAATGCCTCTGCTTGATTTAAAGAGTGGCAAGTGATGCGGTCAGGGGAATTGGTGCAGCAGTCGTTGCCTAACAGGTTCACACTGCTCTCTATGCCTCCTAAATAAAGGCAGTTCACTGTTAACGTACCCAACGCTTTCACATTTTATTGCAGATTATCCTCAAATACATAGTCAGAGTTTCTCTTAACTCTGCGAAAGACAGTGGAGAGTGGTGGCTGATGGGAGTGGCACAGGGGACAAGAGGGACACATTCTTGCTCACATCAGAGTCCACACACCGTTAATATATATACAAGCCAGTCACAACAAGTTTGCATTTACAGTGTAACATTTTTAACATAACAAAATTATTAACCTTAAATATGTAGAAATATTTACACAAGCTCTTTCACTAATTACACTAAGTACATGTTAATTAGGACCTGACACTATATATATATAAACTTCCCCATAAATTATTTTTGCTTTGTCTTGACCTTTGGTCATTTTTATACCTTGCATATCCTCCACCTATGTAGCTGTGCTTCTTTTTTAGGTGTTTAAAAGACATGTATTTTAAAAAAAAAAAGTAACACAATACTGAAAGTGTGGGACACTTGTCTGAATACACGTCAGAGTCTAAAACTAATCTTAGTCTACATTTAGGACAAGCTATGCATTCTAACATGGAGTTTTCTAAGATAACAACTGTACATTAACTTTACAATTTACCCCCATTGATTTCAGCGAAGGTCGTCTGAAAATCACGGCGCTTTCCAAAGTGGGAGGGGTGGCGGCCGAGGTGTAAAAATATCAGCATCCTTCATACCATCTTCTTCTCCTTGACGTTAAATAAAGCTCGGATGTCCAGCATGGCCTGGCGAATGTTCTGCCCGAACCGATAGGAGTCCTGGAAGCAAGCCCAGGACAGGATTACTTAACGCCCGCGTCATCAGCTGTAATTCAGGAGGGCGTTCAACAGGGGGAGCACTAACAAGTATTTGAATGCCGTGCTGATTGCAGTTGAAATGCAGAGGGAACTGCTAGTTCAGAGCTTCATCTCCCATCAACAACACCTGCACACTGGCTATTAAACTCCACCCGCAGTAGAGATATCATTGCGTATTATGCTAGCATGCATTTCACACACAGGGACTGGGTGCACAGATAAGAACAGCAGCCTCACCGTTTCCGGGCTGGAGAATTTGCTGGAGATGTGGAACGTAATGAGATGCTCTCCCACAATGATGTAAGAAACACCATAGCCATCATCAGCCACCTGAAGAGAGGACACACCAGAAATCCCAGAATGCATCAGTTTACCTCTTGGTAAATGGAAAAAAGAGCAGAGTGATTCAGTGATTTTGCATACGGGGTCATACTCCCCACCTGCACTGAAACATTGAAGAATAAATGAACAGCTACATTCATCTGGGGAAAAACCTGGATTATTGGACTTAAATGCCTGATTTTACACAAGGCTTGAGATGCAGAGATGACTCACCGGTCCGAACCCTCCTCCGGCGCTGACGTGTTGTGGAAACTTCTGGAAATCGACCAGGTTGAGCTGCTGCTGGGGCGTCTGACTGGTGGAGAGTCTCCATGGTTCAGAGAGCACCTGAGGGGGGGAGGAGGCTGAGTCAACACACAAACTGCTGCCCCGGGCATCTGATCCAAGATCAGTTTATCCTGTTAATATCATAACCCCAGCCATTTAGTGTCACACTATGATTGTGACCCTGCATCAGTTGGTAAGGACAAAAAAAGTACCTCCTGTTTTTAACAGGCCTCTGTCACACACAAACGCTCTGTGATCGGCTCGCTCACCTGTTTGAGGAATGGCGAGTCGATGCCCAGATACTTGGACACGATGTAGAGGCAGAAGAGGTGGCGGTCGATGCCCGAGCCGGTCATGGCGAGGCGGTACATGTGCTGGTGCTTCTCTGCTGCTCTGCGGAACAGTGCCAGCCTCTCTTCATTCTGTTCACAAACAGCAAGGCGAGGGGAATCAATATAAAGATATTGGATTTCAGGTGTTTCTCTCAAACAAAGAGACTGGGGTGAGTTTCAAATATTTTTGACTGATTATTCAATCAGGGCAGACTGTTCTATTCTTCTCTGTAAAAGCCCAGTCTGTATCTTGGCTGGTTACAGATAGCGGGGAGTTGTTTGATCTTACGGATTTGTCAGGGTCCTCCATGGCACGGACGAACGCGGTTGATTCATTGGTGCAGGAGCGGACGGTCTCTGTCCTGCCCTCTTTGAACATCCGGGTCATCGAGGACTCGTATGTCAGACAGAACTCTCCCTTGTCCTGTTAAATCAAGGTAGAACAATCACACAATGTATAACATGTCACAGTTCTGCAGATTCCCTGGCCCTTGTAATAGCTGGACGTGCTGAATGGAATAACCCATCCAGCTGATTTAAAGATCAGTGAATCTGCACCGCATTGATCTCAGAAAAACAGCCCAGCCGAATTAGGGGGATGCGGATAAATGATCATTGGATGATCGTTTTCGTTAAAGCTGAGCTCTTAATTACTCAGGGCTGATTGGGCTCTTAATTGAACGCCGATCTGGGATTAACAGCATTTAACGTGCACCTGCTGTTAATCCTTTATGAAAGAAATGATGGGATGATGTTTGTACGGATGTATTTAAGGGATTTTGAGAATTTGCGTCCTTTGAGGTAATGACTACAACTTAGTACATGACTTCATTAAAATTACTTAGATGTTCAATTCTCTGTTTTAGGACCTACATCTGGAAGTAATTTAACCACAAATGAGGCTTCACTGAGACAAAATCACCAAGTTTGTTTAAGGAGCAGATAATAAAAATATGTTGAATAAACCCCTTTCTTTGTTGGCACAAACGTATGCCCAAGAGACTTCTTTCAAAAAAGATTCGCAGATTACCTCATGGAAAGTGGTTAATACAGATAAATGTTCACTTAAAAGCTCAATCAAACCTAATCCATTAAATGTGGCAGAAACATAGTTATGTGAATTGTGCCTTTAGGAGTAGACATGTAACATCTTGCTTTAGAGGCCCTACATTTGCCTGACATGAAAGGCACTGTTTTGTGAACATTATTTTGAGTGATTTCTCCTTCTGCCATGAAATCTGAAAGCATTATACTAAGATTTACCAAGAAAAGGAGTCAGTGAAATGCTGTTCAGCGTGTGTTGATTGTTTTGTGTGGTCTGTCTGCGACGTGCTAACTGAGAGCACAGGCGCAACAGCCGTACCCTGAAGTGAGCCAGCTGTAGGGCCAGCTGGATGAAGGCGTCCGGGCTCGTCCTGCACTTCTTGATCAGGCCTTTCCCGAAGTCGTCGAACAGGCAGCCGTGGAAGTCCACGTCATCCGCGATCTCCTTGGCCAGAAAGTAGGAGCTGTCGATGATCTCCTGGCACTGCGGGGTGACATGGAAAAGAGGCGGCCATAGATGAGAACTTTATGTGCTCTACCAAAAGGGGAATGCCTTTTCTCTAATCCTTCTACCTTACTGTGCAGATTCACTAAAAGTACACAGTGAACTGGCCTCCTGTTTCAATAACAAATCTAATGCAGCATTGATTTCCATATTTCATGCTTCTGTCTCCTCCAGCTCGAAACTAAATCAGAGTGGTGTGTGAGCCACTGGCGTGTGGTGTGAGTTTGTTACTGAGAGCTGGAGTCGCTCTGATGTTATCGTTTGATGGCGTTAGTCTACCGTGCGGTGGTTCGGGGGCTGTTTTGCCGCGGTCACACCGCAAGCTCCCTCTGCTTTTATGAGCTTGCGCTGAGTGTGCGTGGCTGACCGACCCTGACACAGCATATTTTCACAGACGCCGCTGCCAGCGGTGCGGGGGCGTGTCCTCTGGCAGGCGGCAGCGGTCTCCGTGGTAACCTTGCAGTCAAGTCTCTCTTACTCGGTCTGGGTCTGGGACTTGAGCCGCAGCCTTCTTCCCTGGCTGACCCAGGATCGGCTTTCCCTCCCCTCATCCAAACCCCACTAGTTTTGTGCAAAACGCTGACACTGATCCAGGGTCACCACTTGTACTGCGCCTACCTCTGGGGGAATATCCCACTGCAGTTTAGTGGGGGGGAGTAGGTCCTTGTTCACATCCCCCCTGCAGTGTCCGTCTTCGGTGTAGCCCCACTGGAAACAGTCGGTGGCCAAAACATACTGCAACAAACAAAACAGTGCAGTATGTTAGCATCAGTATAGACAACCCAGTGTTCTGAATTGCATTTTCTTCCACTCTTCTTCCTTTGTACAGCCTTACCTCCCACATGTGACCCACAATTGGGGCGTCGGCCCAGGAGTGCTCCGCATTCAAGCCCAGTTTCCCGTTCTTATAGGCTATCAGGTTGAAGGACTTATCAAACCACCTGAGAGAGGGGTGCATGTATGTTAAACACTGGTACTCCGGCAGTCCTGCGTAACTGACTGTCTCGTTTCAGTTGTTTTAATGTGATGATACCTGTGGGGATCTGTCCCCTACCTGTCATAGCACTTCCCGTGGAGCAGGGACTTGGCGTACAGGTCTAGGGATCGGAGCTTCTCCGGGTCGTACCCGTGCGCCTCGTCATCCAGGGTGAGGAAGAACGCCGCCGTCTCAATGGCCTCCAGGGACGCCCTGTTCACGCCCTGGCTAAAGTACTTCAGCCGGGCCCTGGCCCAGGGAACCCTGGGAAAGGGGTCAGAGGGGTTGATTATGGGGGGGGGGGGGGCTGAGGGCATTGCCAGGACTCTGGATCACATGATCAGCAGAGCCATTACATTACATATCATTACATTAAGCAGACACTCTTATCCAGAGTGACTTACATCATTTACAGTTTTTTTTTACAATGTTATCCATTTACACAGCTGGATATTTACTGAGGCAATTCTGGGTTAAGTACCTTGCCCAAGGGTACAGCAGCAGTGCCCCAGTGGGGAATTGAACCGGCAACCTTTCGGTTAATAAGTCTTGCTCCTTAACCACTGTGCTACCCTGCCCCCCACCTCTCTCCGGCGGTCAGCGCGGCCAGCTTCAGCTCCCCGGGCTGCGGCTCGGACGGGTCGTCCAGGATCCTCTGGAACTGCGTCTCCAGCTCCCCGGGCCACAGGTGCCGGCCCCCGTAGTACAGCCCCACCCTGAAGAAGCGGCCCTTGTGGTACACCACCAGGTGCTTACGGTCCTTCAGGTGCTGGACGAAGTCTGAGCACAACCAGGACAGAGGGACACTAAATCAGAGGTGCTTTTCACACTTAAATCACGAGGCGTTTTTTTCCAGTCACAGTGTCAGAGGAAGCAGACCCTCAGTGTTCAAGACTAGGCTTGACATAGTGCTAGATGCACTCTAGGCTATATATAGGCAGATGACAAGCATAGCTGGGCTGAATGGGTTTTTCCTGTCATTAAACGTCTTATGTCCTCATGTAGACAGCATAATAGCAGTATCCAAACAATGGAACTTGAAATAATAACACTAAATATATCCATAACTCTGGAAATAGTGCTTGCATGAAGACCAAAGGAGGGGTTAATATATTAATTCTAGTACAGCTGTCACTAACTAGAGTGACTGCCGTTGATGAACAGGCACGGTCCACACTTGGAAGTAAGAGTAGTAGGCAGTGGAATTGTGGGTTTTGGAATTTGTTCCTACTGTTACCTGTCTCAATGCCAGGGATCCTGGTGGTGTTGAACATTCTCTCCATCTGGTAGGAGCACATAGGCACTACCCCGAGAGCTCTCACCTGAAGCAGAGAGAGAGAAAGAAAAGTGAGAGAGTGGCGGGGTATAGACAGAGGGAGTGAGAGCGGGGGAGAGGGACAGAGAAGGGCAAAGAGGGAGAGAGGAAGTGGAAGAAGAGTGGGAGAGAGAGGCAGAGAGACGCAGAGAGCGAGAGAGAAACAGCTTTTGAGATGATGAGTCAGCACCTCGATCTGTATTTCCTTCAAACTGCAAGGTCCTGTCTGTCATAGGAGGGTAATAAAGCCGGACCCGGCGCATTAGGAATTCTGTACAAACTGCTCAAAACTGCCTCTTCAGCACTAATTATACAACTCTGTTATTGATGGGTTTTTTTTCCAATTCCCATTTGCAGGGGTTTTTAATATATTACTGAATTATTGACTTGCCGTCCCTACTTCAGATGTGTAAATAAACTCTATATTGCAGTACATCAAGTTTTTTTTTCCCCCCAATGTTACTGCCTGAAAAGAAAACACAAAGCGTGCGTTTGCTTTGCGGCACGCTCGTCCTGTGTCTCTCTCGCGCTCCTGTTTACTTGTGCCCGCTTGTCATTAGGATCATCCAGCGTGAAAGGTTAATAAGCCCAGGGTGTCACCGGGACTGTCGGGGCGAGATACTGCCAGATTGAATTTACAGATCGATACACAGCGAGGTACCAATTAGCACCGAGCCACGCCACAACGGCAACGGCGCTATCGATGGGTGTGTGTGTGTGTGTGTGTGTGTGTGTGTGTGTGTGTGGGAGAGTGTGTGTGGGGCCTGGGGAGTGTGTGTGTGTGTGTGTGTGTGTGTGTGTGCGTGTGTGTGTGTGTGTGCGTGTGTGGCATTATGTGACACTGCAGCTCCTCTTGCTGGGAGGGGACTGAACACGCACTCTGGGCCAAGTGAAAGGACAGTGTCCTGTGCTGCCAAGAAACAGTGAAGTGAGCATTTACCGTATTGTGTTACAAGAGGAGGAGACACCACCAGGATGCAGATACAGATATACAGATAAAAATGGATGCCTGGATTTGTGGGGTGTATGGAGAGGAGTGTAACGTTTGGGTGTTTGCATTAGGGAGGAGTGAGGTGTGAGACAGATGCAGTATGGGGGGTATAGAGAGGTTACCGGCGCAAGCTCCCCGCGCTCCAGCTTGCGGCGGTACTGCAGCATGGCGTGGACGGCGTTCCCCGCCCTGGCGGCCTGCCAGTGGGTGGGCGTCACGTACAGCAGATCCTATCGGGGGAGAGAGAGCGCATGTCCTGACCAATCACATCACACCGAGACATTCTCGCACCAGCTCCAAACAGTGGCACACATCGAGATTCATTCATCGCAAACACTGCATTCTGTTGCAACTAAATTGTCTGCAGATATGACCCTAGTCAACATTCAGAATGGTTTTAACCAATAAACAACGCTGTGCTAATACCCAGGATTTTTTTTTTTTTTTCTTGCCACTAGTTTCCATGCCTTTTGAATATGACTCTGAAGCATTATGGTTATTTAGTACACTTTTTGTCAAAAGCACCAAATGTAAATATATGTCAAGGCAATTATTGTCATACATTTGAATACATGAGACTCACTGATGTAACGAAATTCCCTGAATTTAGTATTTGCTGGAGAGTTCGGGGTCAAGGTGTTTTAGACATTGTGACATTTAGACATTGTGCTGCTGTATCCCTGAGCTAGGACCTTACAATACACTGATTCGGTTTACAGCTAGCTGTATAAAAGGATAACATGACAAGTATGAACTATATATGACACCCTGGATTAGTGTGTGCTAAGCAAATCAATACCAGTACTGTTTATAATCAGGGTCTGTAGATCAATACTTACCATAACATAGAAGTTACTATTGACCATGATGGGACTTCTGCTCCTCAGGTAAATGTATTCCTCCCACCAGTCACTCACCTGTTGGCACACAGAAGCTCATTATTTCAACAGCCCGTTTTATTGGATCCCTTTGATTTACGAGACTCTTCAGTCCACTATCAAATTGGGCGTTCTTCGTGCCAGAACTCAGTTTATGAGCACAGGAGCTTATAACCTCCAAGGTGTTGTTACCGTTTTTAAGGGTATACCTACATAATTTGTTGCCCACCAGGACTTCAGAACCAGGTATCTTTGTAGCTTTGGGGCAAGCGTCTTTTTGAAATCATTGGCAACAATCTCCATCTGTTTGTACTGCTCATCGTCCAGTAGAGGGCGCACAGACTCCAGGTACTGCAAGGAAAAGAAATATCCCAGAATTTCAGTGCTGATGTCTGAAAACAAGTGAATAACACATAAACAATACTGTCAAATGCCTTGAAACAGCACACGCATATACTGTATGAAATGTATACCTATGGGAAATATGCGAATCCTGACTGGCAGTGAAATTCCATTTGCCCAAAGCCTTACAAAAACCAAACAATGATCTTGAAAAGAGCTTTAATGAGGGGGAGGGCTGTGCATTGCAGGTCAAGAGATGCAAATTCATGATGAGACCCAATCACAGGAGCCAGATAAATCTGCCCAACAACTTTACAATACATCCCTTTCATGGTGCATTCCTTGAGGAAAACCCCAGTTTTGCACAGTCTTGGCATCTCACCCTTTTAATGGTATCGCTCACTCTGGGAACTGGCAGTCTGGGCAGGGAGGACTGGAAGCTGTACAGCAGAGGCCTTCGTCCGGAGAACATCTTCACAAGCCTCTGACACAGATAGCACAGTCATTTTAAACCTGCTTTGATAGTTTGATAGTTGGATTTCAGATGGACAAATACATCAGTATGTGACTGGAGGACCTACCATCCACAGCCTGGTGGAGCAGCTCATATGGCCGTGAGGTTCGAAGATCCAGCCGTGGTAGGCCAGCAGTACTTTGAGGGTATACCGCAGGACGAAGATGAGGGAAAGCCACAGGCCTGTGGCAAACAGTATGGCACTCACAATTGTCTGAGTCTGTACTGTCAGATAGTCACTACAAAGACAAATGTGGCACATTAAAACATTTATAAGGACGTATAGGTGCTTTATGCAGACACTGGACTCAAATACACACTTGCAATTAGCTAACATTAACTTGCTAAGTTAGCTAATGCACTTGCTTAACATTTGTATCACATTATCTTAAGTGAGTTATTTGTAGCTAATATTATTTTGTTATTGTTATTATGTTTCGCTAACAGCATTGGTGTAGCGTTTATTTGGATTTCCGGAGTGTTCACCTGACAGCCAGGGTTTGTTTGATGCTGTCGATCATGCCCATAGAGGGGTCTATCCTGGCGTACATGGTGCTCATTATCGCCACCACAACGATAAGCCAGCTCGACGGACTGGCAGGGTAAACCCCAGTAAGGATGCCATTCTAAAACAAAAGAGCATTTGCTTGTCATACAACGTGGTTCGATTTTGTCAGAAGATATGGGGAGAAAACAGAAATGTGTCTGATCATATTTATCTCTCTCTCTTTTAGAAATAAGCAAGCACAAACCAGATAAGGGCTACCATGGTGGAATTTAAACCAGTTAGCAAGCTAGGTGGCTAGCTAACGTTAATTCACCTTGAACCGAATTGCCCGCTTCCTCCATGACGTCACTCCGGCCAGGTAAATGTGCTTGAGCACCTCCCGGCTCAGGTGAAGGTCGATCCCGTCGGGGGTGACGGTGAACTGAAAGCCCACCGCCTGGTGAGCCTCCGCCATCGCTCAGGCTTTTTACTCGGTCGAAAAACAGTCCTAAAGCAGAAAAAGCAAAAGGTTTCACAGACTGAACATCTGGTATCCTTTCAAATTCCACTGGCGTCCTCGCGCGGGAAAGACGTTTCAACCGACAAATAAACCGAAGCTGCCGCTGCAGCTCAGCGCAGTGCAGACGCAGCGAACGTTAACCGTTTGAAAAAATGTCTAAAATACTATGTCACGGTGCACGCTACAGCCGAACAGACACAACTCCAATAAACGACTGACTGTACAATTAAATATTAGCATACCAGGTATAAAACTGTGGATTAATGTAAAATTTGGGAAGGGTGTGAGCTGCCGCGAATAAATGCGGGGAATAAAATAGCAAGCCTGCTAGCTACTGTGATAACCTAACCAATATTATCTGAGTTAGACCATATTCGGATAGCAATTAATTTATTAGCCTGCAACAGAACCATTAGTTAATTATTGAATGTTTATGTGGCATAATGACCCGATGGATACACCCATAAATAGAAGTACGTGATGTACAGAGATGTAATCTCCACTTCTAAATAAAACAACATATTGCCATGTCTTTGCCGTTTATTTAGAATATTGTCTGTTTGGAGGTCACGGAGTGCTGTGTAGTACTCAGGCAAGTCAAGCTTGAATGACATTTTCCATCTTATCATGTGACCACAGTCCTCCTGGCGAAGTAGGACAAAGTTGAAGCGCCAGATATAGCGGTGTAATGGTGAACACAGCGTGACCCATGACGCAGGACAACTTATAAATATAAACACTAGGCTGCAGAAGAACACGTGAGTTACTCTGAAGTACATGTAAGGAAACTCTTATTAGCAATCGAAATATAATCAAATATAATATGACTGCTTTGGGGGATTGTTTTGCTTTTGCTTTTGCTTGCAAGCGACCTCTCCTGAAACTTGATTAATACACTCCTTTTGTCACACATGTCTAAATGGTGTATTACACTCATGTTGACATTGCAGATTAGATTAAGGATATCTACAGTCAGTTCTACATTTAATGGTTTGTGGCAAATCCACATGTCCAATTGTGGTACACAAATACTATGATTTAGCATGGATAAGTTGAATGAAGATAAACAATATGTGATCAGGTTTGAGTAACTGCCATTGCTACTTTAAAAAAACCTGTAATGCATCACCATGGGTTATGGGGTTCATTAAGATGTGTAATCTGAGAGACATAGTCTATCCAAAGTGTTATTATAGATAGGTCTTGATGTCTGAAGGTAAATATTCTAGAACAGCTGAGGGCAGTTATTGAGGTGAAAGGGCATGAAGATGGAATATTAATGGCACAAATAAACATTTCTAAAGCCCAAACATATATGCACAGAGTGAGAACTGCAACCCACCAAGAACCAGTAGTAAAACCCATGTCAACCATGAATACCACTGCAGGAAACTTAAAATAAACACTTGCTTGTGGAAAGACATGATACACTTTGTAAAGACTGACAAATCACATGGCAGCAAACTGGCAAGAGAATAATACATTTGAAGATGCAACCGGTCGAAAGAGAAATACAGCAAGACTGAAAGCAGAGTCACCCTTTGTGTGAAGATGTCATACCTCTGTGTCCTTGGATATGAATGTAGCACCCCAAGGTAGAGCAGTGTGAAGGGTAGACTTTCTCAGGGCTGGAGGCTCTCCAGGGCAGAGCTGGTTTAGCGTTTAGTGTCTGTGAAGCTCTGTGACTTCAGTGTCCTTCAGACTGTTTCCCTTAGGTACTGAGAGTGAACCCTGTGAACACTCTCTCTCAGTCTCTCTCTCCTTCTCTCTCTCCCTCCCTCTTGCTCGATCCCTGTGCAGAACCTGCCCTGCTCTCTGTGTGTAACCCGACACCAGCCAATGCTGGACTGTACCTCACACGCAGGCATTTGTCTACTCCCTGCCTGCACCAGACGCTGTCCCAAACACTCAATAAAGACCCTCTGACAATGTGGCTGCAAATAGCCAGGCCATGCTACGTTTTTCTACCAGAGGCATGTTAAGAGTGCAGGAAGTCAGATGAACTCAGCCATAGCAGTGAAGCAAAGACTAATGTTGATTTGTTTAAACATTTTTTTTTTTGCTAGAACTGAATACATTGCTGTGCTGCTGCTCTGGCATGCCTGTTTGTCATCTCTTGACTGTTTTTCCATGAGGTCAGTCCAGCTTTGCCATATCAGGGGCAGCTCACAGTGTGCTTAAATGGGACATTGTTTACGGAAGAATATAACAAGCTTCGCCTCACCTGTTAACTCAGAACTTAAACAATGAAGAGTTGAAGGTTGAAGGGGTCAGCTTTATGGAGAGTCCACGCATTCCATCCAGTCAAGTGTGTCTTACAGATCAATGGTGATATTCGCTGCATTATAGAAACACAGCACTGCTTTTTATTATATTCAGTTGTGTCGTTTCGATTTCCAATATTCTTGGCTAGCAGCTTTCTCACTGCTACATGACTGGCTAGCTTGGTTTGATTACTATTGCAGTGGTTAACAGTTACTATCCTACTAGGGTAGAAATCACTTCAGTCCTCATTGACTAACACAGAATTATCACAGTGTTATGTAACTGATATGTCATAGAGAGTAAACCTTAACCCCACTATTGAATGACAGAGCAATTACAAGGATTGCAAGGAGTGTTTTTTATTCATCCCTTGAGTTACACTAGAAGTATAGATGGAAGAGGGCCTCATAGCTGGTGGAGATTGGGAGAGGAGGGAGGTGGTGGACAGAGAGTGACTGGAGGTTGATTCTGGCAATAGAGTTGTGCTCTATGGCTGGCATGTAGACTTCGCTGTTGAGAACCGTTCCCTGGCCTGCGAGCGCCATCTTCTCCATGGCACGCAATGTGCCCCACCGCTGAGATTCCACGCAGAACGACGTCACCACATTCTCAGAGTTGGTCCCACCAATCACGTACAGCCGGTCCGTCACCCCCAGGAAGTACAGGCTGGGGATTTCAGCATTGGCTCTGGTCAGGGTCGGGAGCAGCTCTGACCAGGAATCTAAAAAAAAGATAATAATAACAACACTATATATAGAAGCACTACATTGTGGAAAACCTCCTTTTTAGTGGTCAAGGATGAAATCAAATTTTAGTGAATAAACTCCGGTCTATAATAGTACCCACAGCAGCATTTATATTGAAGAGAAAATGTTAGAGTGCTCTAACAACCAAAGCATCATATTTTCTTTTCAATAAAGGTGCCAGAATTGTGCCCATCATGCTCTCTCTTTTCTATTCACAATTCTCCCCATTTTTACCATGAGACAATAGGGCTAATTGGGGTTCTAAGCAAATAAAAGCCCAGGCTACTAACAGAGGTTTTAAGGTAATTGCAACACCATGTAGTCCTGCAGAGTTTCCACCTTGCTTTTAACCTTGTGTAACCTGAAGTTAATGGATTACTCAATATGAAATGTTGAAAGATCCCTTTGAAGGGAGAGCAAAAATCCTGTGGCAACTTGTGAATTATCTGGTCAGATTTGTGTAAACAGGCTGTCTGAAGGGTTTGGACCACTGTGACATTGAATGGTCAGATTTGAGTAAATAGGGTAGCGAAAGAGTTTGGACCATTGTAACACTGCATAGTCAGATTTGTGTAAACAGGGTAGCTAAAGAGTTTGGACCATTGTGACATTGCATAGTCAGATTTGAGTAAACAGAGTAGCTAAAGAGTTTGGACCATTGTGACCTTAGCTGCTTTTGGAGACACTCCTGATCTTATCTGCAGCACCTTTGGCACTGTTTAGGTGTTTGTAAGCCACAGAAAGCACAGTAAGAAATGAGAGGGCCTTGAGAACAGGTCCGTCTCTAGTGACAGGAATGTGAAACACAGCTGAGTATCCGTCAGTCCAGTTTAAATAACATTACTGCATTACATTATTGGCATTTAGCAGACACTCTTATCCAGAGTGACTTTCATAGGTTACAATTTTTTACACGGTACCCATTTATACAGCTGGATATTTACTGAGGCAATTCTGGGTTAAGTGCCTTGCCCAAGGGGTGCAACAGCAGTATCCAAGCAGGGAATCGAACCAGCAAACTTTTGGTTACGAGCCCCGAGCCTTACCACTGTGCTACACTGCCGCCCCTTAGTTTACCTTGTCTGACATCATACTGCAGCACGAGCTTCTCCCCGGTCCTCTGGATGGTGCCGATGACGTAGATGCAGTGGCCGAGGGTGGCGGTGAGCGGGATGTCGTGCGAGAGGGACATGGTGAAGAGGAAGTCGGTGAGGGGCAGGGAGGAGACGAAGGCCCAGGCGTCGGCCCAGGGGTCGTAGCGCTCCACGGCCGTGTAGAGGGCCGTGCTGGAGTCCGGGGCCACCAGGGAGTCCAGGTACCAGCCGCCCACGGCGAAGATGGAGCCCTCGCAGACGGCCACGCTGAAGTGCCGACGATGCTGCAGAACCACACATTGCATTACTTATCGAGTACAATAGAACACAAGTGCATCCATTCAAGTTGAAAGAGCAACAGTGTCAGACCAAGCTAACAACACTCCCAGACCAGTGAGTGTGAGCATAACACCATTCAAGCCTGACCACAAGTTAACTTGTGCTACCAGACTAGACAAGGTAAGCGAAGTATACTACCATATATCAGTGACTAGATCACAGAACCCAGACACATTGCAGTGCTACATGTAAAATAAACAGCAAGTACTACAAGTACACACAGTGGAGCTTTCAAACCTCTGACGCTCCCCAGTGATCAACTCTTAAGCAGTGCGGTCACGGACTGAGGCAGGTCCCCTCTTACCTTAATGAGAGGAGCTGTGGAGACCCAGGTGTAGGTGCAGGGGTTGAATCGGAAGGAGGCCATCTTGAATTCGTACCCCCTCCGCGCCCTGTGCCTGTAGCCCCCGATGAGGTAGAGGTAGTTGTACAGAACAGCGGCGGTGAAGCACCACTTGTCGGCCGCGAAGGGCATCTCGGTCACCCTGCACCACTCCCCGTCGTCCTCCGACCCCACCAGGCTGTAGAGGTGGCGGGCGGGCTCCGTCTCCGGGTGGCCCCAGGAGGTCAGGTTCTCCTTCCTCAGGACGCACAGCCGAGAGGAGCCGGCCGAGCGGAGGCGGAGGAGCTCCTCCCTCTCCCCGGCGTCCAGGCCCCGGCTCAGGTGGGGCAGCTCGAACAGGTGCCTGCTCAGGTAGCGGTACACCGTCTCCTGCATCTCTGTGCAGCAGATCTCCCGGGCGAGGGCCAGGTAGGCCTCGCAGTTCTCCGGGCTCAGCGTTCCGGCTAGCGCGGCCAGGCACTCGGAGACGAAGGCCCGCGCCAGGAGGTAGCCGCCCACCTCGATGTGCGTGCCCAGCTCGCCCTCGGGAACGCCGAAGCGGCCCAGGAAGGTGAACTCCAGCAGGTTGCGGAAGACGGCGGAGGGGACGTGCTCCAGGTGGATGAGGCTCTCCGTGGTCTCCCTCATTTTGGACTGCGACAGAGCTCTGAAGTACTCGCTGCACTCAGACAGCTTATCCAGGTCAACCTTAAAGCCACAAAAAAGAAAAGTCAGACTCTGCAGCAGATCAGTCAAAAATAAGACTGTGTCATAACTCAACAGGCATGAAGATAATTCCACTGCATGAAGCATCCAGTAGAATTTGAGTCACTGAAGAACAGTATAGCTTATGACTATTTCAATGATCAGATCAACCAAAGCATGTCAGTGAAGAACAGTGCAAAGAGTCCTTACTCGGAAAGCATGTGTGCTGGTCTGCACTGTCACAGTGGGTTGACCTCCACAGGAGTAGGTTCTTGATGCGATGTCTGTTTGCCAAGACTCGGATGCCCCATTGTCTCCGTGATCACTCCCCTGACCTCCGGGAGCAAATCTCCAGCTCTTGAATGCAGCATAACCCCACTGCGCCCGTTCTGAGAAATATTTTAGCAATGTGGCGACATACATTAGTAGCAGTGACATAAACTGTCCCAGAATCTTCATTGTAATTAATGTTTATTCTCAGTTATGTATTAATCTGGGAAGCTGGTCCTTCCACTATACTTATTGAATGATTTCTTGGACCTTAATTGTTGTCATAGATTATTCAGTGGTAGCTGGAAATCATTCCCTTGTTGTTCGCTTTAAAAGCTGATTCACAGTGTGGATTTGCAGGAGTAAAATCTGTTTTTTTTTGTAAATGAGACAGGTTATTGTTTGATTCACTTTAAATGCTAAGAAGCTTGTGGTACTTCGTAGTGCTTGTCCTTATAGTTACAATGGCATGCAGTTTACAGTGTAAACAGCCGTTCTGAGCCAGAGAATTTTCATGACCACATTTTTGACAACCTTTTTTTCCTGAAGCGGACGACAAAAACTGAAAGCACTTAAAAGGTCTTGAACACACAGACACATCTAATGAAGACGGAGTGAGGCAAAGTAAAAGTCCTACTGCAATAATACACTGCTCCTCTTCGGTCAGATGATAAAAAAAAATATGCAAAAAAACCAAGGGTAAATCCGGCTTTCAGAACGTCTCTGACGGAAGACCCGATCAGATGGTAGCCTTCATGCTACTTCCAAAAGCATAAATTGCTGGGATTGTAGCAAGCTTGTTGCAGGCGTATGTTTTGGTCAGGCCGTCTATTTTAAGTCACATGCGTTGGTAGAACTGCAGTGCCTCTCAGTGCTGAAATATGACACCCTGTTCCAATGGAGGACTTCATTCCCTGTTAGGGGGAGTGTATTTAGAGCTCAATTATGTTCTTGTCAATGGAAACAGCTTTGTGCATGTGCAAGCATTTGTGTGTGTGTGTGTGTGTGTGTGTGTATGTGTGTGTGCGTGCATGTGAGTGTGTGTGTGTTTCCCAGCGTCTGGTCATCACATTCTCCACTCCAGTGTAGGAGCAAGCTTGTTGCAGGGAGGAGCTGGACGAGTTGCCTGATAGCAACCCACAATGCCAGGCTGAATTTACTGTACCTCCACCCCTCTAGTATGACAGTGTGCCCAAACACATTCCTGCAATAGCCAACAGTGCATCCCTAAATCTTATGCAGACATGTTGTTTAGGACGTGTGCATGTTCAGCATATGATTGTACATGCTATAAATGTTACATAGCCTACTTACGCTCTGTAAACACAGAAGACAAGGTGTTTTCCCATGAGAGAACCAGTCCATTGCTGTCAAACACAGCTGTAGTCTACACCGGGAGTTTTTACACATTGAGAGTTCTGCTCTGTGATATACACTGAGATGATGAGAGAATTATCAGGTGCTGATATAGTCTTCAGCAAGGTATTATTTCAGCTCTGATGAAGGTGTTGCTGTAGATAAAAGCAGAATTAGCTGGATTTAGCAACAATTATTGCATATGTTAATTTGTAAGCCATGTACCATAAATTCCCTGAATAAGGGTGCCTGTTCGGCAATTAAATAATGACACAAAGACATGAAGAAGCATGTCAAATAGGAGCAAAAGTAACTTTAAATTTTGAGACCTCAACTTCCTACCTTCAAATTGTGGTACAATAAAGTCTACATCAAAAAGTATTCTCTTGCTCCTCTTAAACTTCTAAACCAAGCCTTTTATCACAGGAGAAATCAGAGTAATGGATATTTAAATACAACCAATGAGGCTGACATTAATGGTAATATGAGCACGACTTGTGTTACAGCATTCAGTTTGATAGATGTTGCATTATTTTTTTTTCTTGTTGCCGTCATTGATTGATAAAGAAAATGAGTACATTTTCTGTCACTCTGTTATGTTCCAGAATAAATGTACTATACAAAATAAGGCACCCTGATTGTAGCAGTAGGTCACTTCACATTCATTTAACCACATTTTTTGTGTCATCACTTTGCAGTATATTGGTACAAACATTTAGTGTCAGAAAGTTCAGCTTTTAAACTGTTGATGCAGAGAGAGAAAGAGCAGAAAATAAAGCCAAGCATGTTTCGAGCTGGCATAAAAAACTGATTCATTGTAATGTTCTTCTGTAAGCCTCCTCAGTTTGCTTGTTCATGTTGACTGCTATTTAAGTTTTGGTTTGTGATTGTCTGTATTTAAAAATGTAAGTAGCACAGGATAAATGTGCAAATGGATGTTTCACAGGATATCCACAACAGTCTGTCCTTAAGAGATATTCAGTACAGAATGGCTCATGAAGAAGTTGAGAATGAATGAATCAATTTCAGATTGATGTCTCCAGATACATCATGGAGATGCAACCTACAACAATTGAAAAAATATACATGAATTGAAAATTTAGCACATTTGGAACCATCAAATTTAGGCTAAATGCTGTAAACTGGGCAATACTACATTCTTTACTACCGCATAAGTCAGAATATTTCCTGCAATGTGTAGTGCTAAACGCTGGCTCAATTTAACCTGTGACAAGCATGGAAAGTTGTGAGATTCAGTCTACAGTAAATAAATGGCAAGTGAGTGGGAGACGTGTTTTCATAACTGTTTCTTAACTGCATATCTATTGACAGTTACTCAAAGGGGCAAGTTTTTCTTTAGAATAAATCACCTTTTTTTATGTTGCTGTGGTATAAGGCACAAGTGCAGACATTATAGGGAATCTCGCCTTGATATCTTGGATCCCCTATATACACAGATATTTCTAGAAATAATAAAACCACTCCTTGCAAAATTGAAAGGCATTGGCCCATTCACAATACATGGCTCTAGCAACATGTGCTCTGAACCACTGATCTCTAATGAAGATTAAAGATGTACTAGTAGTGTAGGCCTACTGTGGGCATGTGGCAGTGATGAGGTACCCCAGGCTTCTTAGTTACTTGCCAAGGGTACTGTAAATTTGCATATCAGTTAAACTTGTCAATTCTTTAGAGTAAGGACATAAAATTACAGTAATAACTGTCACAGCTATTTAGTGTCTTCCTGATATCCACCATGCCTTGTTAATAGGAGGGTAAAAGCTACATAACCCATTCCCATTATACCGCTGCATTTTAACTAAACAAAATCCTCAAACAAACAGTATTTATAAGTAAAACTGTAGCAATTCATCAATGACAAGGAGCACAGTTTTAGACTCCTGTTCTGTTGCTGCTGGTTGTACTTGTACCTGCTTCAGAGTTTGTTTTTTTGTTAATGAACTAGGCAGTTTATGTTGAGTGTTCTCGTTCTAGAGGCCAGAGTTAACTGTCCATTTCTGTCGAAGTGCTTATCAAGGCGGCTTTCTTTCGTGTGGGGTCGGAGGTTCTGGAAAGCAGACGGGACACAGGCGCAGGTCGGATGGCTTATGAAGGTGACTGTGAGGCATCACGGGATGCTCTGAATTGTGCCAGGGTTGCTGGGCACGTCAACAAACAAAGACAGTCCTGCCAAACCTGAGCCTTGTACAGCATCCGTGACCGGCCTCTATAACCATTTAAACACTGAACAGCCAGGGTCTGCCAAGACCTCAGAAGCCCCCCATCCACCACAATCTACTTTGGTTTTAGGGAAAGCTAACACTAGTTAACGTGATATCTCACTTGTTTGTTTAACAAGCATTAGTGAGTTTAGTCTTGACTGTCATGCTTTAAATGAGACTCAGTTTAGAAAAAGCTCAATAAATGTGTGCCTTGATACTATTGTGATGTTTGTGGAGAAGTGTAAATATAGTTACCATATATCCAAACTCAGCTGTAGATATTCTCGTTGAATGAAACCCCCAAACTTCATGTGTTCATCTCTTAAGGTTATCCACTGTTTAGTTGCAAAATGAATAAATTGCAAAGTGGCAAAATAAATAAAATAATGAATGCATATCTTTAATAGAACATCTGCTGATATTTGGTGTGTAAATATAAATATATGTAGATAATATAGATAATTTAAGAATCAATTGTCATATGGATGTAAAAGAATCTAGGGTGATTTTGTGAAAAAATAACATGCTGTATTTATGAATCCGAATTTGGCTTGCAGTGTGCATAATACAGTCAACTTAACACTTTCTCTGGAGCCTTTTCTTAATAGTCCTTTCCCAGAAAAATCAATGATGGTTTTAAGGCAAAATACAGATGAGCCCAAGGTGCTTTCTGAAATAACCAATCTTGAAATTACCAATGTTGTCCACTAGATGGCAAGATTTGAAAAAGAACCTCGTCATCCACAGGGTATATTCCAAAGAACATGAGGACAGATAAATTTAATTGCTGCCTCTTTACCTAGTTGAGTGTGTTTGCCCAAAGAGAGAGCCACTGGTTATATGTGTAATTGTATGCCCTCTTGCAGAAATCATTATCAAAGACAAAGCCCCTGAAAGACAGCATCTATTCTGTTGATCTACTGTGTATATTATGCATATTATTCAGCATTTATAAAATTAATTGTTATAATTAGTAATTATAGCTGCTGTATTGAAGTCATTAAGTGTGAGTTTGTCTGTTGAAGAGGGGTTCCACTCATCTAAGATGCTAATGTTATCTACAGGACAAAACCAGCACTTCTGTCACAGCATTGTCTTAAAAAAAATTGAAAATAAATACACAATAAAATATAATTCAATATTTAGATATATACATACAACATAAAATGTAAAACTTGTACATGTGGAACAACAAAGTGCTATCTTAACTACCGAAACCTTGATTGACTTATTTTTTTCTTGCAAAATCAAACCACATTGCTTCAATGAATTTAAGACTGATTTCTCCTAGTGTACTATAAATGCAAAGATTCTTAAAATAGGCCTCATAGCAGCTGAATCACATGACCCTCTTTGGTTTCCAGTCATACTCTTTGACACCCCATCTGCTCTTGATCAAATGGCTAAAATTAGACTGAGGTGTGAAAGCTAGCTTCCTGTGCCAGCCTTCATAACCCTTACACTACTGATCCTCATTATGGCAGAACATCACTAAGGAGGGTGTTAGGGCAAGCAGTGTCCTGAAGAGGGCATAAGAGATGTGATCTCAGAGATTGATACGCAAAATTAAATCCAGTACTCATGTATCTTATTGCATTAAATAAATCAGAGACAAAATGATGATATGAGGGAAATGTAGGTTTTAGGGTCTGGTGCCCAGAATATAAGTAAATCAAAATATCTGCATTCAATTTGCCTGTTGGTGAGTTATACCACTGGTACTCTGCATCTGTGGGGCACAGGATATTCCTGATGTTTACTTAATGCAAATCAGTTGAAAATGCAAAGATTCTCTGCCTGTGATTGATTGTCCAGCCTGAGCATTTATAGGGAGTGTCTCTTGACAGAGCTGCAAGTATTGTGACTGGGGGCAATGTCAGATGGAACACACTAGCACAAATGACTTTGTGCTTGGGCCTCTGGAGCAGGCTGTCCTGACTGTAAGAGGTTATGAGCTCTGGCAGCTGTATTATTACCATGCTGGAATACTTCCAGTCTCTGAGTATCACTCAGTACAGTATGTGAGAATGATCTGTCTGCGACCATGGGTGTTAAAAACCTCTTTCTGTGTGTCAGAGGAGGGCTGTCCATCAAATCGCAGCCAGTGCCTTCCACATTGCATGGATGCCGTGTAATGAAATACAGCTGATCATTTGTGGTTTGGCTTCTAACAGTGACCTCAACACATAATTTAAATATACACTCATAAACCTGTTCAAAATCTGTTATATCTCTCATGTTGCTTTAGAAACTCACATTAAAGTGTTGAATATAATAGGATTTTTATATCAGAAACATATTGGTAATTAATATTGACATTAATGTGAAACATGTGTAGACTCCTCTTTCATTGCAGATTAGTTTTCATTTGCTGTTTCCATTATTTTGTCTGCCCCCTGTAGACAGAGCAGAGGTAGGCTGATAATGATTTTTCAAGGCCGATACCAATACCAGTATTTTTGATAGCATAGAGGCCAATATTGGCTAATGTACTTGTTTTCTTTCTTAATTCCAGTCTTAATGGTCATTATTCACATCCTGCCATTAACCATGTAAATGTAACCGTGTACTACTAAAGTTTGTTGGGTGTATTTAAGAGTAGGACACATTTTTATGTATTTGGAAAAAATCTGAAAAAATGAATATGACACAAAATAATTGAATTTAAATCTTTATTAAAAATTTTGTTTTTTTGAACAACTACAGTGCATTTGAACTTCAATGAAAAGGGTCTCAGACAGGATCAGATTAAAATAAAAATTGAAGCATAACATGAATCATGAAGCAAGACATGCATCCTGGCTACCGTCATCTTTGGTTAAACTCCGGAGTAAAGGATAAAAAGCTTCGATTGAAAACAGAGCTCCTAACTCACACAGCCTTGACAGACAGCTGGGGTCACACCTAACCCTGGGAAGTTACCCAAGAACTGCTATGCACTGGCTAGGCTGAAGACAGCTCTAGCAGCAAAATGCAACCAGGATATTCAAGCAACACACAAGAACAGGTCATTGCTAGTAATATACCGCCAATGATAAAATATTAACTCCAACAGTCCAACACCATTGAGCTGGTTGAGCAGCTCTAGCAGAGAGATGAAATCAGAATATCCCAGCTAAACAAAAGGACACACCATTGCTAAATACAGCAAATAAAATAATTGAATTAAATTAAAATAATTAAATTAAATTAAAATGATTACTTTAATTAAAAATAATTTCAGGCCTATTTTGACTATCTAGCTCACCCAGCAATACTCTAAAGCACTTCTGTGCAAACTCACCTAACTACACCAGTACCAGTAGACCAGCTGAAGCACAAGGCCCACGTTCTGGCTACCTTCCTCACGAGAAAGGCCCAAGAGGAACAGACAATAAGGATCTCCTGAAAGTAGAGCTTCAAACTCATAAAACTTTGGCAAACAGCAAGAATCACGCACTGATCTCACTCCTGGAACTAATACAGCCTTGAAAAACAGCCGGGGTCACGTATCGATCCCACTCCTGGAACTATCAGACATCCCAGCCAGAGCACACAGGTGTACAACCTGCTCAGCATCAAACAGACCTGGCGTTGCATGCGGTCTGTGAGTGTAGAGCTGGTCACCACCCTTGTGGTATTGAGCCAACTCCTACAGTCCCTGCCACATGAAGCCAAGAGGGTGGTCCACGTCCGGCACCCTCCGAGCCTGTCCGACACCATTGAGCTGGTCGAAACCCTGGGAAGTTACCCAGGACCTGCAATGCACTGACTAGGCTGTTGATCGCTCTAGCAGTGAGATGCAACCAGAATCTTCCAGCAAAACAAAAGAACACACCATTGCTATATATGGCTAATGATGATGATTTATTCACTTTCATTAAAAATATCTCAAGGCGTATTTTGATCATCTAGCTCAGCCACCAATCTTTTTTAACACTTCTGTGCAAACTCACCTAACTACACCAGTACCAGTAGAACAGCTGAAGCACAAGGCCCACGTTCTGGCTACCTTCCTCATAGGCTAGGCCCAAGAGGAAAAGACTATGAGGATATCCTCAAAGCAGAGCTTTTAACTCATACAGCCTTGAAAAACAGCTGAGGTCTCATATCAATCCCACTCCTGGAACTATCAGACATCCCAGCCAGAGCACACAGGTGTACAACCTGCTCAGCATCAAACAGACCTGCTGTTGCATGCGGTCTGTGAGTGTAGAGCTGGTCACCACCCATGTGGTATTGAGCCAACTCCTACAGTCCCTGCCACATGAAGCCAAGAGGGTGGTCCACGTCCAGCACCCTCCGAACCTGTCCGACACCATTGAGCTGGTCGAAACCCTGGGAAGTTACCCAGGACCTGATATGCACTGACTAGGCTGTTGATCGCTCTAGCAGTGAGATGCAACCAGAATCTCCCAGCAAAACACAAGAACATGGCATTGCTAATTATATATGGCTGAAAATAGTGAATTATTCACTTTCATTAAAAATGACTCCAGGCCTATTTTGACCAACTAACTTGGCCAGCAATTGTTTTTAATACTTCGGTTCAAACTACCTAACTACACCAGCACCACTAGACCAGCTGGAGCATGAGGCCCACATTCTGGCTACCGTCCTCATACGCTAGGCCAAAGAGGAAGAGACTATGAGGATATTCTGAAACCAGAGCTCAAAAAGCCTTGAAAAACAGCTGGGGTCTCATATCCATCCCACTGCTGGAACTATCAGACATCCCAGCCAGAGCACACAGGTGTACAACCTGCTCAGCATCAAACAGACCTGGCGTTGCATGCGGTCTGTGAGTGTAGAGCTGGTCACCACCCATGTGGTATTGAGCCAACTCCTACAGTCCCTGCCACATGAAGCCAAGAGGGTGGTCCACGTCCGGCACCCTCCGAGCCTGTCCGACACCATTGAGCTGGTCGAAACCCTGGGAAGTTACCCAGGACCTGATATACACTGACTAAGCTGCGGATAGCTCTAGCAGCGAGATGCAACCAGAGAATCCCAGCAAAACAAAAGCACATGGCATTGCTAATTATGTACCGCTAATGATGATGAAGTAGTCACTTCAATTAAAAATGATTTAAGGCCTATTTTGACAATGTAGCTAAGCCAGAAATCCTTTTTAACACTTCTGTACAAACTCACCTAACTACACCAGTACCACTAGACCAGCTGGAGCACAAGTCCCACGTTCTGGCTACCTTCCTCATAGGTTAGGCCCAAGTGGAAGAAACTATAAGGATATCCTCAAAGCAGAGCTTTTAACTCATACAGCCTTGAAAAACAGCTGA
Organism: Megalops atlanticus; assembly: GCA_019176425.1. Lineage (NCBI taxonomy): Eukaryota > Metazoa > Chordata > Actinopteri > Elopiformes > Megalopidae > Megalops > Megalops atlanticus. The sequence continues at coordinate 4,967,143 of CM032899.1, forward strand.
GGTCTCATGTCAATCCCACTCCTGGAACTATCAGACATCCCAGCCAGAGCACACAGGTGTACAACCTGCTCAGCATCAAACAGACCTGGCGTTGCATGCGGTCTGTGAGTGTAGAGCTGGTCACCACCCATGTGGTATTGAGCCAACTCCTACAGTCCCTGCCACATGAAGCCAAGAGGGTGGTCCACGTCCGGCACCCTCCGAGCCTGTCCGACACCATTGAGCTGGTCGAAACCCTGGGAAGTTACCCAGGACCTGCTATGCTCAAGCTAGGCTGCAGATAGTTCTAGCAGCGAGATTTAATCAGAATATACCAGGAAAACACAAGAAACACACCACTGCTAGTTATAAACCACTGATGATGATAAATTATTCACTTTAATTAAAAATAATTTAAGGCCTATTTTAACAATCTAGCTCAGACAGCAAACCTTTTTAACACTTCTGTGCAAACTCACCTAACTACACCAGTACCAGTAGAACAGCTGAAGCACAAGGCCCACGTTCTGGCTACCTTCCTCATAGGCTAGGCCCAAGAGGAAAAGACTATGAGGATATCCTCAAAGCAGAGCTTTTAACTCATACAGCCTTGAAAAACAGCTGAGGTCTCATATCAATCCCACTCCTGGAACTATCAGACATCCCAGCCAGAGCACACAGGTGTACAACCTGCTCAGCATCAAACAGACCTGGCGTTGCATGCGGTCTGTGAGTGTAGAGCTGGTCACCACCCATGTGGTATTGAGCCAACTCCTACAGTCCCTGCCACATGAAGCCAAGAGGGTGGTCCACGTCCGGCACCCTCCGAGCCTGTCCGACACCATTGAGCTGGTCGAAACCCTGGGAAGTTACCCAGGACCTGCAATGCACTGACTAGGCTGTTGATCGCTCTAGCAGTGAGATGCAACCAGAATCTTCCAGCAAAACAAAAGAACACACCATTGCTATATATGGCTAATGATGATGATTTATTCACTTTCATTAAAAATAACTCAAGGCGTATTTTGATCATCTAGCTCAGCCACCAATCTTTTTTAACACTTCTGTGCAAACTCACCTAACTACACCAGTACCAGTAGAACAGCTGAAGCACAAGGCCCACGTTCTGGCTACCTTCCTCATAGGCTAGGCACAAGAGGAAGAGACTATGAGGATATCCTCAAAGCAGAGCTTTTAACTCATACAGCCTTGAAAAACAGCTGAGGTCTCATATCAATCCCACTCCTGGAACTATCAGACATCCCAGCCAGAGCACACAGGTGTACAACCTGCTCAGCATCAAACAGACCTGCCGTTGCATGCGGTCTGTGAGTGTAGAGCTGGTCACCACCCATGTGGTATTGAGCCAACTCCTACAGTCCCTCCCACATGAAGCCAAGAGGGTGGTCCACGTCCGGCACCCTCCGAGCCTGTCCGACACCATTGAGCTGGTCGAAACCCTGGGAAGTTACCCAGGACCTGCTATGCACTGACTAGGCTGAGGACAGCTCTGGCAGTGAGATGCAACCAGAAAATCCCAGCAAGCCACAGGAACACCGCATTGCTAGTTATATACGGCTAAAGATGATAAATTATTCACTTTCATGAAAAATGACTCCAGGCCTATTTTGACCATCTAGCTTAGCCAGCAATCGTTTTTAATACTTCTGTTAAAACTACCTAACTACACCAGCACCACTAGACCAGCTGGAACATAAGGCCCACATTCTGGCTACCTTCCTCATACGTTAGACCCAAGAGGAAGAGGCTATGAGGATATCTCGAAAACAGCTCCTAATTCACGATATGAATTGTTTTGTAATATTATATGCATTACCTACAGCCATTATCTACACCGTACACGTAAATCATTTTAATTACATGCATTTCCTACAATGGATATAAATTGTTGCTTTATGTTAAGTGTTTACACACATTGACTTACAAACATTACCTAACCCAGTTATACATTGTTTATTTATATTAAGTTGTTATACACATTTACTCATGAGTATTACCTACCCCGGATATGAATTGTTTATTCACATTAAAGTCTTTATATACCTTTAATTACGCGCATTATCTACCCTGAAAATAAACTGTTTATTGATATTAAGTTTTTATATAATATACACTTAATTATGTGCATTACCTACACAGGACATAAATAATTTTAATTACACACATTACCTACACAGGATATAAATGGTTTGTTTACATTAATTGTTTACACGCATTTAATTACACGCATTACCTATCCCATGTATTAAGTGTTTATATAGATTTAATTGCGCGCATTACCTACAGAGGACACTCATTATTTCAATTACATACATTACCTGCATAGGATATAAATTATTAAGTGCTTATATACATTTAATTACGCGCATTACCTACCCCGGAAATAAATTGTTTATTTATAATGAGTGTTTATAAAATATACATTTATTTATGTGTATTATCTACACAGGACATAAATAATTTTAATTACACGCATTTCCTACACAGCTGGGGCCTCACATCAATCCCACTCCTGGAACTATCAGTCATCCCAGCCAGAGCACACAGGTGTACAACCTGCTCAGCATCAAACAGACCTGGCGTTGCATGCGGTCTGTGAGTGTAGAGCTGGTCACCACCCTTGTGGTATTGAGCCAACTCCTACAGTCCCTGCCACATGAAGCCAAGAGGGTGGTCCACGTCCGGCACCCTCCGAGCCTGTCCGACACCACTGAACTGGTCGAAACCCTGGGAAGTAACCCAGGACCTGCTATGCACTGACTAGGCTGAGGAGAGCTCTAGCAGTGAGATGCAATCAGAGCATCCCAGCAAATCACAAGAACATGGCATTGCTAGTTATGTACCGCTAATGATGATAAAGTATTCACTTCAATTAAAAATGATTTAAGGGCTATTTTGCCAATCTAGTTCAGCCAGAAATCCTTTTTAACACTTCTGTGCATACTCACCTAACTAAGCCAGTGCCACTCGACCAGCTGGAGCATAAGGCCCACATTCTGGCTACCTTCCTCACGGGTTAGGCCCAAGAGGAAGAAAGTATGAGGATATTCTGAAAACAGAGCTCATACAGCCTTGAAAAACAGCTGGGGCCTCACATCAATCCCACTCCTGGAACTCTCAGTCATCCCAGCCAGAGCACACAGGTGTACAACCTGCTCAGCATCAAACAGACCTGGCGTTGCATGCGGTCTGTGAGTGTAGAGCTGGTCACCACCCTTGTGGTATTGAGCCAACTCCTACAGTCCCTGCCACATGAAGCCAAGAGGGTGGTCCACGTCCGGCACCCTCCGAGCCTGTCCGACACCATTGAACTGGTCAAAACCCTGGGATGTTACCCAGGAATTGCTATGCACTGCCAAGGCAAAGTACAGCTCTAGCAGCGAAATGCAACCAGAATATCCCAGTAACACACAACAACAGGTCATTGCTAGTTATATACCACTAATGATAAAATATTAACTCATACAACTTTGAAAGACGACCTGCTAGGCACAAGCTAGGCTGAGGACAGCTCTAGTGGTGAAATGCAACCCGAAAATCCCAGCAACACACAAGAACACACCATTGCTAGCAACATACCGCTAATGATAAAATACTAACTCTAATCAAAATAATTTAAAGCCTTTTTGGACTATCTAGCTCAGGAAACAATCCTTTTAACACTTCTGTGCAAACTCAGAACTAACTACACTGGCTAAGGAGTTTATGCAAACAATGTCCAGCAACACACAAGAATACACCACTGCTACTTATATAACGCTAATTATGATAATGATATGATGAATAGAAAATAACTACAGGTGTATTTTACCTCACTACACCAGTACCACTAGACCAGCTGGAACATAAGGCCCACGTTCTGGCTACCTTCCTCATAGGCTAGGCCCAAGAGGAAGGGACTATGAGGATATCTTGAAAACAGAGCTCCTAAGTCACACAGCCTTGAAAAACAGCTGGGGTCTCATATCCCCGGTCGAAACCCAGGGAAGTTACCCAGGAACTGCTATGCACTGAGTATGCAGATGACAGCTCTGGCAGTGAAATGCAACCAGGATATTCAAGCAAGACACAAGAACAGGTCATTGCTAGTAATATACCGCTAATGATAAAATATTAACTCAAATTAAAATAATTTAATTAATATACTGGACTATCTAGCTCAGGAAACAATCCTTTTTAACACTTCTGTGCAAACTCACCTAACTAAACAGGCCAAGGAGCTTAGGACAGCTCTAGCAGCGAAATGCAAACATTATCCAACAACACACAAGAATACACCACTGTTACTTCTATGACGCTAATTATGATAATGATATGATAAATTACAAATTAATAAAGGTTTATTTCGACCATCTAGCTCAGCCACCAATCGTCTTCAGTACATCTGTGCAAACTCACCCAACTACACCAGTGCCACTAGACCAGCTAGAGCATAAGGCACACATTCTGGCTACCATCCTCATAGGTTAGGCCCAAGAGGAAGAGACTATAAGGATATCCTCAAAGCAGAGCTCTGAATTCACGATATGAATTATTTTGTAATATTATATGCATTACCTACAGGCATTACCTACACCGGACGTAAATCATTTTAGTTACATGCATTTCCTACGTGGGATATAAATTGTTAGTTTATGTTAAGTGTTTATATACATTTATTTACAAACAGTACCTAACCCGGTTATACATTGTTTATTTACATTAAGTTCTTATACACGTTTACTTATGAGTATTACCTACCCCGAATATGAATTGTTTATTCACATTAAAGTCTTTATATACATTTAATTACGCGCATTACCTACCCTGGAAATAAATTGTTTATTGGTATTAAGTTTTTATGTAATATACACTTAATTATGTGCATAACCTACACAGGACATAAATAATTTTAATTACACGCAGTTCCTACACAGGATATAAATTGTTTGTTTATATTAATTGTTTATACGCATTTAATTACGCGCATTACCTACACGGGACATAAAGTGTTTGTTTATATTCATTGTTTATACGCATTAAGTGTTTATATACATTTAATTAAGCGAATTAACTACCTCAGATATAAATTGTTTATTCATATAAGACTCTTTATATACATTTAATTACGTGCATTACCTACCCCGGAAATAAATTGTTCATTTATATTGAGTGTTTATAAAATATACATTTATTTATGTGTATTACCTGCACAGGACATAAATAATTTTAATTACACGCATTTCCTACACAGCTGGGGCCTCACATCAATCCCACTCCTGGAACTATCAGACATCCCAGCCAGGGCACTCAGGTGTACAACCTGCTCAGCATCAAACAGACCTGGCGTTGCATGCGGTCTGTGAGTGTAGAGCTGGTCACCACCCATGTGGTATTGAGCCAACTCCTACAGTCCCTGCCACATGAAGCCAAGAGGGTGGTCCACGTCTGGCACCCTCCGAGCCTGTCCGACACCATTGAGCTGGTCGAAACCCTGGGAAGTCACCCAGGACCTGCTATGCACTGACTAGGCTGTTGATCGCTCTGGCAGTGAAATGCAACCAGAATCTTCCAGCAAAACAAAAGAACACACCATTGCTATATACAGCTAATGATGACAAATTATTCACTTTCATTAAAAATAACTCAAGGCGTGTTTTGACCATCTACCTCGGCCACCAATCTTTTTTAATGCTTCTGTGCAAACTCACCTAACTACACCAGTACCACTAGACCAGCTGGAGCGTAAGGCCCACGTTGTGGCTACCTTCCTCATACGCTAGGCCAAAGAGGAAGAGACTATGAGGATATCCTCAAAGAAGAGCTTTTAACTCATACAGCCTTGAAAAACAGCTGGGGTCTCATATCCCACTCCTGGAACTATCAGACATCCCAGCCAGAGCACACAGGTGTACAACCTGCTCAGCATCAAACAGACCTGGCGTTGCATGCGGTCTGTGAGTGTAGAGCTGGTCACCACCCATGTGGTATTGAGCCAACTCCTACAGTCCCTGCCACATGAAGCCAAGAGGGTGGTCCACGTCCGGCACCCTACGAGCCTGTCCGACACCATTGAGCTGGTCGAAACCCTGGGAAGTTACCCAGGACCTGATATGCACTGACTAGGCTGTTGATCGCTCTAGCAGTGAAATGCAACCAGAATATTCCAGCAAAACAAAAGAACACACCATTGCTAGTTATATACGGCCAATGATGATAAATTATTCACTATAATTAAAAATAATTTAAGGCATATATTGGGAATCTAGCTCAGTCAGCAATCATTTTAAACCCTTCTGTGCAAACTCACCTAACTACACCAGTACCACTAGACCAGCTGGAGCATCAGGCACACATTCTGGCTACCTTCCTCATAGGTTAGGCCCAAGAGGAAGAGACTATGAGGATATCCTCAAAGAAGAACTTTTAACTCATACAGCCTTGAAAAACAGCTGGGGTCTCATATCAGTCCCACTGCTGGAACTATCAGACATCCCAGCCAGAGCACACAGGTGTACAACCTACTCAAAGCAGAACTTTTCAAAGCAGAGCTTTTAACTTATACAGCCTTGAAAAACAGCTGGGGTCTCATATCCCAGTCCTGGAACTATCAGACATCTCAGCCAGAGCACACAGGTGTACAACCTGCTCAGCATCAAACAGACCTGGCGTTGCATGCGGTCTGTGAGTGTAGAGCTGGTCACCAACCATGTGGTATTGAGCCAACTCCTACAGTCCCTGCCACATGAAGCCAAGAGGGTGGTCCACATCCGGCACCCTCCGAGCCTGTCCGACACCATTGAGCTGGTGGAAACCCTGGGAAGTTACCCAGGACCTGCTATGCACTGACTAGGCTGAGGAGAGCCCTAGCAGTGAAAAGCAACCAGGATATTCAAGCAACACACAAGAACAGGTCATTGCTAGTTATATACCACTAATGATAAAATATTAACTCATACAACTTTGAAAGACGACCTGCTATGCACAAGCTAGGCTGAGGACAGCTCTAGTGGCGAAATGCAACCAGAAAATCCCAGCAACACACAAGAACACACCATTGCTAGCAACATACCACTAATGATAAAATACTAACTCTAATCAAAATAATTTAAAGCCTTTTTGGACTATCTAGCTCAGGAAACAATCCTTTTAACATTCTGTGCAAACTCAAACCTAACTACACTGGCTAAGGAGCTTATGTAAACAATGTCCAGCAACACACAAGAACACACCATTGCTAGTAACATACTGCTAATGATAAAATATTAACTCTAATTAAAATAGTTGAAAGCCTTTTTGGACTATCTAGCTCTAGAAACAATCCTCTTTAATACTTCTGTGAAAACTCACCTAACTTCAAAGGCTGAGGACCTTAGGACAGCTCTAGCCACGAAATGCAAGCAATATCCAGCAACACACAGGAACACACCATTGCTAGTTATATACGGCCAATGATGATAAATTATTCACTATAATTAAAAATAATTTAAGGCATATATTGCGAATCTAGCTCAGTCAGCAATCATTTTAAACCCTTCTGTGCAAACTCACCTACCTACACCAGTACCACTAGACCAGCTGGAGCATAAGGCACACATTCTGGCTACCTTCCTCATAGGTTAGGCCCAAGAGGAAGAGCCTATGAGGATATCCTCAAAGAAGACCTTTTAACTCATACAGCCTTGAAAAACAGCTGGGGTCTCATATCCCACTCCTGGAACTATCAGACATCCAGGCCAGGGCACACAGGTGTACAACCTGCTCAGCACCAAACAGACCTGGCGTTGCATGCGGTCTGTGAGTGTAGAGTTGGTCACCACCCATGTGGTATTGAGCCAACTCCTACAGTCCCTGCCACATGAAGCCAAGAGGGTGGTCCACGTCCGGCACCCTCCGAGCCTGTCCGACACCATTGAGCTGGTGGAAACCCTGGGAAGTTACCCAGGACCTGATATACACTGACTAGGCTGCGGATAGCTCCAGCAGCGAGATGCAACCAGAGAATCCCAGCAAAACAAAAGCACACGGCATTGCTAATTATGTAACGCTAATGATGATGAAGTAGTCACTTCAATTAAAAATGATTTAAGGCCTATTTTGACAATGTAGCTAAGCCAGAAATCCTTTTTAACACTTCTGTACAAACTCACCTAACTACACCAGTACCACTAGACCAGCTGGAGCACAAGGCCCACGTTCTGGCAACCTTCCTCATAGGTTAGGCTCAAGAGGAAGAGACTATACGGATACCCTCAAAGCAGAGCTTTTAACTCATACAGCCTTGAAAAACAGCTGAGGTCTCATATCAATCCCACTCCTGGAACTATCAGACATCCCAGCCAGAGCACACAGGTGTACAACCTGCTCAGCATCAAACAGACCTGGCGTTGCATGTGGTCTGTGAGTGTAGAGCTGGTCACCACCCATGTGGTATTGAGCCAACTCCTACAGTCCCTGCCACATGAAGCCAAGAGGGTGGTCCACGTCCGGCACCCTCCGAGCCTGTCCGACATCATTGAGCTGGTCGAAACCCTGGGAAGTTACCCAGGACCTGCAATGCACTGACTAGGCTGTTGATCGCTCTAGCAGTGAAATGCAACCAGAATCTTCCAGCAAAACAAAAGAACACACCATTGCTATATACGGCTGATGACGATAATTTATTTACTTTTAGTAAAAATACTTTCAGGCCTATTTTGACCATCTAGCTTAGCCAGCAAACTTTTTAACACTTCTGTGCAAACTCACCTAACTACACCAGTACTACTAGACCAGCTGGAGCATAAGGCACACATTCTGGCTACCTTCCTCATAGGTTAGGCCCAAGTGGAAGAGACTATAAGGATATCCTCAAAGCAGAGCTTTTAACTCATACAGCCTTGAAAAACAGCTGTGGTCTCACACACTTCTGGTCAAAACCCTGGGATGTTACCCAGGACCTGCTATGCACTGCCAAGGCAGAGTACAGCTCTAGCAGCGAAATACAACCAGGATATTCAAGCACCACACAAGAACAGGTCATTGCTAGTTATATACCACTAATGATAAAATATTAACTCATACAACTTTGAAAGACGACCTGCTATGCACAAGCTAGGCTGAGGACAGCTCTAGTGGCGAGATGCAACCAGAAAATCCCAGCAACACACAAGAACACACTATTGCTAGCAACATACCACTAATGATAAAACATTAACTCTAATCTGAATAATTTAAAGGCTTGTTGGACTATCTAGCTCAGAAAACAATCCTTTTAACACTTCTGTGCAAACTCAGACCTAACTACACTGGCTAAGGAAGTTATGCAAACAATGTCCAGCAACACACAAGAATACACCACTGCTACTTATATGACGCTAATTATGATAATGATATGATGAATTGAAAATAACTACAGGTTTGTTTTACCTATCTTTAAGAGGAAGAGACTATGAGGTTATTCTGAAAGCAGAGCTTTTAACTCATACAGCCTTGAAAAACAGCTGGGGCCTCACATCAATCCCACTCCTGGAACTATCAGTCATCCCAGCCAGAGCACACAGGTGTACAACCTGCTCAGCATCAAACAGACCTGGCGTTGCATGTGGTCTGTGAGTGTAGAGCTGGTCACCACCCATGTGGTATTGAGCCAACTCCTACAGTCCCTGCCACATGAAGCCAAGAGGGTGGTCCACGTCCGGCACCCTCCGAGCCTGTCCGACACCATTGAGCTGGTTGAAACCCTGGGAAGTTACCCAGGACCTGCTATGCACTGACTAGGCTGAGGAGAGCTCTAGCAGTGAAAAGCAACCAGGATATTCAAGCAACACACAAGAACAGGTCATTGCTAGCAATATACCACTAATGATAAAATATTTACTCTACTTAAAATAATTTAATTTATTGGACTATCTAGCTCAGGGAACAATCCTTTTTAACACTTCTGTGCAAACTCACCTAACTAAACAGGCTAAGGAGCTTAGGACAGCTCTAGCAGCGAAATGCAAACATTATCCAACAACACACAAGAATACACCACTTTTACTTCTATGACGCTAATTATGATAATGATATGATAAATTACAAATTAATAAAGGTTTATTTCGACCATCTAGCTCAGCCACCAATCCTCTTCAGTACATCTGTGCAAACTCACCCAACTACACCAGTGCCACTAGACCAGCTGGAGCATAAGGCCCATGTTCTGGCTACCTTCCTCATAGGTTAGGCCCAAGAGGAAGGGACGATGAGAATATCTTGAAAACAAAGCTCATAATTCACGACATGAATTGTTTTGTAATATTATATGCATTACCTACAGGCATTACCTACACCAGACTTGAATCATTTTAATTACATGCATTTCATACATGGGATATAAATTGTTAGTTTATGTTAAGTGTTTATATACATTTACTTTCAAACATTACCTAACCTGGTTATACATTGTTTATTTATATTAAGTTCTAATACACAATTACTTATGAGTATTACCTACCCCGGATATAAATTGTTTATTCACATTAAAGTCTTTATATACATTTAATTACGCGCATTACCTACCCTGGAAATAAATTGTTTATTGGTATTAAGTTTTTATGTAATATACACTTAATTATGTGCATAACCTACACAGGACATAAATAATTTTAATTACACGCAGTTCCTACACAGGATATAAATTGTTTGTTTATATTAATTGTTTATACGCATTTAATTACGCGCATTACCTACCCCGTATATAAATTGTTTATTTATATTAAGTGTTTATATAGATTTAATTGCGCGCATTACCTACAGAGGACATTCATTATTTCAGTTACACACATTACCTGCATAGGATATAAATTACTAAGTGTTTATATACATTTAATTAAGCGCATTACCTAGCTCAGATATAAATTGTTCATTCGTATTAAAGTCTTTATATACATTTAATTATGCACATTACCTACACGGGACATAAAGTGTTTGTTTATATTCATTGTTTATATGAATTTACTGTTTATATACATGTAATTACGCCAATACCTACACGGGACATTCGTTATTTCAATTACACACATTACCTGCGTAGGATATAAATTATTAAGTGTTTATATACATATAATTAAGCGCATTACCTACCTCAGATATAAATTGTTTATTTATGTGAACTGTTCATATGCATTTAATTATGCGCATTACCTAAGATATAAATTGTTTATTTATATTGAGTTTTTATAAAATATACATTTAATTATGTGTATTACCTACACAGGACATAAATAATTTGAATTACACACATTTCCTACACAGCTGGGGCCTCACATCAATCCCACTCCTGGAACTATCAGACATCCCAGCCAGAGCACACAGGTGTACAACCTGCTCAGCATCAAACAGACCTGGCGTTGCATGCGGTCTGTGAGTGTAGAGCTGGTCACCACCCATGTGGTATTGAGCCAACTCCTACAGTCCCTGCCACATGAAGCCAAGAGGGTGGTCCACGTCCGGCACCCTCCGAGCCTGTCCGACACCATTGAGCTGGTCGAAACCCTGGGAAGTTACCCAGGACCTGCTATGCACTGCCAAGGCAGAGGACAGCTCTGGCAGTGAAATGCAACCAGAAAATCCCAGTAACACACAACAAGAGGTCATTGCTAGTTATATACCACTAATGATAAAATATTAACTCATACAACTTTGAAAGACGACCTGCTATGCACAAGCTAGGCTGAGGACAGCTCTAGTGGCGAGATGCAAGCAGAAAATCCCAGCAACAAACAAGAACACACCATTGCTAGTAACATACCGCTAATGATAAAATATTAACTCTAATCTAATTAATTTAAAACCTTTTTGGACTATCTAGCTCAGGACACAATCCTTTTAACATTCTGTGCAAACTCAGACCTAACTACACTGGCTAAGGAGCTTATGCAAACAATGTCCAGCAACACACAAGAACACACCATTGCTAGTAACATACTGCTAATGATAAAATATTAACTCTAATTAAAATAGTTGAAAGCCTTTTTGGACTATCTAGCTCTAGAAACAATCCTCTTTAATACTTCTGTGAAAACTCACCTAACTTCAAAGGCTGAGGACCTTAGGACAGCTCCAGCCACGAAATGCAAGCAATATCCAGCAACACACAAGAACACACCATTGCTAGTTATATACGGCCAATGATGATAAATTATTCACTATAATTAAAAATTATTTAAGGCATATATTGCGAATCTAGCTCAGTCAGCAATCATTTTAAACCCTTCTGTGCAAACTCACCTAACTACACCAGTACCACTAGACCAGCTGGAGCATAAGGCACACATTCTGGCTACCTTCCTCATAGGTTAGGCCCAAGAGGAAGAGAGTATGAGGATATCCTCAAAGCAGAGCTTTTAACTCATACAGCCTTGAAAAACAGCTTGGGCCTCATATCAATCCCACTCCTGGAACTATCAGACATCCCAGCCAGAGCACACAGGTGTACAACCTGCTCAGCATCAAACAGACCTGGCGTTGCATGCGGTCTGTGAGTGTAGAGCTGGTCACCACCCTTGTGGTATTGAGCCAACTCCTACAGTCCCTGCCACATGAAGCCAAGAGGGTGGTCCATATCCGGCACCCTCCGAGCCTGTCCGACACCATTGAGCTGGTCGAAACCCTGGGAAGTTACCCAGGACCTGATACGCACTGACTAGGCTGAGGACAGCTCTGGCAGTGAGATGCAACCAGAAAATCCCAGCAACCCACAGGAACACCGCATTGCTAGTTACATACGGCTAAAGATGATAAATTATTCACTTTCATGAAAAATGACTCCAGGCCTATTTCGACCATCTAGCTCAGCCACCAATCCTCTTCAGTACATCTGTGCAAACTCACCCAACTACACCAGCACCACTAGACCCACATTCTGGCTACCTTCCTCATAGGTTAGACCCAAAAGGAAGAGACAATGAGGATATCTTGAAAACAAAGCTCCTAATTCACGATATGAATTGTTTTGTAATATTATATGCATTACCTACAGGCATTACCTACACCGTACACGTAAATCATTTTAATTACATGCATTTCCTACAATGCATATAAATTGTGAGTTTATGTTAAGTGTTTACACACATTTACTTACAAACATCACCTAACCCAGTTATACATTGTTTATTTATATTAAGTTGTTATACACATTTACTCATGAGTATTACCTACCCCGGATATAAATTGTTTATTCACATTAAAGTCTTTATATACCTTTAATTACGCGCATTATCTACCCTGGAAATAAACTGTTTATTGATATTAAGTTTTTATATAATATACACTTAATTATGTGCATTACCTACACAGGACATAAATAATTTTAATTACACACATTACCTACACAGGATATAAATGGTTTGTTTACATTAATTGTTTACACGCATTTAATTACACGCATTACCTACCCCAGAAATAAATTGTTTATTCATAATGAGTGTTTATAAAATATACATTTATTTATGTGTATTATCTACACAGGACATAAATAATTTTAATTACACGCATTTCCTGCACAGCTGGGGCCTCATATCAATCCCACTCCTGGAACTATCAGTCATCCCAGCCAGAGCACACAGGTGTACAACCTGCTCAGCATCAAACAGACCTGGCGTTGCATGCGGTCTGTGAGTGTAGAGCTGGTCACCACCCTTGTGGTATTGAGCCAACTCCTACAGTCCCTGCCACATGAAGCCAAGAGGGTGGTCCATATCCGGCACCCTCCGAGCCTGTCCGACACCACTGAACTGGTCGAAACCCTGGGAAGTAACCCAGGACCTGCTATGCACTGACTAGGCTGAGGAGAGCTCTAGCAGTGAGATGCAATCAGAGCATCCCAGCAAATCACAAGAACATGGCATTGCTAGTTATGTACCGCTAATGATGATAAAGTATTCACTTCAATTAAAAATGATTTAAGGGCTATTTTGCCAATCTAGTTCAGCCAGAAATCCTTTTTAACACTTCTGTGCATACTCACCTAACTAAGCCAGTGCCACTCGACCAGCTGGAGCATAAGGCCCACATTCTGGCTACCTTCCTCACGGGTTAGGCCCAAGAGGAAGAGAGTATGAGGATATTCTGAAAACAGAGCTCATACAGCCTTGAAAAACAGCGGGGCCTCACATCAATCCCACTCCTGGAACTATCAGTCATCCCAGCCAGAGCACACAGGTGTACAACCTGCTCAGCATCAAACAGACCTGGCGTTGCATGCGGTCTGTGAGTGTAGAGCTGGTCACCACCCATGTGGTATTGAGCCAACTCCTACAGTCCCTGCCACATGAAGCCAAGAGGGTGGTCCACGTCCGGCACCCTCCGAGCCTGTCCGACACCATTGAACTGGTCGAAACCCCTGGGAAGTTACCCAGGACCTGATATACACTGCCAAGGCAGAGGACAGCTCTAGCAGCGAAATGCAACCAGGATATTCAAGCAAGACACAAGAACAGGTCATTGCTAGTTATATACCACTAATGATAAAATATTAACTCATACAACTTTGAAAGACGACCTGCTTTGCACAAGCTAGGCTGAGGACAGCTCTAGCAGTGAAATGCAATCAGAGCATCCCAGCAAAACAACAAGAACATGGCATTGCTAGTAACATACCGCCAATGATAAAATTTAACTCTAATCAAAATAATTTAAAGCCTTTTTGGACTATCTAGCTCAGGAAACAATCCTTTTAACACTTCTGTGCAAACTCAGAACTAACTACACTGGCTAAGGAGTTTATGCAAACAATGTCCAGCAACACACAAGAATACACCACTGCTGCTTATATAACGCTAATTATGATAATGATATGATGAATTGAAAATAACTACAGGTGTATTTTACCTCACTACACCAGTACCACTAGACCAGCTGGAGCATAAGGCCCACGTTCTGGCTACCTTTCTCATAGGTTAGACCCAAGAGGAAGAGAGTATGAGGATATTCTGAAAGCAGAGCTCCTAAGTCACACAGCCTTGAAAAACAGCTGGGGTCTCATATCCCTGGTCGAAACCCTGGGAAGTTACCCAGGAACTGCTATGCACTGACTTGGCAGATGACAGCTCTGGCAGTGAAATGCAGCCAGGAT
This sequence comes from Megalops atlanticus, assembly GCA_019176425.1. NCBI lineage: Eukaryota > Metazoa > Chordata > Actinopteri > Elopiformes > Megalopidae > Megalops > Megalops atlanticus. The sequence goes on from CM032899.1 coordinate 4,982,219, forward strand.
ATTCAAGCAACACACAAGAACAGGTCATTGCTAGTAATATACCGCTAATGATAAAATTTTAAGTCTACTTAAAATAATTTAAATAAATTATTGGACTATCTAGCTCAGGAAACAATCCTTTTAACACTTCTGTGCAAACTCAGACCTAACTACACTGGCTAAGGAGCTTAGGACAGCTCTAGCAGCGAAATGCAAACATTATCCAACAACACACAAGAATACACCACTGTTACTTCTATGACGCTAATTATGATAATGATATGAAAAATTACAAATAAATAAAGGTTTATTTTGACCATCTAGCTCAGCCACCAATCGTCTTCAGTACATCTGTGCAAACTCACCCAACTATACCAGTGCCACTAGACCAGCTGGAGCATAAGGCCCATGTTCTGGCTACCTTCCTCATAGGTTAGGCCCAAGAGGAAGGGACGATGAGAATATCTTGAAAACAAAGCTCATAATTCACGACATGAATTGTTTTGTAATATTATATGCATTACCTACAGGCATTACCTACACCAGACTTGAATCATTTTAATTACATGCATTTCATACATGGGATATAAATTGTTAGTTTATGTTAAGTGTTTATATACATTTACTTTCAAACATTACCTAACCTGGTTATACATTGTTTATTTATATTAAGTTCTAATACACAATTACTTATGAGTATTACCTACCCCGGATATAAATTGTTTATTCACATTAAAGTCTTTATATACATTTAATTAGGGGCATTACCTACCCTGGAAATAAATTGTTTATTGATATTAAGTTTTTATATGATATACATTTATTTATGTGCATTACCTACACAGGACATAAATAATTTTAATTACACGCATTTCCTACACAGGATATAAATTGTTTATATTAATTGTTTATACGCATTTAATTACGCGCATTACCAACCCCGTATATAAATTGTTTATTTATATTAAGTGTTTATATACATTTAATTAAGCGCATTACCCACCCGGGATATAAATTGGTTATTTATATTCAGTGCTTATATATGTTTAATTACACGCATTACCTACACGGGACATAAAGTGTTTGTTTATATTCATTGTTTATACGCATTTAGAGTTTATATACGTTTAATTACGCACATTACCTACACAAAACATTAATGATTTCAATTACACACATTACCTGCGTAGGATATAAATTATTAAGTGTTTATATACATTTAATTAAGCACATTACCTATCTGGGATATAAATTGTTTATTTATGTGAACTGTTTATATGCATTTAATTACGCGCATTACCTACCTCAGATATAAATTGTTCATTCATATTAAAGTCTTTATATACATTTAATTACACGCATTACCTACCCCAGAAATAAATTGTTTATTTATATTGAGTTTTTATAAAATACACATTTAATTATGTGTACTATCTACACAGGACATAAATAATTTTAATTACACACATTTTCTGCACAGCTGGGGCCTCACATCAATCCCACTCCTGGAACTATCAGACATCCCAGCCAGAGCACACAGGTGTACAACCTGCGCAGCATCAAACAGACCTGGCGTTGCATGCGGTCTGTGAGTGTAGAGCTGGTCACCACCCATGTGGTATTGAGCCAACTCCTACAGTCCCTGCCACATGAAGCCAAGAGGGTGGTCCACGTCCGGTACCCTCCGAACCTGTCCGACACCATTGAGCTGGTCGAAACCCTGGGAAGTTACCCAGGACCTGATATGCACTGACTAGGCTGTTGATCGCTCTAGCAGTGAGATGCCACCAGAATCTCCCAGCAAAACACAAGAACATGGCATTGCTAGTTATATATGGCTGAAAATAGTGAATTATTCACTTTCATTAAAAATGACTCCAGGCCTATTTTGACCAACTAACTTGGCCAGCAATTGTTTTTAATACTTCGGTTCAAACTACCTAACTACACCAGCACCACTAGACCAGCTGGAGCATGAGGCCCACATTCTGGCTACCGTCCTCATGCGCTAGGCCAAAGAGGAAGAGACTATGAGGATATTCTGAAACCAGAGCTCAAAAAGCCTTGAAAAACAGCTGGGGTCTCATATCCATCCCACTGCTGGAACTATCAGACATCCCAGCCAGAGCACACAGGTGTACAACCTGCTCAGCATCAAACAGACCTGGCGTTGCATGCGGTCTGTGAGTGTAGAGCTGGTCACCACCCATGTGGTATTGAGCCAACTCCTACAGTCCCTGCCACATGAAGCCAAGAGGGTGGTCCACGTCCGGCACCCTCCGAGCCTGTCCGACACCATTGAGCTGGTCGGAACCCTGGGAAGTTACCCAGGACCTGATATACACTGACTAGGCTGCGGATAGCTCTAGCAGCGAGATGCAACCAGAGAATCCCAGCAAAACAAAAGCACATGGCATTGCTAATTATGTACCGCTAATGATGATGAAGTAGTCACTTCAATTAAAAATGATTTAAGGCCTATTTTGACAATGTAGCTAAGCCAGAAATCCTTTTTAACACTTCTGTACAAACTCACCTAACTACACCAGTACCACTAGACCAGCTGGAGCACAAGTCCCACGTTCTGCCTACCTTCCTCATAGTTTAGGCCCAAGTGGAAGAAACTATAAGGATATCCTCAAAGCAGAGCTTTTAACTCTTACAGCCTTGAAAAACAGCTGGGGCCTCACATCAATCCCACTCCTGGAACTATCAGACATCCCAGCCAGGGCACACAGGTGTACAACCTGCTCAGCATCAAACAGACCTGGCGTTGCATGCGGTCTGTGAGTGTAGAGCTGGTCACCACCCATGTGGTATTGAGCCATCTCCTACAGTCCCTGCCACATGAAGCCAAGAGGGTGGTCCACGTCCGGCACCCTCCGAGCCTGTCCGACACCATTGAGCTGGTCGAAACCCTGGGAAGTTACCCAGGACCTGCTATGCTCAAGCTAGGCTGCAGATAGTTCTAGCAGCGAGATTTAATCAGAATATACCAGGAAAACACAAGAAACACACCACTGCTAGTTATAAACCACTGATGATGATAAATTATTCACTTTAATTAAAAATAATTTAAGGCCTATTTTAACAATCTAGCTCAGACAGCAAACCTTTTTAACACTTCTGTGCAAACTCACCTAACTACACCAGTACCACTAGACCAGCTGGAGCACAAGGCCCACGTTCTGCCTACCTTCCTCATGGGAAAGGCCCAAGAGGAAGAGACTGTGACGATATCCTCAAAGCAGAGCTTTTAACTCTTACAGCCTTGAAAAACAGCTGGGGCCTCACATCAATCCCACTCCTGGAACTATCAGACATCCCAGCCAGAGCACACAGGTGTACAACCTGCTCAGCATCAAACAGACCTGGCGTTGCATGCGGTCTGTGAGTGTAGAGCTGGTCACCACCCATGTGGTATTGAGCCAACTCCTACAGTCCCTGCCACATGAAGCCAAGAGGGTGGTCCACGTCCGGCACCCTCCGAGCCTGTCTGACACCATTGAGCTGGTTGAAACCTTGGGAAGTTACCCAGGACCTGCTATGCACTGCCAAGGCAGAGGACAGCTCTAGCAGCGAAATGCAACCAGGATATTCAAGCAAGACACAAGAACAGGTCATTGCTAGTTATATACCACTAATGATAAAATATTAACTCATACAACTTTGAAAGACGACCTGCTTTGCACAAGCTAGGCTGAGGACAGCTCTAGTGGCGAGAAGCAACCAGAAAATCCCAGCAACATACAAGAACACACCATTGCTAGTAACATACCGCTAATGATAAAACATTAACTCTAAATCTAAATAATTTAAAGCCTTTTTGGACTATCTAGCTCAGGAAACAATCCTTTTAACACTTCTGTGCAAAATCAGACCTAACTACACTGGCTAAGGAAGTTATGCAAACAATGTCCAGCAACACACAAGAATACACCACTGGTACTTATATAACGCTAATTATGATAATGATATGATGAATTGAAAATAACTACAGGTTTATTTTACCTCACTACACCAGGACCACTAGACCAGCTGAAGCATACGGCCCACGTTCTGGCTACCTTCCTCATAGGTTAGACCCAAGAGGAAGAGGATATGAGGATATCCTGAAAGCAGAGCTCCTAACTCACACAGCCTTGGAAAACAGCTGGTGTCACACACCCCTGGTCGAAACCCTGGGAAGTTACCCAGGAACTGCCATGCACTGACTAGGCAGACGACAGCTCTAGCAGCGAAATGCAACCAGGATATTCAAGCAACACACAAGAACAGGTCATTGCTAGTAATATACCGCTAATGATAAAATTTTAAGTCTACTTAAAATAATTTAAATAATTTATTGGACTATCTAGCTCAGGAAACAATCCTTTTAACACTTCTGTGCAAACTCAGACCTAACTACACTGGCTAAGGAGCTTAGGACAGCTCTAAAAGCGAAATGCAAACATTATCCAACAACACACAAGAATACACCACTGTTACTTCTATGACGCTAATTATGATAATGATATGATAAATTACAAATTAATAAAGGTTTATTTTGACCATCTAGCTCAGCCACCAATCGTCTTCAGTACATCTGTGCAAACTCACCCAACTACACCAGTGCCACTAGACCAGCTGGAGCGTAAGGCCCATGTTCTGGCTACCTTCCTCATAGGTTAGGCCCAAGAGGAAGAGACAATGAGGATATCTTGAAAACAAAGCTCCTAATTCACGACATGAATTGTTTTGTAAAATTATATGCATTACCTACAGGCATTACCTACACTGGATGTAAATCATTTTAGTCACATGCATTTCTTACATGGGATAGAAAATGTTAGTTTATGTTAGTTTAATTGTTAGTTAATTGTTAGTTTAAGTGTTTATATACATTTACTTACAAACATTACCTAACCCGGTTATACATTGTTTAACATTTACATTAAGTTCTTATACACATTTACTTATGAGTATTACCTACCCCGGATATAAATTGTTTATTCACATTAAAGTCTTTATATACATTTAATTACGGGCATTACCTACCCTGGAAATAAATTGTTTATTGATATTAAGTTTTTATATATTATACATTTAATTATGTGCATTACCTACACAGGACATGAATAATTTTAATAACACGCATTTCCTACACAGGATATAAATTGTTTGTTTATATTAATTGTTTAAATACATTTAATTAAACGCATTACCCAGCCGGGATATAAATTGGTTATTCATATTCAGTGCTTATATATGTTTAATTACGCGCATTACCTACACGGGACAAAAAGTGTTTGTTTATATTCATTGTTTACACGCATTTAGTGTTTATATACATTTAATTACACACATTACCTACACGGGACATAAAGTGTTTGTTTATATTCATTGTTCATACGCATTTAGTGTTTATATACATTTAATTACACACATTACCTACACGGGACATTCATTATTTCAATTACATACATTACCTGCGTAGGATATAAATTATTAAGTGTTTATATACATTTAATTAAGCGCATTACCTACCTCAGATATAAATTGTTTATTCATATTAAAGTCTTTATATATTATACATTTAATTATGTGCATTACCTACACAGGACATAAATAATTTTAATTACATGCATTTCCTGCACAGCTGGGGCCTCATATCAATCCCACTCCTTGAACTATCAGACATCCCAGCCAGAGCACACAGGTGTACAACCTACTCAAAACAGAACTTTTCAAAGCAGAGCTTTTAACTTATACAGCCTTGAAAAACAGCTGGGGTCTCATATCAATCCCACTCCTGGAACTATCAGACATCCCAGCCAGAGCACACAGGTGTACAACCTGCTCAGCATCAAACAGACCTGGCGTTGCATGCGGTCTGTGAGTGTAGAGCTGGTCACCACCCATGTGGTATTGAGCCAACTCCTACAGTCCCTGCCACATGAAGCCAAGAGGGTGGTCCACGTCCGGCACCCTCCGAGCCTCTCCGACACCATTGAGCTGGTCGAAACCCTGGGAAGTTACCCAGGACCTGATATGCACTGACTAGGCTGAGGACAGCTCTGGCAGTGAGATGCAACCAGAAAATCCCAGCAACCCACAGGAACACGGCATTGCTAGTTATATAAGGCTAAAGATGATAAATTATTCACTTTCATGAAAAATGACTCCAGGCCTATTTTGACCATCTAGCTTAGCCAGCAATCGTTTTTAATACTTCTGTTAAAACTACCTAACTACACCGGCACCACTAGACCAGCTGGAACATAAGGCCCACATTCTGGCTACCTTCCTCATAGGTTAGACCCAAGAGGAAGAGGCTATGAGGATATCTTGAAAACAGAGCTCCTAATTCACGATATGAATTGTTTTGTAATATTACAGGCATTACCTACACCGTACACGTAAATCATTTTAATTACATGCATTTCCTACAATGCATATAAATTGTTAGTTTATGTTAAGTGTTTACACACATTTACTTACAAACATTACCTAACCCAGTTACACATTGTTTATTTATATTAAGTTGTTATACACATTTACTCATGAGTATTACCTACCCCGGATATATATTGTTTATTCACATTAAAGTCTTTATATACATTTAATTACGCGCATTATCTACCCTGGAAATAAATTGTTTATTTATATTAAGTTTTTGTATATTAGAAATTTAATTATGTGCATTACCTACACAGGACATAAATAATTTTAAATACACGCATTTCCTACACAGGATATAAATTGTTTGTTTATATTAATTGTTTATACGCATTTAATTACGCGCATTACGTACCCCGTATATTCATTGTTTATACGCATTTAGTGTTTATATACATTTAATTACGCACATTACCAACACAAGACATTAATTATTTCAACTACACACATTACCTGCATAGGATATAAATTATTAAGTGTTTATATACATTTAATTCAGCGCATTACCTATCTGGGATATGAATTCTTTTTTTATGTGAACTGTTTATATGCATTTAATTACGCGCATTACCTACCTCAGATATAAATTGTTTATTCATATTAAAGTCTTTATATACATTTAATTACACGCATTACTCACCCCGGAAATAAATTGTTTATTTATATTGAGTTTTTATAAACTATACATTTAATTATGTGTATTACCTACACAGGACATAAATAATTTTAATTACATGCATTTCCTGCACAGCTGGGGCCTCATATCAATCCCACTCCTTGAACTATCAGACATCCCAGCCAGAGCACACAGGTGTACAACCTACTCAAAGCAGAACTTTTCAAAGCAGAGCTTTTAACTTATACAGCCTTGAAAAACAGCTGGGGTCTCATATCCATCCCACTCCTGGAACTATCAGACATCCCAGCCAGAGCACACAGGTGTACAACCTGCTCAGCATCAAACAGACCTGGCGTTGCATGCGGTCTGTGAGTGTAGAGCTGGTCACCACCCATGTGGTATTGAACCAACTCCTACAGTCCCTGCCACATGAAGCCAAGAGGGTGGTCCACGTCCGGCACCCTCCGAGCCTGTCCGACACCATTGAGCTGGTCGAAACCCTGGGAAGTTACCCAGGACCTGCAATGCACTGACTAGGCTGTTGATCGCTCTAGCAGTGAAATGCAACCAGAATCTTCCAGCAAAACAAAAGAACACACCATTGCTATATATGGCTAATGATGATGATATATTCACTTTCATTAAAAATAACTCAAGGCGTATTTTGATCATCTAGCTTAGCCACCAATCTTTTTTAACACTTCTGTGCAAACTCACCTAACTACACGAGTACTACTAGACCAGCTAGAGCATAAGGCACACATTCTGGCTACCATCCTCATAGGTTAGGCCCAAGTGGAAGAAACTATAAGGATATCCTCAAAGCAGAGCTTTTAACTCATACAGCCTTGAAAAACAGCTGGGGCCTCACATCAATCCCACTCCTGGAACTATCAGACATCCCAGCCAGAGCACACAGGTGTACAACCTGCTCAGCATCAAACAGACCTGGCGTTGCATGCGGTCTGTGAGTGTAGAGCTGGTCACCACCCATGTGGTATTGAGCCAACTCCTACAGTCCCTGCCACATGAAGCCAAGAGGGTGGTCCACGTCCGGCACCCTCCGAGCCTGTCCGACACCATTGAGCTGGTCGGAACCCTGGGAAGTTACCCAGGACCTGCTATGCTCAAGATAGGCTGCAGATAATTCTAGCAGCGAGATTTAATCAGAATATACCAGGAAAACACAAGAAACACACCACTGCCAGTTATAAACCACTGATGATGATATATTATTCACTTTAATTAAAAATAATTTAAGGCCTATTTTAACAATCTGGCTCAGACAGCAAACCTTTTTAACACTTTTGTGCAAACTCACCTAACTACACCAGTACCACTAGACCAGCTGGAGCACAAGGCCCACGTTCTGGCTACCTTCCTCATGGGAAAGGCCCAAGAGGAAGAGACTGTGACGATATCCTCAAAGCAGAGCTTTTAACTCTTACAGCCTTGAAAAACAGCTGGGGCCTCACATCAATCCCACTCCTGGAACTATCAGACATCCAGGCCAGGGCACACAGGTGTACAACCTGCTCAGCATCAAACAGACCTGGCGTTGCATGCGGTCTGTGAGTGTAGAGCTGGTCACCACCCTTGTGGTATTGAGCCAACTCCTACAGTCCCTGCCACATGAAGCCAAGAGGGTGGTCCACGTCCGGCACCCTCCGAGCCTGTCCGACACCATTGAGCTGGTCGAAACCCTGGGAAGTCACCCAGGACCTGCTATGCACTGCCAAGGCAGAGGACAGCTCTGGCAGTGAAATGCAACCAGAAAATCCCAGTAACACACAACAACAGGTCATTGCTAGTTATATACCACTAATGATAAAATATTAACTCATACAACTTTGAAAGACGACCTGCTATGCACAAGCTAGGCTGAGGACAGCTCTAGTGGCGAGATGCAACCAGAAAATCCCAGCAACACACAAGAACACACCATTGCTAGTAACATACCGCTAATGATAAAATATTAACTCTAATCTAAATAATTTAAAACCTTTTTGGACTATCTAGCTCAGGACACAATCCTTTTAACATTCTGTGCAAACTCAGACCTAACTACACTGGCTAAGGAGCTTATGCAAACAATGTCCAGCAACACACAGGAACACACCATTGCTAGTTATATACGGCCAATGATGATAAATTATTCACTATAATTAAAAATAATTTAAGGCATATATTGCGAATCTAGCTCAGTCAGCAATCATTTTAAACCCTTCTGTGCAAACTCACCTAACTACACCATTACCACTAGACCAGCTGGAGCATAAGGCACACATTCTGGCTACCTTCCTCATAGGTTAGGCCCAAGAGGAAGAGAGTATGAGGATATCCTCAAAGAAGAGCTTTTAACTCATAAAGCCTTGAAAAACAGCTGGGGTCTCATATCCCACTCCTGGAACTATCAGATATCCAGGCCAGGGCACACAGGTGTACAACCTGCTCAGCATCAAACAGACCTGGCGTTGCATGTGGTCTGTGAGTGTAGAGCTGGTCACCAACCATGTGGTATTGAGCCAACTCCTACAGTCCCTGCCACATGAAGCCAAGAGGGTGGTCCACGTCCGGCACCCTCCGAGCCTGTCCGACACCATTGAGCTGGTTGAAACCCTGGGAAGTCACCCAGGACCTGATATGCACTGACTAGGCTGAGGACAGCTCTAGCAGTGAAATGCAACCAGAAAATCCCAGCAACCCACAGGAACACCGCATTGCTAGTTATACAGGGCTAAAGGTGATAAAGTATTCACTTTCATGAAAAATGACTCCGGGCCTATTTTGACCATCTAGGTTAGCCAGCAATCGTTTTTAATACTTCTGTTAAAACTCACCCAACTACACCAGTACCACTACACCAGCTGGAACATAACGCCCACATTCTGGCTACCTTCCTCATAGGTTAGGCCCAAGAGGAAGAGACTATGAGGATATCTTGAAAACAGAGCTCCCAATTCACGATATGAATTGTTTTGTAATATTATATGCATTACCTACAGGCATTATCTACACCGTACACGTAAATCATTTTAATTACATGCATTTCCTATATGGCATATAAATTTTTAGTTCATGTTAAGTGTTTACACACATTTACTTACAAACATCACCTAACCCAGTTATACATTGTTTATTTATATTAAGTTGTTATACACATTTACTCATGAGTGTTACCTACCCCGGATATATATTGTTTATTCACATTAAAGTCTTTATATACATTTAATTACGCGCATTATCTACCCTGGAAATAAATTGTTTATTTATATTAAGTTTTTATATATTATAAATTTAATTATGTGCATTACCTACACAGGACATAAATAATTTTATTTACATGCATTTCCTGCACAGCTGGGGCCTCATATCAATCCCACTCCTTGAACTATCAGTCATCAGAGTCAAAGCAGAACTTTTCAAAGCAGAGCTTTTAACTTATTGAAAAACAGCATCCATCCCACTGCTGGTCAGACATCCCACAACCTGTACAACCTGCTCAGCATCAAACAGACCTGGCGTTGCATGCGGTCTGTGAGTGTAGAGCTAGTCACCACCCATGTGGTATTGAGCCAACTCCTACAGTCCCTGCCACATGAAGCCAAGAGGGTGGTCCACGTCCGGCACACTCCGAGCCTGTCCGACACCATTGAGCTGGTCGGAACCCTGGGAAGTTACCCAGGACCTGCAATGCACTGAGTAGGCTGTTGATCGCTCTAGCAGTGAAATGCAACCAGAATCTTCCAGCAAAACAAAAGAACACACCATTGCTATATATGGCTAATGATGATGATATATTCACTTTCATTAAAAATAACTCAAGGCGTATTTTGATCATCTAGCTTAGCCAGCAATTGTTTTTAATACTTCGGTTCAAACTACCTAACTACACCAGGACCACTAGACCAGCTGGAGCATAAGGCCCACGTTCTGGCTACCTTCCTCATAGGTTAGGCCCAAGAGGAAGAGACTATGAGGATATCCTCAACGCAGAACTTTTAACTCATACAGCCTTGACAAACAGCTGGGGTCACACACCTCTGGTCAAAACCCTGGGAAGTTACCCAGGGACTGTTATGCACTGACTATGCAAATGACAGCTCTAGCAGTGAAATGCAACCAGGATATTCAAGCAACACACAAGAACAGTAATATACTAGTAATATACCGCTAATGATAAAATATTAACTCTACTTAAAATAATTTAATTTATTGGACTATCTAGCTCAGGAAACAATCCTTTTTAACACTTCTGTGCAAACTCACCCAACTACACCAGTGCCACTAGACCAGCTGGAGCGTAAGGCCCATGTTCTGGCTACCTTCCTCATAGGTTAGGCCCAAGAGGAAGAGACAATGAGGATATCTTGAAAACAAAGCTCCTAATTCATGACATGAATTGTTTTGTAAAATTATATGCATTACCTACAGGCATTACCTACACCGGATGTAAATCAGTTTAGTTACATGCATTTCCTACATGGCATATAAATTGTTAGTTTATGTTAAGTGTTTATATACATTTACTTACAAACATTACCTAACCCGGTTATACATTGTTTATTTACATTAAGTTCTTATACACATTTACTTATGAGTATTACCTACCCCGGATATAAATTGTTTATTCACATTAAAATCTTTACATACATTTAATTATGCGCATTACCTACCCTGGAAATAAACTGTTTATTTATATTAAGTTTTTATATAATATACACTGAATTATGTGCATTACCTACACAGGACATAATTTTAATTACATGCATTTCCTACACAGGATATAAATTGTTTGTTTATATTAATTGTTTATACGCATCTAATTACACGCATTACCTATCCCATGTATAAATTGTTTATTTATATTATGTGTTTATATAGATTTAATTGCGCGCATTACCTACAGAGGACACTCATTATTTCAGTTACACACATTACCTGCATAGGATAGAATTTACTAAGTGTTTATATACATTTACTTAAGCGCATTACCTAGCTCAGATATAAATTGTTTATTCATATTAAAGTCTTTATATACATTTAATTACGCGCATTACCTACACAGAACATTCATCATTTCAATTACATACATTACCTGCGTAGGATATAAATTATTAAGTCTTTATATACATTTAATTAAGCGCATTACCTACCTCAGACATAAATTGTTTATTCATATTAAAGTCTTTATATACATTAAATTACGCGCATTACCTACCCCAGAAATAAACTGTTCATTTATATTGAATGTTTATAAAATATACAATTATTTATGTGTATTACCTACACAGGACATAAATAATTTTAATTACACGCATTTCCTATACAGCTGGGGCCTCACATCTCAGCCAGCAATCCTTTTTAACACTTCTGTGCAAACTCACCTAACTACACCAGTGCCACTAGACCAGCTGGAGCATAAGGCCCACGTTCTGGCTACCATCCTCATAGGTTAGGCCCAAGAGGAAGAGACTATAAGGATATCCAAAAAGCAGAGCTTTTAACTAATACAGCCTTGAAAAACAGCTGGGGTCTCATATCAATCCCACTCCTGGAACTATCAGACATCCAGGCCAGGGCACACAGGTGTACAACCTGCTCAGCATCAAACAGACCTGGCGTTGCATGCGGTCTGTGAGTGTAGAGCTGGTCACCACCCTTGTGGTATTGAGCCAACTCCTACAGTCCCTGCCACATGAAGCCAAGAGGGTGGTCCACGTCCGGCACCCTCCGAGCCTCTCCGACACCATTGAGCTGGTCGAAACCCTGGGAAGTCACCCAGGACCTGCAATGCACTGACTAGGCTGTCGATCGCTCTAGCAGCGAAATGCAGAAAATCCCAGCAAGCCACAGAAATATTAGACCTAGTTTCAAATGTACCTAGTTTCAAAAGTATTCCACTACCACAAAACTACATGGACTATAGCACCCTAATAGGAACAGATTTACTGCAATCATCTTTGCCAAGAATTCACCTACACATTGCTGTCAGTATTCTCCACTTATCAATTACTTCAACTCATTTTCTAATTTGCTTGCTTTTCCAACTTACTTTTAAGTATTTTTCATGTCTGAACTTATTTATGTAATATTTTAAAGATTTTAATCAAAGAATTACTCATGTGCATGACCTACCCTGGATATATAAGTAGCTTATTATTATTAAGTTTTCATATGCATTTAATTTCACGCATTACCTCACGCATTAGCTACACAGGATATAAATTGTTTTCACATCACGTGTTTATATACATTGAATTATACGCATTACCTGCACGGGACATAAATTATTTTAATTACCCGCGTTAGGTACAGAGAATATAATTTTTTTCTTGATATTACGTGTTCATATACATTTAATTACGCACATTACCAAATCAGGATATAAATTATTTTAAGTACATGCATTACCTGCACTGTTTTGTTATATTAAGTGTTCATGTATATATAATTACATGCATTACCTACACGTTACCTAAAGTTTTAATTACATGCATTACCTACACAGGACATATATTATTTTAATTACATGTATTACCTACACTGTTCCGTTATATTAAGAGTTTATATACATTTAATTACACGCATTACCTACACGGGGCGCAAACTATTTGAATTACATGCATTACCTACACAGGACATAAATTTTTTGTTTATATTAAGTGTTTATGTACATTGAATTATGTGCATTACCTACCCGCGATATGAATTGTTTCGTAATATTATAAGTGTTTATATGCATTACTTACACGCATTACCTAACCCCGTGATATATTGTTTATTTATATTAATTGTTTATACACATTTAATTATGAGCGTTACCTACCCCGGCTATAAATTGTTCATTCACATTAAAGTCTTTATATACATTTAATTACGCGCATTACCTACCCCGGAAATAAATTATTCATTCATATTTAAGTCTTTATATACATTTACTTAAGCGCATTACCTGCCTCAGAAATAAATTATTTATTCATATTAAAGTCTTTATATACATTTAATTACACGCATTACCTACCCCGGAAATTAATTGCCTATTTATATTAAGTTTTTATATAATATACATTTAATTATGTGTATTACCTACACAAGACATAAATAATTTTAATTACACGCATTTCCTACACAGGATATTAATTGTTTATACGCATTTAATTACGCGCATTACCTACCCCGTATATAAATTGTTTATTTATATTAAGTGTTTATACGCATTTAATTACGTGCATTACCTACACAGGACATTCATTATTTCAATTACACACATTACCTGCATAGGATATAAATTACTATTTGTTTATATACATTTAATCAAGCGCATTACCTACCCGGGATATGAATTTGTTATTCATATTCAGTGCTTATATACGTTTAATTACGCGCATTACCTACACAGGACATAAATTTTGTTTGTTTACATTAATTGTTTATACAAATTTAATTGCGTGCATTACCTACCCCGGATATAAATTGTTTATTTACATTAAGTGTTTATATACATTCAATTACGCACATTACCTACACGGGACATTCATTATTTGAATTACACTCATTACCTGCATAGGATATAAATTAAGTGTTTATATACTTTTAATTAAGCGCATTACCTACCTGGGACATAAATTGTTTATTTATATTCAGTGCTTATATAAGTTTAATTACGCGCATTACCTACTCCGGATATAAATCATTAATTTATATTAAGTGTTTATACACATTTCATTACGTGCATTACCTGCACAGGACACAAATTATTACAATTACACACATTACCTGCATCGTATATAAATTATGAAGTGTTTATATACATTTAATTAAGTGCATTACCTACCCGGGATATGAAGTGGTTTTTCATATTCAGTGCTTATATACATTTAATTACGTCCATTACCTACCCGCAATATAAACTGGTTATTTATATTCAGTGCTTATATACGTTTAATTATGTGCATTACCTACACGGGACGTAAATAATTTTAATTACATGCATTTCCTACACAGGACATATATTGTTTTTTTTTATATTAATGGTTTACACGCATTTAATTACACGCATTACCTACCCCGAATATAAATTATTTATTTATATTAAGTGTTTATAGATATTTAATTAGGCGCATTACCTACACAGGACATAAATTATCTCAATTATACACATTACCTGCATAGGATATATACACGCATTTCCTACACAGAATATAAATCGTTTGTCTATATTAATTGTTGATACGCATTTAATTACGCGCATTACCTACACAGGACATTCATTATTTTAATTACACACATTACCTGCATAGAATATAAATTACTATTTGTTCATATACATTTAATCAATCGCATTACCTACCCGGGATATAAATTGGTTATTCATATTCAGTGCTTATATACACTTAATTACGCACATTACCTACCTGGGATATGAACTGGTTATTCGTATTCAGTGCTTATATACGTTTAATTACGTACATTACCTACCCGGGATATAAATTGTATATTTATATTCAGTGCTTATATACGTTTAATTACATGCATTACCTACACAGGACATAAATTGTTTGTTTATATTAATTGTTTACACGCATTTAATTACGTGCATTACCTACCTCGAATAGTGTTTATATACATTTAATTAAGCGCATTACCTACCCAGGATATAAACTGGTTATTTATATTACGTGCTTATATATGTTTAGTTATGCGCATTACCTAGCTTTAAATTATTCCTGACAGAACGGTGGGTGGGTGTTTTCCTTTTTGTTACCATGTATCCCAGGTGACGTCAGGATATGAGTCCGCAGCAACTCCAAATGACACTCTGGCGCTCATGGGTAATCCCGCGTTTCCTCCATCCCTCTTTTAGTCACACAGGCCTGAAAGAACAATACACACACACACACATCTACAAAAATTACCAAATTCCGGAGGTGGTTTTCTCTGCTCCAAAGCCCAAAAAACGCTGCAAATGGAAGGTCTACACCGTCTGGTCCTGCCCTGTAGTCTTGGTCGAGGCCCGCTGGATGAGTCTTTCTGCAAAGATTTCAGAAATTTAGCGTTGGTTAATTTGAAACCTTATCAAAACTAGCATAAACCTTCTACCGAAAATGGTTATTTTCCGTATGCTTTCCTTAAGTGTTTCCTCCGTCTGTTCTAAGTTGAAATAACACCTTACTTCGAGTTGCACGGTTTTATATTAACCAGATTCTCACTGTGACACGTGCTGGGCCTTCTGTGTCGTAACAGAAGTGGCCAGTTTGATCCAGTTCCAAACTGTCAGTTTACATGGTGTCGCTTAGCAGAAGTTCGCAACCACAGAGACATACAAAATGACTGCATTTAACATTACCTTTACATTGGTGACATCGAACTGACGGTCACAAATTGATCACAGAGGTCAAGCACAAAGGGCACTCAACAAAACGACAAGAAACGTTACATAAACAAGGACACCAAAATCCACACACGAACAAGAGCTAGTTAGCTAAGCTAAGGGCTAAGAGCTAGTCCACAAATGCGCATCTGGCCCAGCACCTGAGTGCAACACAATATACCCGACAAGCGTTTACCATACCAAAACATATCCAGGGCCTCCCCTTTGGCCCTCCTCAATGGATTACCGTGGACAGATTCACTTGTTTTTGCACAAAAATTCCAAGAAACGAGGCTGCCGCTTCAGCGAAAACACTGATAGATGCATTCCACTAATAGTTAACGAACGCTTGAGCTAAATAATTAGCATAAATAACCAAGGCAAAATCAAAGATAGCCAATTAGCCCTTTCTTTATAAACAGGTCCAATAATAATGCTCTCTTCTCCAGAAACGCTGCATAATAGGGGGCTTAGTGTTTCGTTTTATAGCTTTGACATAATTTGTGAGTTCTAAAACTGTACTGGAACACGGGAAATAACGACAATATAACGAAATTATCGATTGAAACGGGATTCCTTAGCTATCAACGAAAGTAACCTTCGTAGGAGTCTTACATGGATAAATTAATGTATTCCCAGTTTGCCATTCGTTTAGCCAATTGAGCTGGTGCGGTGCGATAACGATACAGTATGACAACTTTAACAACTTCACGTCCTTGGTGGGGGCTATCATGTTGCTGTAGCTTCCAGTAAATACATACTATTAGCAGCCTTACATCCTTTTAGCTCTACTCAGATAATTGGTAAAAAAAAAAAAAATGATGGCAGTGACATGCTGACTCCCAGACTCGTCTGACAACCCATAACGTTTTATATAGCTGGCAGCACTCTACCACACACACACACACACACACACATATCTAAAGACACCGTGACCATTTGGGGTCGGTTAAATGTTACCAAATTAACGAAGAATTATAGTAAGCAAGTATAGTTTTCGTAAAGTGTCACACAGGGCAAGAAAGTTATGCAACGAACAGTTTGCCACCTGTTTCTGGGTATGTTACGTTACTTGCTATTTAGCTAATCAGTTGAAATGTGTTTGGAAACGAGTTGTAGCTAGCTACCTTAAAAAGACAATTGGTCCCCAAAGTGCAGTGGATACTATCTCTCAAACTGCAATAAATAGGTACAGTAGCTAGCTATCCGAAACCTTTCTGTGCTATTTTAACATTAGAAAATAGGACATCGTTACACGACATTAAAACAGCAGTTAAATCATTTTAAACAGTAGGATTTTTCAAAAATTCATAAAACAGTAAAACGACAAAGAATGCCTGTTTACGTTTGCAAATTTCACGTACAGCTAAACGCAGCTCTGGATGATCACTTTGTGTAGTAATAAGTAAGACGCCTAAAAACTCATCACCCATGCATAAGGATACCCAGTGTTTCGTACTCAGCGTGTCATGTGAACACTTCTTGGCTGAATACATTTCCCCACTTCTTCAGTCACAACAGACTCTGAAGGTCTGGGAACCCCCGTTCAACAGTTTCTATCCATGGCCATGTTTAAATATTCCATCGTCTTTTCCACTAGGAAAAAACCCGGAGACTACGAGGTGACCATTTGCTTTCAAATAAATACATAACTGACCGTCTTTAGTCCCCTGCCACTTTAAGGCAGGGTTTTCATTACGTCGCAACCATGTCTGTACTACCCAATGAACGCTTTCGTTTTATCGCGTAGTTTGTTGTGTTGCCAGATTGGTATAAAGTCCTCTGTGGTAATGTAATTGTGTACAGGCAGAAAATCAGACGAGGTAAACCTCAGGAAAGAGGGATGGTTTCGTGAACCTCATGAAAATATAGACTTTTATATTTTATGTAGTATTCTTAGTATCAAATTATTGTATAATGCATTTTAAACAAAAATATTTATTACATATTGCGTTACATGACACTTTTTTGTTCTTTGAAAAATGTATATATTAAATCATCGTCCCGAAAATAAAAGAACAGTAGATATTTAATCATCGTCCTAATTGAAAAGGTCAGTCGTTAGATTTTAGATATTTTCAGGCAAACTAGAGACATAATTCAACACTTTAAGGAGTTTCAGTTATTTTGTGCGGAGTGCATGTTCCCATGGCCAATGCTGTGTTAATGCCGCTTTGTGTGGATAAAGTCTTCTCCCCAGATCAAAACATTTCAGCTTTAACTCAATGAAAGGGATTTATATAAGTATCTGGCAACCCTGTTGGTTTGTCAGAAAAACGCGCCTAAATTGTAAGGTTGGTGGCGATTGCAGTCCAGTATTTATGAATTATTATAAACATCAGCTACTTTTATCCAAGAATTCACGAAAAAGTGGTAGTGTAATGGTGAAACTAATTTCTTTCAAATTAATTAATTCAGGCTACACAAGTTAAATATGATAAACGGTAATTTATGCGCACCAGCCAGTGTTGTTGCGCTAGCGGTCTTGCTAGCAAATAATCTGATATCATTCCCCTCATTTTGTGCATCTGAATATCTGCATGGCTTTTAAAGCAATGCAAGCAGCTATTAACAATTTTATTGTGTGTGTTTCATGTATTAATATTCATATACGGTCGATGTTGCTTAGTACGTGCTTTATTTTTATCAACTATTGAAAGGCTTTGCATCTAACTAAGCATGTTTCCGATGTTAGCCAGCCCAACCGATCACGTGTGAGTGGTGTTGTCAGATTCAGGATAACCAGAGCCATGTAGAGAGTAGAGTCGCGTCAACGGAAGTTCAAAATGCTTGATCGTCACGTGATTCACGTAGACTTCAGATAGTTCCAGGAGGTTCTTGACGGGAAATTTGAATGCGTAAATACAGAGAGACAGAATTGCGATTTTTGGTAATTAGTAGTCAATAAATGCATTGATTTACAATATTTATATAGCACACCGATATGTGTATGTAGTTACATCAATATGTTTTTTTTGTTAGTAAAATTCGGTACTATTTGAGGATTAGTGTGAACAGCTAGCCGAGCGTTGCCTGCCTTGTTGACATATTTTAGGCCAGCGTTTCCCAAACCTCTCCTGGAGTACCCCTTGTCCTGCATGTTTTACATCTCTCCCTGCTCCAATACAGCTGATTCAAATGATCAGTTTGTTATTAAGCAGCTTCAGGAGTTCATAACGAGTCGATCATTTGAATCAGCTGTGTTGGAGCAGGGAGAGATCTAAAACATGCAGGACAAGGGGAACTCCAGGTTTGGGAAACGCTGTTTTAGGCTAACGTTACCTTGTTTAAAGAGTGTGTTGCTGTTGTTTATTGCTTTGAATTCTTTTTTTTATTATTATGTTCTTAAACTTGTATGGTAGTCAAGAGCAATCATACCCTAATATTTATTGATATATTTAGAGGGAGGGGAAGGGAAGGAATGTTTCAAAATTCAGATCAGATTAATTTTCTAACATTTCTTTAATTCATGGTGGTTTCGGTAATCCCATTGTAACTGAGGGCCTAAGTAATCTTAATGACTAATGTAATCTTTATGACCTTCAGATAGGACAGAAGGAGACCGACAGGTGACTATCAGTGATTGTCATGAATTCATTAAATAAATCTCCGATAAACTCAGAAACATGAATAGCATGTCAAGCAGTTTGTCTGTGCCCTTTCCTCCGTATTGTCCCTGCATATAGTCTCCACCATGGTTTGCTGTGCTGCATGGGGATGCTCCAATCGCTCAGAGAAAGGAGTACGAATGTACGGTTTCCCCAGTAACACAGAGAGGAGAAAAAAATGGTTGGCTCAAGTCAGCAGGAGCAATTTTACTATCACAAGATTACGACAACAAAAAAATATGTGAGGTAATCATATTCAAACACTGCATTTGCACCTTTTCACAAACAAAGACCACACCATTGGGAAGCTTAATGTTTGGTTTATTAAAAATAAGGAACAGGGAAAGGCTTGCAAAACCCTGAGGAATTGAGACTCAGGCTGCAGGGTGAGGGTGCTGTCTCATTGCAGGGAGTCTTCAGGCTCCATTGAATCCCCCTGTGGTTCTTGTGCTGAAAGAGAGAGAGAGGGAGAAGAAGACAGAGGAGAAAGGGTTAGACACACCTATATAGGCTTGGATGGGAAATTGCCTTGGGAGATTGAGGTGTGGTCTTTGTTCCCCAGCTGAAGTTATGGAACTTCATTAGTTGTGATAATCAACAGCTTTTGCTGCTGATGTTTAACAAAGTATGACAAGTGGCATCAGTTACTGATGTGATTTGAATTCGTATAAAGTTGTCTTTTGGATATGTAATGAGTGCATACATGTCCATTAAGTATAAAGTGTCCCCTAATACTGTGCATTCAACCACTATGGGATACGTATATGGGTACACAAAACTGAGTTGTGTGTGGGAAGTAAACTCCAGTCACTCTGCAGGCACATTTTGAGGCAGACCAGTTTGTCAAGACCAAAAAGGGCAAGACTAGGCTGAGAGCAGATGCTATTCCCACCATCTTTGTGCATCGCACTGTGGTCAAAAAGAGGAGGGCCCCTGCACCTCGATGCACCCCCGGACCAGTAAATATAGAGCCCATAGCTGCTGATCACAGCTATAGTGTTAAAGGTGGCACAGGTATAATAAGCATGAACTCTTAATAATTATAGTAATATTTCTTATTTTGGGTATAATTTTCAGTATATTTTCAGTATGATTCCTTATATAATATGGCAGTATAATACACATTTGCTATGATTCCTTATTGCTGGCTTATTTGAAACATACCTTGTTGTGTTTTCAATCTCACCATGGTCCACTCAGCACTCCTGACCTGCAGCATCACTGATGCTCCATCACATAGCAGTCCTGCAACATCACTGCTCCTCCATCACGCAACACCCAGTGCTTCTACAGTAGGTTACTAATATACACTGACAAGATTACTTATATAATACAGTAATAGAATACATGTTTCGTATGATTACTTATATAATACAGTAGTATAATACTTTTAGTATTTAGTATGATTCCCCATTTGGCCTAGTATTCATTTTTCAAAATTTCTGGCCTATTTTACCTTTACCTTACCTTGTGTTTTCAATCTCACTTAGGTCCTCCAACCTCCCTCTCCCTTTGCCATCAATCCAAAATCAGCTGAGCTGCTACATAATATAGACAGGTAACAGTCAACAGAATCACAAAGCCAAAAAAACACTCAACCCATAAGTTACGTTTTTGTTTACTGTTTAGAAGTCTCAAATATGCACTCTAAATCCATATCAATAGCGATATATCACAAAAATAGCTCTCTTGCTTATTACAGTGTAACGTTAGCTCGTACTCCAAAATGGATATCCTCATTTCACCACCTCCAGCCACCACTCTACAATCACACGCCCCAATGTTATATTTAACTAATATTTAACTCCCCCTACCCTGCAAAAAATCACATTTAGAAGCCTTTTTTTAATTCCACAATGTTTATTGAAATGGCATTAAGAGAACGGAATTTACAATTAATAGGCTGTTCATGGTTAATGTTATGTGTTGCTAACTTTATCCGGTATCCTAGCCTAATCTGTTATCTGTTAACATTCCCTAAATCTACTAACTTAGTGGGGGATAATCCACTAACATGCTTTAACGCACATGTTAATTTGATTCAGATGTGCTGATAATATACAATCTGATTCTTTAAACGTCTTACCCTTTAAAAGTGCATCACAAACAGTCTATTCTGCTGCAACTCTACTGCGCTGCTAGTATTTGCTGCTAGGCTCCGCGATCCACCATTGCTGTAAAAAAAAAAATGGTCCATTGGAGAGAACGGAGATGACGCAACTCTCTCTACATGGCTCTGAGGATAACTGGTCACCTAAGGGTCTCATAACAAACTTGCTATATACACTGTATCAGACACAAGCATGCATTGAATTGGCTAACAACGGTATAAACAGTAGTAATGGCGTGTGCCTCATATTCCTACGCATAAAAAACGGAGATCATAGTAAATGGTTCCTATATAAGAATAAGGTACGTGGGTAGCTAGGTACATATGTCTGTCACCTGTATTGACAATTCATTGCTTAGGCCTGCTTTAGATTTCTGAAATTGAGCTTCAGCTGCTAACTAGCCAAGTGTTTAAACAGTTGAATATTCACATGTCATATTTTCTGGTGATCTGCTATGTTTTGTAGAATGCCATCGAACGTAGAGATCAAAGCCGCTGTCCGGAATCTGAAGTTCCTGATACAAAGGGCGAAAGAGCTGAGCAGGTCTGAAGGAACTCTCATTCGACAACAGGATACCTTTTTTAATGTGCAGAAGGGACGCCTTAAACTCAGGAACTTAATGGTAAACACAGTTTTCTGGCTGTTACTTTTTACTAGTATGGCCATAATTCTAGTATATTTATCACACCATGTAGGCCTATTCATGTGGACATTTTAATGAAAAATTTATATTGTAAGTCTGGAATTTATATTAAATCACAAAATTATGGTATTTTAATATAAATTAACACAATTATTCCATATTGTTAAAATGCATAATTATCATGAAATATGTAACTGCATCAGACCTTGTGTATATTGTTTAACTACATAAAAAATTAAATATTTTCCATTTTAAATTTAGGATGGGACTGGCCAGTTGATATTTTATGAGAGACCAGATGTGGATGGACCAAAACTTTCAAACTATTCAATTTCCCTCACAAATGACCCAGACGGCCTTACAGTAAGTGTGCCAACAACAACACATTGTTACACTCTCAAGTAATGCATTTCTCACACAGTGTGAGGAAATGAAGAAATCTTATATGATCA
The DNA here is from genome assembly GCA_019176425.1 of Megalops atlanticus. NCBI lineage: Eukaryota > Metazoa > Chordata > Actinopteri > Elopiformes > Megalopidae > Megalops > Megalops atlanticus. The sequence goes on from CM032899.1 coordinate 5,005,442, forward strand.
GACTGAGTGGTTCCATGTGGCCACAACAGAATTATGTCTCCTGATTGAGTTACAAACAGGAATGTCAACCTGAACTATGCAGGTTCTGATTGTTCATATTGAATGTATCGATGCAAGACAGGGACAGTGTTTAAATAAAGGGGTTATTTACTTTTATATAGAGGGTCCTTTCAGATGCCCTAGGGGTTAAGGGGGTGGTCAAGAAGGAGCGTCATCTTTACATGGTGGGCCAGACCAGGGTCCACGTTGACACCGTCGAGGGACTGGGTCACTTCATGGAACTAGAGGTAGGCATGCTTTGACACAAATATGTGGGCCTCATTTCTGTTGTAATATATGCTTGTCTATTATACAGAGAACCTATGAGGAAGCAGCACTATTCCACAGCTAGAGTTAAGGCAATAGGGCACACGTTTAGTTACAATGGACTGCATTTGGCCTGAGCTGGCCCCATCACTGATTATGACTGATATACAGTAGCAGTCAAAACTTTCAGCACAACTTTTCTTCTTTATTTTTTACTGTTTTCCACAGTAGAGTAAATAGTAAAGACATCAGAACTATGAAATAACACACATGGAATTATGCAGTGACCAAAAAGTGTTAAACAAATGAAGACAAATATTATATTTTAGGTTCTTCGAGGTATCCAAAAATATTTTTGGAAATAAATTCATATATAGACATCAACTTCACGATTTATATTTGTCTATGAAACAAATTTTAAGCACTTGAGCATAAGTCTTCAGATCATGCATGTCTTTGAATCCATGTTTCCCATTATCATAATCAGGTGTGTCCCAGCTTTTGACTGGTACTGTGTGTGTTTGGTGCAGGTTGTCATGAAGGACGGACAGAGTGCAGAGGAAGGAGAGGCCATTGCCCACCATCTGATGGAAGAGCTTGGGGTGAAGAAGGAAGACCTCATTGTTGGCGCATACATGGACCTTCTGCTATCTGACAAGAAAGGCTAGAGTTAGATAGCATGCTGTTCAAGGAAAAACTGTATTATGTAGATATAGGTGTTATGTAGGTATGTATCGAGGAGGAGCCGGGGGTGTCTGGGTTTGTTTTGTAATGCCTGTTTTAGTCTGTGTGCTTCTTCAGATGTGTCATTATTGGCATTATTATTTATGTACTTATTATTCAAGTACATAAATGCCACACTGAGGTTGGAGACAGAGAATGGACCACAATAAAAATACGCACTGGATTGCTTGTGAAGTCATGCTCACAGGTTAGCAACCATGTTAGTACTTTTAAGACCATAAAAGTGACCAGGACATCAAATTTGCCATAGCTGACCTGATAGTCAAAATGAAATGCAAGTTACTGTTTCATCAGTAATACCAGACAGCTGGCATTTTTAGCTCATCATGTTGAAACAGTTAATTGTTGTGAAATAAGACTACAATAATTAGCCATTTTCCAAAACAGTAGCATCAACCTGCCAATTCTGGTGTAGATTGTGTCCAAACACTTTGAGCGCTAGTCTGATCATATTTGTTAATCATTTAGCAGACACCCTTACCCATAATGGCTTGCAATTTGAAGTAAAATGGCAGGCAATAAACTACAGCATCTGTGCCCAGTTATGTAGTTATAATGGTATTTTTCCAAGGTGTTCATGACTTACGTAGACGAATTAAGGGTTAAATGTGTGTCAGTGCCTTTTTTCGCCAGAGGTGGCAGTCTGATCTCTTAATAAAGGAATTCAGCACCAGAGCCACTAAACAGCTCCACTGCACTCAGCTTCGCACCTTTATGCAAGTTTCAGCTATTCTCAATTCTGTATTATTTTTTGCCAGAGTGGCCTTGTAAATCGCTAGGGATAATAAGTGTCAAATGGGTTGTAAACGTTAGCAGCAGCTCGCTGCGAGTGTATTGCATTGCACGAAAAAAAACTATTCACGTTTTCAATCGCAAAGCATTACTAAGAAAATGTCAAGATTGGTATTAGGCCTTGTTTTATGTTCGTTATCTGCTGTTGCAATTGCACAGAACAGACCTATGTCGTTCTGATAGAAGAATAAAGGTAAAACCTTGAAAATACATAAATGTATATTCAAATGCATTACCAAGAACACGGACATACATTTTTAATATCTGGGGACAAAAAAGTTTAGATTTACAACAATGATCATTTCTACAATAAATTTACACTCCAGGGTGAAATAGGTGGGGGAGTTTCCTTGGTTGCCTTCACGGCAACGTAACTTTTGTCCGTGATCCATCAGCAAGTAAAAATTATAGAGTGCACATGCACAGATTACATTATGCAGGCCTCAAGAGGATTAGACAAGGCTGGACGATAGATTACGCTTCCCAGAGTGAAATGGTTTTAGATGGGCAAAGGGCGCCGGTATGACGAAACAAATCCATGGCATTATCTCAAGTCTTGAGGTTGTTCCTTGAAATCAAGACCTACCTAAATGTAGACGGTATTCTGTTCTGGCTATATTTACTCTTGATTGAAACGTAGATGAATGAGTATTATCCCAGAATGAAGCGATTGCGTAGGAGTCCCTTGATGTTGAAAATGCTCGATATTTTTATTATAGTTTAATTATAGTTTTCAGTGTGTTCACAGATTAAATTCACTGAATGCCAGCGAGAGTGAGTAGTGTTTTTTTTTTAATCAGTGAAAAGTTGGAGCGCGAGGAAGTGCTTCATTGTGGGTATCTTTGAATTAAATTGAAGCAATTGTGTCCCTTCAAACGGATTTCAGTTTCATCCTGTATTTCAGTAGCTTGTAGCTTCAGTAGCACAGCACCCACTACTACACATATTTCCCACCCTAGACAAGCACACAGAACAACAGTTGGCGACACCCAGCAGTATACGTAAAGCATTATATCTGATTTCACATGACTGTTTACCCGTGTTGATCAACCTATCAGCGATATAAGTAAATGAGCGAGATTGCGCTTGCCCTGCTGCGCCTCATTTAAACGCAGCCTGTAATGCGATTATCCGCAGTGCTGTTCCCTGCTTTTCACTTTCAGCACTGCCCACACGCAGCATCATGCTGTTTGCTTTACGTAGCACTGGGGCTAAGCTCTGGATCTCATTGCGCGTCCTCCGAAGGCGACGAGGCTGCGCTCGTTTTTTCCCGTCACTGCTGGCCAGAGCGTATTACAGCTAAAACCCTGCGCGGTGACGCCTGGTGCTTGCAGGTGTATGGAAGGGCTTCGTTCACGGATTCTGAAAAGCGAGCATTATACAACGCAGCCAGGCGTTTCTTTTCTATGAATTATGTTTGTTTCCCTTCCAAGCGGATTGTCCGAATAAATGGTTGCGAGTAGATGCGCCTGAAATAGGAGAGGTCGTGTCGGCGGCATCTGCAGTCGGGGAGAGAAAATCTTCGCTGATCAACACTATCCCTTGATCTTGTTTGTCTGCACCCTCTCTCTGGCTGTGAATGGGCTGCGCTTTGTGATTATCTGCAGTCACTTTAGAGTCGTCGCTGGAAGAAGATGGCGGACAGGGCTGAGATGTTTTCGCTCTCCACCTTCCATTCCCTCTCTCCTCCGGGCTGCAGGTAAGATCGCGGCGCGCCCTCGTCCCCGTTTTTCCCCCCGCGGCGTAGGAGAGGCACGCAGGCGGCGCCAGCGCCTGCTGCAGAGGAGGACAGCGTCGCCAGGGAGGAACGGCAAACTGTCAGCGCCGATTCCCAGCAGGGTTGCGTTATTTCAGGCCTGTTGATACTGCTGCATGGGAGCGTTTGAGCTAGATGTACACATCGTTATTAATATTGGAGAAGTGGCCCTTGTGTTTTCTTCGGGCTGTACCCAGTATATGTAGTGAGGCATTGGTAACGTTTTGTTTATGTGTCCATCTTCACACGACATGCCTTTAAAATGCCGCAAGTTTTAAGCTTGAATTTTAATCTAATAGGAATAGTAGCGCAGGCATCGATCGATGACCTGCTTAAGCGTGATTCCCGATTGAATTTTTTCCGAGGTTGACAGAGTTGTTCCATGGAGGCCCACGCCCTGTTGTTGCCAAACAACCAATGCTGATACGGAGTTTTTCCACATGTACGTATGCGGGGAATCTAAAGAGTGTTATTAAGGAATTGTGGTTAGTTACAGTTTCACCGTGATTATTGTTTCGCAGGGCGTTCAGTTACTTTCCAACCGTCAAGCGCAGAGGTAGTTTTTATCTCGACGACAAACTTCATGTCGTCATCAGTCACGATGCGATTCATCAGTCACAATTGCCAAATGGAGATGCGTGGATTTCGGAGGATATTTGATAATAATAGTTATTTTGTAATTATATATTGAGTCTAGAAAGCATATCCTTAATTTAAGACAATATTCAGCATTTAAGGAATGCTGCAACTGCAATAGGCTTAGATTGGTATATGAGTATGATTCTTTAGAAATAGGTTCATTTTCTGTACTGTAGGATACTATGGAATGCCCTGTAAGGCATTTTTGAAAAGAGACCGTTTTCTGGAGTTCTAATATTACTGAACACTGTGACGACACCTGTGACGATTTGTCTGCATGTATGTTAGTGTATCCAAGATCCATCTGATATTCCGCATCTTGCAATGGGATCTCATTTCCCACAGTGCGGGTTTGATGGAGAAACGTGAGTGTTGGTCACATCGGTCTTGTTGGAGATACTGGCACACAGTGTTCCAGGCCTAAGCTCCGAAATCCCCTTGCATTCCGGGCTGCTGTTTCTTCCTGGACCAATATCTCTGACAAGGCAGGCGGCTTCATTTAAATAACATCAGAAATGACCTTGGAACCACGGGAGGAGATGGGGGAAAAACAATCATAGGAGTGTGACACACGATGGCAACACGGGGTCGGGATGGGAGAGGGCGAACAGTCTGTCAACAACGGCAAGATAAGGAGGGGAAAACAGGGGATGAGAGATGACAGATAGAGAAGGAGGCAATAATGAAATTGGCGAGGACCACAAAACAATATAAACAGCCCTTTTTCTTTTTTTTTCTGCCATGCCTTGGGACCCTCACGCTATTGGCTGAACTCGGGGGGATGATAATGGTGGTGGGGGGGGGTCTTAGGTTCCTTGTTCCTCTTCACTGAACACAGACATGACCTATGCCGTGATCAGGAAACAGCAGGGAATGGAGGAGAGGGGGATGTTTTTATTAAACAACTCACAGTAGATTACTCTTTATTCTCCCTGCTTTGTGAGATTGGCTTTCTTTCCACAAAATTAAATGTGACGTTCTTCAGTTGCTCAATGATTTTCATAGTGTATTTATTCATTCATTTATTTTCTTTTGGCAGCCACATACAGTTTAGGTGCTAGTTTCACCTTATGTCGAATTTTATCATTTGAGGAGTTAAAATATCAAATCTGTGCCCAGAAGTCCTCTTCTTTTGAATTCACAAGAGAGTATTTAAAGCATTTAAAGCATATCTATCAAACATTTGGCAAGTAGTACACCTTTGCTACATAAAGTAGTAGCCTTGCCCATATCTTTCTTGCTGTGCCTAGTAGAGTGGTATAAAGAAATAGTATTTGGACATGACAGATTTTAGAATGACATTTCTACACTATGCAGTGATGGTTAGATGATATTTGGCTACTCTTCTTTCAGTGGAGAAATAATATCTCTCACTACATTAAAAAAGGAATAACCTGACAGCACTCTTCCCAGTAATGCACATAGAGACCCTTTCAGATGCCATATACCACTGAAACTGGTCTGATGTAAACAATAATGCACCATTCAGTACTAGAGGATCCTGCTGTCCCATTGCCAAATCTTCAACATCCATCATCTTCTCATGCTGAAGTATGTGTGAAGGTGTTAAAGAAAGCTGGTTGCGGTTGTCTTCAGTTTATAGTAACAAAACAAAACAGCACAAGTATGTTGTAGCATATGAGAATTTGCCAAACCACTCTTTTTAAAGTAGGTATTTGAAAGTCTGACATAGCACTTGCATTTCATTTTAACTGCACACATTGGCGAGTAAGTGATTCTGCTTGAGCAACTAGGAGAGGATCCCACCAGCAAAGTAGTGTGATTATCTACAGTATTTTAACAGGCCATTTATCTTTTAGCACCACTGTCTGTAGAAAACAGTACCTGCAACACAGGACTCGCACTGTGTTCCATGTGTTCACCCAAACCTCTTTATCCTGTAAACGCAGGTCTAATCCCTGAAGTGTCCATCATTGTGTCTGACACCATTTTCAACCTTAGCCCAAGGAAAAGGGAGGGTGCCAGAAAAGAACCATGTTAACAGTATTCCCCTTGATGAGTGTTGAGCAGGAGCTGGTTTGTGTGCGAGGAGTGTGGAATATGGGCATCCTGCTGTGGTTGCCAGTCTCTGTGTAGAAAGTTCAACCATTGACACAGTGCATTACATAATGACAGGATTAACCTCATCACCTGAGGTTTGCAGCAGTATGAAACACTGCAATTACAATCAAATGTAATTCCTTATTTATTTAGCCCCTGTCCATATCCCTGATGTAGTATCTATTAGTATAGATTTGTATGCTCAGAACCAATTTGGTTTAGGTGCCTTGATTATGAGTATAAGAGCAGTGTCCCTCCAAAGACCCAAATCATCAGCCTTGCTCTATGCCCGGTTCCCCTCACCCCTATTACACATGATGGCCCTCTGTTATTAACAGTGTCTTCATCCGTCTTCATCCTCAACTTTTTAACATTATTTTTCATGCACGTGGCACTTTGGGGGCGGTTCGCTGACGGCGACAAAACGTTTCCAGATGATGTAGCTGATTTATTCTGCGTGATGAATAATGCACAAGGAAATATATCAGAAGGGACTAATGCAGGCACCAGCTCAATCCTGCGCCTGCCCAAATAATCAGTCACTGTCTATTTTAAGGCTCTATTTATAGTGCTGAAAATGTTGATAAATATACATAATTAAGACTTATTTTCTAAAGCAGGTGGCAAGCATAGTGAGTAGGTGATTTACCTCTAGTTTAAGAGGGAAAAAATATTGAATCCTTGTTCTAATAATGCGTCTCTGGTGCAGTATGTTCAAGTTTGCCATTTTGAATTCATTTCGAGTTTTAAAAGTGATTTTTACAATGAAATCAGGTGTGCAACCTGACCAGTACTCCAGTATACCAGCAAACATAATGAAAATAGTATTAGGTTTTTAACTGTGCTTAGTCTCTGTTTGTTAACTGGTTAAAAGTATAAGTCATACATACAGTCACAGTTAATAAGTGGTAATACTTTTATTAAATGTTTTCTGTTATAGAAACAGGAAGTGTGTGGGAATGAGGTACCATGTAACCAGGGGATAGATCCCTGTGGGCACCTCACTGCATACACAAAAAGGAAGAGATCCCCATAAACACCTCAGACCAGGAGTGTTGGGGGAGGGGGCGTGGCAGTGGACTCCCCGCGGTTGACTGGCTGGCCACCCGTTTAATATTAATGTGACTGTTTAAATTATATTCCGCTGAACTCGGCTGGAACCCCTGGGTGGGGGGGAGCAGATAATACTGGGCTCTGGAAAAGGCTTAAAGGCTTTGAGGCTTATATAAAATAGAGAAATGCTTTGGCATAAAGTGTAAGCTTTTTATGCAACACTGAACGCATTTTTTTAATGTCAGGGTCTGAAATAACATTCGTGTTTTCTGCTTTGAGTAAACGATGGGTTGATTTTCACTTTATACTACAGTAGTTTTGTTCATTTGTTTGTTTGAACCAACCCTTCTGGTAATTCTTTTTTTTTTCTTTTCTTTTAGCTGAAGGAGGCCTTACAATACTCATACTTAACATAAGCCTCAATCATACGTCAGACCGTCTCGAACATCCTTTCAAATTGTACTCAGTCTGATCCGTTATCAGATTGAGAGCCAGCGTTTGACTGTAATATCTTGTCCTGTGCAGAATTGTCTGTGATAAGAAAGATAAAATAATGGAACGGGCCCAAGTTGAGCTGAATAACAGGCCGCCAGGACACGCGCAGTCTCTGGTGGCATATGGCAGCTGGTGTTTTTGCGACAAAGCAGCAGCCCATGCAATGAGAAGAAAGTACTGTGCTGTTTTCTGTTGCTGAAGTTGAAACGAGGGCGATTTCAATAGAAAACCATTAGGCAACACAATTTTTTTGAAGAATATTAGAATTCTTTCTAAGAATTCACTATAAATGAAAATATTGGAAATAATTACTGTAAATGTTTGGGATATTACTGTCACTGCTGGCAACAGTATCTGTCCTATGAAATGATCTTGAACTGCATGCGCAATTATCCAGCTAATTTGAGCTCTGAAGCCTCTGCTTCTGGATAGACATGGCTGAACACCCAAACAGAATCTTGATACAGTATCTTAATGTTTGGACATGCTAGTCTGTCCTAGTCAGTCTGCATGTGCTACACTATATCAAGCACACAGGTGGAATCAGTGGATTGGACAAGCTAGCCAACTGCTCAAACTGAAAAGGAATATTCTTGTAAATCTAATAGAAGCTGCTTTTATACAACAGATTTCATAAATGGCAGGTTTCCCCTGTGTACATCCGTTGAGGAAGCCTTATTGGTTGTGCACATATCATAACACAGCCGCTCACACCGTTCTATTGGACACCTGATAGATGATGTCATAATGAGGGAGGTACTACATGAGAGAGCCTTCAGAATCCAGTGCCAGAGAGAGAGAGAGAGAGACCAGGAATAGTCGATCAATCAACATGCACTTATATGCAAAAGCCTATCCGAAAAGATTGCTTTTTTTTCCAGATCAGAGCGTCCTGAAAGCTTAACTGGAGGATGAGAGCCTCAGCAGACGGTTGCAGGTTCAGTTCAAAAGGGGACCGCAGATGCCCTGTAATTGCTATGATATTATCTCAGATGACAGAGAGCAAATCAGACCGAAAATCTGTGTCTCTGTGACTGGTTATTAGCACAGACACAGCTGAGACTTTGACATGATACGATAAAACCCATGAGACACACATAATACATGTGCATTGTGACGGTAAAATGAAGCCTGATATGAGCACATTATCCTTAAAATAGAATACAGTTCTTTCAGTCATGTACTTAGATTGCACACCTTGTATTACACAGGCAGGCTGGTCTTGTGAGGTTTGTGGGGCCATTTGTTAATTTTCTATATGCAGCAGTATGAATTGCTCATTGCTTGAGGAATTTCCTTGAAATATCAATAAACAGATTTAATCACAGTGAAGGTCACGCTGTCATAATTTGGAGATCCTTCTAGGCTTTTGAACAGCATGAGCAAACCTTATAGGGTGTTGGCTTGAAATAGATGAAAGCATTTCAATTTCACACTCTGCTTGGATGGCTAATGGTTTGGCGTGTTGTTTTTTTCAGTCGTGTTTGATAGACATTGATTTCATTCATTTAGCAGTCAATTATACACTTGATGCACAAAATACATCATATCCTTTAAAGGGTACATAGGGTATAATTATACCAAAATGGAAAAGTTTCACAGAAATGTTCTGATATTTAATTCTTCAAATTAAATAGAATGCAAAAGGTATCAAACTTTTCTTTAACAGACACAGATGGTTTTTTAATTCCCTTAATATAAAATGCTTAACCATGTTGGAGGTAAGCAAAGTTGGTTTACACAGCTCATTAATTGCATTTGGTAGCAATTAGGACAAATGTTATTTTTTTCTTCAAACTGGAAAGTTAAAATCATCCATGATCAGCTGGGCTCCCTGAAAGCTCCAGAAAGTTTTCAGAATAAGACTGTGATGCCCCTGTTGAATGGCCTTGGATTCTGAAGCTAAGGAGGACTTTCCACAGGTCACATATTCAATCACTGGCTGACCCCAGGAGATGCATTTTTTTATTTCTGTCCCTGTTTGGAACTGATTGGGCCATCAGGGTGCGGTTTCATTGCAGATAAGATTTAGCTTTTAACGCCCTATTGTACCGTGTTGCACACCAAAACAATTTAGGAAGCAGGCTTTCATGGCCCTTTACTGATTGGCTGTTTTTCTCTGGAGGCTGCAGTGTAATTACTAGGGAGGCCCCTCAGAGGAGGGTAATTGTTATGTTCTAAAGGGGATGAAGGCAGGATCTGGGCTCTGTTTGACCTTGTTTGTCCTGTTGATTGTCTCCAAATCTCTGCCCTTGTGTAAATGAATGAATGCAGAACGGAGGATTATGGGTACACTGAGGTATATGCTCACGGCTGATTCCCCTCCAGGAGTGCTTGGTTACAAAGTCATCACAGTCTTTAAACCGATGAAGAGGGCAAAGTCTATGAATACAAATTTTGTTGTTGTGCAGTTTCTCTTTTTTAATGTATTTAAGATCCCCATTTTGAATTGGATGGCAATCCTTGAGGATACCATAATGCTGATGTTTGTGGCATTAGTTTAAGGTTAATAATCAGTGGGAGAAAAGCATAAAACCCATTAAGCAGTTTCATTTCTTTGTACCTGTAGTATGTCTTGGGTGTCATGGAGGATGTCTGAGTAGGAGCAGTTAAGCACACAGTGCTTTGTCCATTGCTGGCATTTAGCAGACAGAGCAACTTACATCGGTTACAGTGTTTTTTTTTCTTAATTATCTTAATCAGGTGTGTATAAACTTTTGACTGGTGCTGTACATGGATGCACAAATACAAAAGCCTGATCCTGAGATGCTTGGCATATTTACTGTAGCCAAGCATGCAAGCATTATGCTGCTAACATTAGACAGTGCTCTGTTAGCGTCACTAACGTGGGGGCTTGGTCTGGACAGAGAAAGTTACAGCACTTATGCGTTCCTTTAAATCATATGAAATCAGGTAATTTAATTAATATAGTTAAATCCAATAATTAATCTCTTCAGCTGTATATGTATTGCATGATCATGGTGCAGCAGTAGCAGCTATCAGGGATGAAAACATGCACTCTGTCTGTTCTTGAGGTGGCAATGTTTCATCAGCGTTAATGAGACCGGCTTTAATTGGTGGCCAGCGGTTTAGTTAACTCTTAATTAGTGCAGGAGATTGTGCAGCAGGGCCCAAGGCTGGGATTAAGCAAGGAAGCTCATTGGTGAAACCAAACTTGATGTCACTACCCCACAGACCACAGTGAGGCTTGAGCTTGCTTTGCATACAATACTCAGCGTAGAGTGTTATCATATGCAGCCTTCCATATTGAATGAGCGGTGGTCGATGGTCACGGTGTTCTGTTAATTACTATTCACGCTTCACATGAACGCAGGCAGTCTGTCTGAACGGCAGATTGGTAATGTAATCAGTGAGACTTGTGACCTTGGTTGTTTCTCCCTTGCTTGTTCAATAATTTGTTTTGTTCATTATGGTAGCAATTATTAGTGATTTATTTTGGGAATTGTTGTTTGGCAGCTTAATTCAATCGCTACTTTCAGCGGTTGGCTGTCCCTTGCAAGATTTCAGCTGCATGTTCACAGAAAATGAGTTGTCCTTAAACTAATAACATCCAGCAATCCAGCTCAACCTGAAATGACAGGATGACATGTATAAACTTATGAAGTGCCAGCTAGGCATTTTTTAATTATTTGTTTCATATTTTGAAATGTCTGGAAAGTGAAGTACATGACAGTGTCGGGGCATGGCTTCAGAGAGGCTCAGGAATGGTTTTTGATGTCCTTATTGCACCATAGATTTTCCTTGCCTGTCACATTTCAGAGGTGTTGGAAGGACTGTCTTCTGCTGTTTGGTATCCCTGTGAGCTGTCTGATGGTATAGCAACAGCTCCTCTGATCTAGGATTTCTTTGACGTGATGATGACACAGTGAGTCACTCTTCTTCTCATCCACCAAAGAGCATGATAAAATTACTCTCTGCCAGCAATTGCTGAATGCCTGCCCAAGGCCTCTTAAAGGCTATCCATGATAGTAATACTTTTAATTTGTGCTGCCTGGCATTGGATTCAATGTACAGTATGAAGGGCATTGACCCTGTTGGAGGCTACCCTGTTGCTTGTGTAACATTTTGTAATACAAAATCAATCACTGTACAGCAATACAGGTTGGCATGACACTGCACAGTAGGCCGTCCCATTCAATGACAGCCAATAGCGAGAGAAACAACTTGGTCCAATCGTGGCCTGCGGTTTCAGAGTCCCTCCTGGTTATTGGTGCATCCTGTGCATTTTCCCTAAATGCACTTTGCTGCCATGGCAACAGCATAGCAGGCTGACGTGGTTTTTCTGTCAGGCTGCGCAAGAACCTCCCTGGTTCTCGGATTTGCGATCTTTGGCTCTCAGAGGGAGTAAACAGCTGCTCCCAAGAGATGAAACCAGGAACATAAATGCTTCTGTCGTCTGCTGATGAGCTTGTGCTAAATGGAGCTCTTAGGGTGGCCCTCTGCTTTGCTGAGACGTTGAGATAACATGCACACATCACGCACTGATTGGCTGCCCTGAAGGACAGGGGGGAGGGGCCACAGGCATTTACTTGACCCCAGAGTGTTCATAATTGAGGATTCACATTTGTGTTTGACATATGAAATGGTCATTAGATGGTTTTCCTCATCCCCATTAATTATGCAGTCTCCCTGGTGGATCTCTGTGCATATCGTAACAAAGCAAAGCAGGCAAAAAAGATTGCATAACCACTTTTTCCTCTTCCTACCTGTGACACTGGCTGCCATATCTTTCCAGAGCAAGGCTGCATCTGTCTGGAGCATGCAGTAGACCATTTGTGGAGTCTGTAGCTAAGTCCCCCTGATAGCATGTGCATTCGTAGGAACATGAGTAGACACAGAAGGTCCACTGCGGTTGGGGGAAACGGGATGGGAGCAGGTCCAATGTGCTGAGTGTCACTCGGTACCAGATGACCAAAGCAGCACCTCAAAGGACCGAGGCGCACCGTGCAGCGCACCCTCAAACGTCAGAAAAAGAAGCTAACACAAACTGGCAGTAACCGCTGAGCTCAACACAGTTCACGCGTGACGCTCTATCATTAACCGCTAATGTGGAGGTCACGTTCCCATGACCTGCAAAATGCTCGCCTTTACGCTACATCGCGCCTGCTTGTGATCGTTTGCTAACGCGAACATCTCGTTTCCGCAAAGGCAGAGCATGTAGCTTCGGAGAGCAGCAGCAGCTGTGGAGGTGCTTTGATGTTCTGCGTTGTAGTGGAGCGTGATTGGCTCGCAGCAAAGCTGGAAGCCGTGGTACCGCCAGCACACTTTACCACATGTCCTCCTCAGCGCTGCAGCAGTGTAGGTGGATGTGTCCTTAAAGCATCTACAGCTCCAGTGCGTTGTTATGCTCTGTTCTGATCTGATGTCTACCCGGCAGAAAGGTGAAGAGGGTAATTACCCGTTGCTGGCTGTGTACCCATGGCAACCTTGACCAACGGAGCTGCATTCAGATGTATCTCTTGGCGTTTGTTACAAGCTCATTGATTTCTATTGCAATATGAGAAGGTTAAAAGTCCATCAGGAGAGATTCAACAGACCGTGCGCTGTATCTGAGCTTCAGCTTGTAAGTGGCCATACTGCATGATCACCTACATTTTTCCCCTTGGTAACAAATGTACACATTAGGTTCCGCACCCGGCTCCATCTGTAACCACGCAAGCAGAATTAATTGATTTGAATGAGGCGGATATGTGCATGTCTAGTAGCAGGTACCTGACAACCTGCATTAATCTTCAGCTCAAGGCATTTCCTCTCAGAGGTAATCCCTCTGCAAAGCCCAGATGTGCACACACGCCGTTGAGATTGGCTCCCGCTGGAGTGTTGCCCATAGGGCTGAATTGATAGGATTGTTTGGTGGATGTGCGGTCGGGGAGAGGGGACTGCGCGTACTGGCCGGCAGATTATGGCGGGACCGCAGACCTGGAGGATTAGTCACGGAGTACGCCCAGTGCCGACGTTCCGACCTGGTGGGGGGGGGGGGCCAGCAATCCGCCGCTCTCTCCCTCCAAATGTCACGACCAGACGTCCTGAGTGCCAGCTCTGCCGTCATGAAAGCAGGTTATTACATGAAGGCACGGCCTTTCGGAATGCACCGCGTGGCATTTAAAGCACACTTCTGTCTGTGCCGTCACAGCTGAATGGCTGAACACATTCATTATGCCATCTAATGCGTTATCCTGAACAAGCAGATGAGTTTTTATCAAAGAAATGTGCGAGCAGCTGTTTTCTTCTCCTTAATGGACACCGGCAAAATGAATTAACATCTATCAGCGTGTTCCGTGCTTTTGTAATAGTTTGTGTGCTGTGTGTTAGATTGTATCCTGTAGTACTAAAAGCGCTGCTTCACTACTCCACACGCAGAATGTGAAGCAGGTAAGGATATATTACACATGCACTGCACTCATCCAGACAGTAATGCCTGTGAGACTAGACATGATGTTACCATTTAGGAGCATCTTAGTGTGAGAGGCAGGGAGGGAGAGAGGTGGGTGAGGGGGAGCTTTTACGAGAATCTGACTTTAACTCAATTAGCTTGACAACTGCTATGCCAGTGAGATAGGTTGTGTGCTTTGTTAGCCAACACCTGGCCTAGTCACTAACGGCTAACGGTCCCCTGTAGATTTTCAGATTATAAATGGACACAGTAGGCCTGACGCATCAGTATTATAGGTACCATATTTGAGGAACGTGATTGTGATCGACTAGTACTGTGTGTGGTTGATGTGAGATTTCTCTTACTGTTGAGGTAAGATGGCATTTCTTCCTATACACTTCCACAGTCCACTAGAGCTGTTTGTGAGTGAACACTGGCAGGCATGCAAATGTTGCATTCAGTACAGAATGACTCACACTGTGGAGTTCAGGCATTTGAGCGTGCCGTTGTTTAACTGCAAAAGACAAGGTGTAACTTCTCTGTGCTGAAACAGCACATGTTTGTAAAATTGGGCAAATGCATAAGACATGGGGCTGTCCTAGAGTAGTCTTCTGATTTAAACGTGCAGCTTTTGGCTACAAATGGCTAATTGATGTATTTGTGCAGCACTGTTTTTTCACTGTTAGTACTGTGGACAGCTCTTAAAGTTATGACTAGGTATAGAGATATATTTGGCCCTTCAGAAAACAAAAAATGTGTTTATTTCATCAAATGCAAATAGCTCATTATTTGAATTACACATGTGCATTCATCTGACTCCTCACGCACGTCTTATAACTGTGGATAAAACATGCATGGAATGGAAGCTGTAATTTGTGCAAAAATCTGGAAAATGAAGGAATTTGCCTTTTTTTCCACAGTTGGCAAGCAACGGCTTTAGGCATGACACTAATTCCATTTTGTAGTGAAATGCCTGCCTTTTCTGGCATTCTTATTACGCTAGCTGTGAGTAATGCCCTAATCAGACAAACACACATGCAGACTCTCCACACGCATGACTTACAGACCAAAGTAATGATCCTCAGATGCTCTGACAGCCTGTTTTAAGCACAGGCGCAAAAGACCTTTAATGATTTCTGCAGTTTAGCCTTCAGTCCTCCATTCACAAGGGTAATTGGAAAAGAAATCTTCCTCCACATTGAGGGGAGCTGTTTGAAACCATGGCGCAGTGAACGAAAATAATAAGATGGCATTAAGGGTAATATTTTCCTCAGATTCTCCCTGTCACTTGCTTTAATACCATACTCCCCCATACCTTGAGGGAGTCTGTGATGTGGCTCTCCTCTTAACAGGTCCCAGGTGTTGTATATTGGAAGTATTTTAGGGATTTCAGGAGTGTGATGCCAAGATTTTTAAGCACTGACTACCTGAGTCTCGAGGCAAGAAGTGTTGATGGCAGACAACTTTAGATCTTTAGCTAATAAGGGTGAAGGTTAGGATTGTCGTTGGAGAAACAGGTCCTAGCTCAGTATTTACATGTAATGTCTGCCTTCAGCCCCCTGATTTCTGCAAGCCATGTGAAAATTATAGCTTAACTTTTTGGTGGTGCTAATGTAAGCTGCAACTGAACAAAACTTGAAAAAATCAATCAATCAATCAATGAAATAAACATGACTGGTATTAGAGCAGGCACTAATTTAATACAATGTTTGTTGAGTTTGTATTCAGAATTTTTCTCATAACAGAAAAATAGATAAAAGGTTGAAAATAGGCCTGAGACTGCAACAATTCACAAGTCAGATTTTGTTGCACTGAAAAATTGGCAACATGGCTAAATTGCAGTCTGTTACATTTTTAAAAAATGAGTATAGATGATTGAGTAGAACCACTTAGAAGGAGAATGCACCTTGTTGTCACCTTGTTATCTGTCATGGGAACTATGTTGTACAAATGAGACATGGGGGAACTGGAGTGTTACCATTTTCAAGGGCATACAATGCCCTACAGTTAAAAAACAGCAGAATTCTATTGGTCTGCTGAGAATAAAAATATTGTATGTTTAAATTCTGGCTGAAAAATTCCTTGTCTCCTCTTTGCACAATTTACCGGACTGTTTTTAACAATAAATTATATGATATATATGCTACTTGTCATTCCTTGCATCATCATTGTTAGGCTGTACAGTTATAAGCAATGCAGCTTTGTTACTCTTAAGGATAGTTGCTAAGCACTATTTTGTAAGCCAATGTTTTTTATTTTAACACTACTTTTGACCTTAATGCCTTAGTGCTACTTATTGTACCACTGGCTGGTTTGTACCTATATTGTATTGTTCTTGTTTCTTCTGTGATCATTTTAATGTATCATGACTTACTAGACTTGTGAACATATGAAACCAGGAAATATGACTGAACACGATTGTCTTACCATGTCAATAGCAACCTCATACAATCCAACAGGACAGGAAAATCTTCATGGAATTGCTTCTCTTTGTGGTAATTTGCGAAGAGTGTCAAGGATGATAATTCTTTCATCATAATCAAAACACAACCAAGGGACCTTTGAGATAATCTTTAATTAAAAGGCCACAAATCCTACTAAAGGCGTTACTAAAGAAATTATACATAAGGAGGGATGATAAAGTTAAGCAGTAAATACAGTTCTGTCATTCATCTCTATTTTTTATCTTCCTACTACTGCAGTAACTGATTAAGTGTGGAGTCACATTGGACGCTATCCCTAGGAGAGGCAGGGGTGGTAGGAATAAGTTACAGTGATCTTCAGCGACTGAGGAGGTTTAGGCAGCCAAGGCGAAGAGAAGAAGAAATGGCACATAAGTAGGGGTGATTCAGTGAATTAGTGAATAAATTGTGTCATTTACATATATTGGATGCTTTACAAAGAAACGGCAAACTTCTCAAGGAGAGCAGTGATGGGTTACAATTCAGAACTGGTCAGTGATTGAAGAGGTTTAGGCAGCGGTGGCGAAGCCGACGCGGTTATTGGTGCGGTCATAGACAGAGTAATACTGCCTCAGGAAGACGTCTCCCAGAATCCACAGGGGCTGGCCGTTCTGAGAGGGTAGGTAGGTGGGGGTAATGCCCACCATACAGAACTGGTTTTGCTGGGGGGGTGAAGGGATCGAACAAAGTGAGAGAATAGTAGCAGGCAGAGAAGATGCTTTATATGAACCATCCATTTTAAGAAGGGGGTTGTTCAATCAAAGCACAGTGTGGCACCTTTAAGGAAATTTAAGGAATGTTCCCCAAATGTTAAAAAAAAAAACATTTTTGTTTTTGTTGTGTAATATAAAACTGGGGTACATTTTCTTCAAATCAATTCCCTGGTGAAACTGAATGAAAGGAGTGATGGAACTGAGCAATCAATTTTAGCTCATGACTATAGCCGACAGAGGCACCACTAGAGTCCTCATTTTAAAAGGACGCGTTTGGTGGAGAACTCACCTGGATAATGTAGGCAGAGGGAGGCAGAGGGAAGTTCACTCCACTGATGGTGAAGGAGAGGGTGGGCAGGTTGTTCACTTGATTGCAGTCAACCACATACTGGAACATTACAAACAGTGAAGAGTTGAGCCCCCAAAACATACTTGCCTGTGTATCCAAGTGAGTCAGAAAATGTGTCGACATCACTCGTGCAGACAGCCTAATACCAAGCCAAAGGTACAGTTTAAAAGTAGGTAGGGCTTCCCATCAACGACAGCACCACATTGCTTTCATAGGGTCCACATTGTTCGTGTAGATTACGGGAGGCCTGTATTACCTCTCCATACTGGTTTTGCTGAGCCCCAAGGCCTCGCATGACGTATCCCAGGAACTGCTGAGGGCAGGTCAGCATGGAGGTGCCAGTGTCCACGATGGCCTGGCAGCCCTGACTGCACCAGCCGGTCGGCCGGTTGTTAACCAGGAACCTGCGAGTGGTCAGAACAGCAGAGTAAGAAGCGTGGAAAAAAAAAAAAAAACCCGATCACAGTGGAACTCTGCTGACCCCCATCCCTTTGGAGCATCTCATTTCTGTGCAGGTGTACTGCAGTGAAACATGACGAAGAGATGAAAAACATATGAGATTTACAAACTGCGGTTGTAAACAGTATGAATAAATGAAACGGGGCCCAAATAAAACATACCCTTCAATGCCGATCTGCCAGTAGGTCTGAGCAGTGACAGGAGTCCAGTAGATCTGGCCCTGGTACCTGCTGGTGTCGACACCTCCGAAGGTCAGCTCACTGCCCTGCTGCTCATTCCTGTTAAACACACAGACAGACAGGGAGACCCAACATATTACGAAGCATGAATCCAACTTTGTATAAAACAAGTTAGAATGTGTGTCTGTCTGTTGTAGTGCATTAAAATGACTGTGCTTCACTGTTATTAATCAAGAACAGACTACATAGAAAGGATTGCCAGTAAAGATTGAATACTTAGTGTTCTATTTGTGAAATTAAAAAAGTAGGCTCATTGTTCTTAATGGTAAAAGAGGAGTGTAAGGCTGTAACATCAATCCATCTCTTTAAAAGTGAGAGCCAAGCTTAGGGACAGCTGCTATCTCTTTTGTCTTGGCTCTTAGTTAAGGTACTGAGCTCGAAATGACGGACAGCTAAAGGGATCAGTATGCTTGATCAGTAACAGTGCTGAAGTCAGGTGACCGGAGCAGTACCCAGACAGGTAGAAGGCGAATATGTTGTGCGGGAGAAGATTCTCCTGCATCATGGTATCCATCACAGGTGTGGCCCGACCATCCGCAATGGCAGGGTAGGCCAGTCCCAGGATGCCATCAAACTGGGCCGACAAGAAGGGCCGGGAAGGTTCGTTGGTGCTCAGAGCGAGTTCCTGATTTGTGACGGTGATGCCAGCAACCTGTGGACATGAACCGTGAAACCATGGTTTACTTTCTATTTACAGGTACCCGGTTACAGGTACAGTAATGTATGTGTACATTTGTAAAAGCAAACTCACATAGACGGTGTCGTAGCCTATGACAGCATACAGGCTCCCAGCACCGTAAGGCAGATAGATGGTCTGGCTAGTGCTGGAGAAGGTGGAGGACATCCTGGGGTTAAACTGGGTGTGACTCGCTGGAAAGACAAACAGGAGAAATCAGTTGCAAACCCAGCGCTCAAAAGTGTGGGTAACAGAATAAAGATCCATAAAGAATAAAGATCCATATCTGAAAGGTCCTTTGCTAAATTGTCAGCTTTTGAAACTATTTTAGCACATTCTCCCTGTGTCAGACAGATACAGGACTTACTGCAGGCCTGGGTGTTGCAGTAGACGGAGTCCACCCACAGGTTAGAAGAGCCGGTATCAAAGAGGACCTGGAAGGACTGGGGGGGAGTTCCAATGCTGATGGCACCATAATAGGTGGTCTAAGGAGGAGACACAAGCATACACACACACACACACATACATGCACACACACACACACACACACACACACACAGTTTTGTGTGAGGACCAGTGGTAGGGAATGACCCTTGTTTCCTCTACTATACCTGTTCCCACCTGTGCCCCATCCCCCTAGCCCTTACCTAGCTTTACAGCTGAAAGATGCAGCTGGCACAGGACTTACGTCAGCATAGTTGTTAATGGGCTCAACTCCAGTGGCATATTCCCTGTAGGGCTGGTATTTCAAGGCAGGGTCAGTGTAAGGCAGGTGAATGCCCTTCTCCCTCAGCTGCTCTCTAATGGACTTGAACCTCATCAGAGGGACCCTGGGATGTAGAAATCAAAAATAATGAAATAATCCAAAATAATCAAAAATTATAGTCCACCACTGATATTTTGGTCTTATTCAGTATCTGTATCAGTATCTTAGCTGCTGTGCATGTATAGTAGGCTTGTGAATAAGGCGTAACAGCCTGATTGGGTGACATGGGTAGAATGTGGCCCAGAAGGCACTGCAGTAATTAGGACTGCGGGAGAGAATGCGCCTGATATGAGCATATGGCACATCTGAATTCAGCAGTCATTGCCACCTGTCATGTCTGATGTTCTGAACCGTCCATTTGAAATAAAACTGTTACAGCTGTCCAGTTGTGTCATCTATTATTTTTATGTTCATGCCGTAAGACTTACAGCAGATGTGCACAGATGTGCGGTCGGTGGATTGGCCCTGTTATGTAGTTAAACTGTGATGTAGGCAATGGCCTTATGTTATTACTGATATTATATCCTAGATTTGGTGTATGAAGTGTCGATCAAACAGGTACAACATACGAGAAAAAAAAAAACACAGCGTAGTGAAACTGTCATGCGCACTTAGCATATGAACCTTGTATTGTACTGATAGCTAGCTCTATAGCTAATATAAGCTTGGCAGGCTTGAAAGAGCAACCTTTCAGAGCAACCTCTCTTGGATTCCAGTGAACGCTTTGCTGAGCTCTCCCTTTGAGGAGACGGCTCGACGGGACATAATTAACCAACCAAAGAGATGTCACCCGAAAGCACATTTTGGGTTCTCAAAAAATCAAGAAAAAAAAGGCTCAGGTTGCTGTCCGCTTTCTCAGAAATGATTGTGATAATTCTTTAAAACATTCTATTATTTATGTTTAAATAATTAAAGCGGCGTACAGAAAACCATGTCCTTAGAAAGGTATAAGGTGTAGTTTTTAATTTAAATATTTTTAGCATCTGCATAAAAAAATAAACTTGATGAAACATCGGTGAAACTGCAGTGCTGGTTGGGCGAACATCGGATAGCCTATTAATCCTCAAAGTCTGCGTACATCATTGTCTTGTGCCATATTTTTGTCGATGTAACCTGCCTATTTTTCATCCGTGGTGTCTTGACCTGTCTGCATTTTATAATTGACATTTAACGAATTTATACATGCCAAAGTTTTCTGTACTTTGGCTACAACAGATGTTTGCTACTTGAAATGTGAACCGGCAATTCACAGTTATGTCAACGGCACTGCGGTCAGAAATGTTGCAGGAGTGGGTCTCCGCACAGCGCTGTAGCGCAGAGTGAACGGGTGAAAGAATTGTCTCACCTGTGGAGCCCCTCTGACAGCGCCGCACACGCCAACAAGACAAAGAGCCACTTCATGGTCGTCTCCGCGGCGCCCGTCGCCTGTGGTGGATACGAAGCGGTCCAAGTGGAAGGGGTACTTATATACCTGCCGGTGCTGCCCGTTATCAGCTTCAAATCTCCACCTTCAGCTCGTAATCTTAACCTTCCACAGAGCAGCGCTTTTAGCGTAGCTACTGCACACATCAGGGCGAGCGGTGAGAGGCCGCGGGCGTGCCAGTGCTGATAACAGTGCAGGACCTCCTAAACAGCGGGCTGCCCTATCTGAAAAGCCATGATAATGGTTCAAATTAATGGAAAAATAATCATATCAAAGGAAATACTTTTATACATATTAAACAAATGTAAAGACAGGTCAAACTTATTTTACATTTGGTTCTAAGTTCTCTGGAACTGCACTGGCATTACCCAAGTATGTATCACTGCACGCAAATTATGTATATCTATTTTATTGATTCACACTCGTTGAATGGCACTGAAAATGAGGGCTGGAACACTTACAAAAGTGTAGAAGAAGTGTATGGGAAGAATATGACTTCATTCCTTTCTTGTTCTGGATGAGAATTCAGAGATTGGTGTTTTGATTGGGATAAGATTTGGGGTTAGATGTTCTGACAGGTTTGTTAGTGTAGTGTTAGTGTAGATTTGTGCTCAGTTAGATCAACCTGTGTATTTATACAGAAACCACAGATCTGTATTGCGCATGGCCTTTAGTTACAAAATAGTAATGGCTCATACAGTCCCAGTCAAAAATTTGGACACACCTACTTTTTCTTTTTTTTTTTTTTTACTATTTTCCAATTTATGGAAAGAAATTCATACATAGGCATCAATTTCACTATTTATATTTGTCTAAGAAACAGAATCAAGCATTTAAGTGTAAGGCTTTAGATCACAATGTCTTTGAATGCATGTTTCCCATTATCTTAATCAGGTGTGCCCAAACTTTTGACTGGTACTGTATCTGTAGTGTCTGCCTTTTAATAAGTTAGAAGACAGAATGCAATGCTAATATTAAGGGATTCTGAATGTCAATTTCACATCATAGAACCTGTAGGTCCCTTTGGCATGAGGTATCATCATCAGGTATCCCCCTCATCAGACTCTACACACCAGCCAGGTAACTGTTCTACACCTTCAGGACACCTGACCTCGTAGCCACTCATCCCAGCTGTGTCCTCCATTCTGGCCCTGATGTGTGTGAATGCGTTTCCCATTGTGGTCAGGACAGCGGAGGCACTAGCTGTCTATTGCTGCAGACTGAATACCTGCCTCTTTAGATTGCATCTTGGCTCCCCTACCCAAACGTAACTCACCTTCCACTTATTTACATGGTCTTATTGCAGGATTGGTATCATAGTTATGTGAGATGCTTGTACACTTACTTTAAATGACATAATGTGATGTAATTGAAAGTAAATATTTATTCTTTTATTAACTGTGTCTGCCATGAGGTGCAGCTTAGTAAATGAGAGACTTTAAGTTAAAAAAAAAAACTCAGTTTTAGAATCCAACAGGACAGATGAAATAATTTTCAGACACCGTAGCTTTACAAAAATGGTATTATTAATTGTTTACTGTACATCTCTGTGAATTTGGTGTAGTTTCACTGGTTTTAAAAATAACTGCTATGATTCATGCATTACTGTTTTATAGTTTCCAATATATGTTGACTACGATTATTCATAAAATATACGGACATTTTTTTGTAAAACTGTAGCAAATCTGTAGTAAGTAAAATAAATACAAAACTGATAGACATTGAAGTCATTTTGAACATTAGCTTACTATCCCATTGTTACAGATTTAACAAAATATATTTTCAGATTGTCTGAGCATTCTTTAATACTGTAATTACTGCATGTTTTCTTAGAAATACAGGTGTACCACAGTTACCATACCATACCATTTGCCATAAGTGATATAAATAACATGACATACACAAACATTCATTCAATGTCCACAGGAAATGGATAATTAGCAAATATTAATAATGACTTAAAAAAAGACAATCAATATGCCGTAAACATATAATACAGGTTTATATATTAAAACCTACATTGATCATACATTAAAATGTGTCAAGCAAGCTTCACTGCCTTACTTTCAACTGTTAATGCCACTAGCATTCTGCAGCAAAGTCTTAACCTTTTCTACTTTATTTTAAATGGTTTTCTGCTCCGTGTTAACTCATCCAGTTCATCGCCTTCACTTTTCATCTCATCTCTTATACCCTTTTTATGTGAGTTTTAGCATCTAGAGAAATTGACGTACATTTCATCTTTTGCTCAGGAAGGCCACTTGCAGTCACATTAAATGGCCATTTGTACGCCACCTTACTTTAATCACTGCCATTAGCAAGAAATGATAAAGGGATAAGAACAGGAACTGTTTATTTCAAATAGAGACCGCTTAATAGGTTAGCTTTTGATAAAGAGAGAAAACATTCGCCTATTTGCACAGGGATTTTGAATAGCTTCCTGTGATTTCTTGAGTTAAAAAAGTATTAGTATTTTTAATGAGGGAAATGTCAACTTTGTTGTAAAGGACCTTCATTCACTGAGGCTTTAAAAATTTCCATCCTTGCCAACCCCCCAATACCCCACCCCTGGCATAGACTGTCTTGCTCCTTGCATGTCAATAGCAACCATATAGCACATAGTTAAGATTCTTCCAACTTTATAAGTCATAACAAATATTTAATGAAGGATGCGTCTTCATATAAGTGTTTGTTGTCGTGGTAATTGGCTCAAAGTACCACGGTTAAAATTTTTTACAATCAAAAACCACAGAGAGACTTTTGAGATTACCTTTAATTAAATTGCCACAAATTCTACTTGAGACGTTACAGAAGAAATGGCACATAAGTAGGGGTGATTCAGTGAATTAGTGAATAAACTGTGTCATTTACATATTTTTTAAATGTTTGAAGCATTGCAGTAACAGAGAAAGTGGTCTGTCATATTGGATGCTTTACAAAGAAAAGGCAAACTGCTCAAGGAGAGCAGTGATGGGTTACAATTCAAAACTGGTCAGTGATTGAAGAGGTTTAGGCAGCGGTGGCGAAGCCGACACGGTTATTGGTGCGGTCGTAGACGGAGTAGTACTGCCTCAGGAAGACATCTCCCAGAATCCACAGGGGCTGGCCGTTCTGAGAAGGCAGGTAGGTGGGGGTAATGGCCACCATGCAGTACTGGTATCCACCCTCGTTTTCCTGGGGGGGTGAAGGGATCGAGCAGAGTGAGGAAGCAGAGAAGAAACCATTTGACATGAACCAGCCATTTTATGAGGGGGAGGTTCCATCAAAGTGCAAAGCAGTTTGACCTCATGTGTCATTGACACATGTAAGGAAATGTTTATAGGTCATGGATTTTTGTTAGGATACTAAAGAAGCCAAGAAGCTAAAAAAGTAATGTAATTGTTAATACCCAACATATGGCGTACTTTGAATTCCTTCTTTTGATGAAGGAAACGTTTTGGTGTACAAACCAAACTGGAATTCCAGCTGAGGGCCAACATTGCCATCACAAAATAATATACAGAAACCTGAGTACTTGAGACTCTTGAGGTACATGTTTTGACGGAGAACTCACCACTGTAATGTAAGCAGAGGGAGGCAGGGGGAGGTTCACTCCACTGATGGTGAAAGAGATGGTGGGCAGGCTGGACATACTGCTGCAGTCAACCATATACTGGAACAGTGCAAGCAGCAAAGAGATGAGCAGGCAGTCATGTTCCAAAGCATGCACGTCTCTTTGTATGTATATATGCGCAACAGGAATTAAATTCAAAGGAGAGCAATTCTTATACACACATCTACCTGTATTTGAGTACTCTAGCAGTAATAATAGTAAGTAAATGATGAAATTTTAAATTTAATTGGGCTTCTTATTAACTACAAAACCACATGTCAAGCAGTGGGTATGGGTGGCTAGCATTACCTCTCCATACTGGTTTTGCTGAACTCCGATGCCCTGCATGAGTTGGCCCAGGAACTGCTGAGGGCAGGTCAGCATGGAGGTGCCAGTGTCCACGATGGCCTGGCAGCCCTGACTGCACCAGCCGGTCTGCTGATTGTTAACCAGGAACCTGCGAGTGGTCAGAAAAGCGCAGTCACACGCGAGAGGAAAGGGCACAATCGGACCCTGCGGGCGGTCGCCCCTGTGATGCCTCTCGTTTCCGCGCAAGCTCTCGGTTGTGATCATTTGGACTTAATAGATCTCAGAACGGACAAAGAGACCATGGCGAGGGCTCACGTCCTGGCCTGGAAGTTGGAAATGAAGCACAGCACTCATTTCCGAGATACTTCTCATACATAGACAGACATACTGAGGCAAGTGTGGTACACTCGGGGCCAGGGCAACTTGAGAATATAGACAAACATCAAACTGAATACAATTAGAGATATCAAGAATCTGACCCAGAGTATCAGATTATCAGAGACCCATCTCAAATACATCAATATTTATGAATTGTTAAAGTGCATATACTGTATATAATATGTATATATATATATATAATATGTATATATATATATATATATATATATATATATATATATATATATATATATATATATATATATATATATATATATGAGTAATTGAAATAAATAAATGAAATGCAACCCAAATAAAACATACCCCTCGATGCCGATCTGCCAGTAGGTCTCAGCAGTGACAGGAGTCCAGTAGATCTGGCCCTGGTACATGTTGGTGTCAACACCTCCGAATGTCAGCTCACTGCCCTGCTGCTCATTCCTATGAAACACACAGACAAAGAGCAACATATTATGGTGTGTGAATCCAACTTTGTATAAACAAGCTAGAATAAGTTGTGTTCTTATCTACTATACTTCATTCAAGCACTGTAATTCGCTTGCACCTCTAACTTTCCAGCTTTTGATTGAGCTCTCTCATAGGAAAGGTTAGCAGTAGTTAAAGTGGTATTGTCTGTAATGTATTAGTAAGCATGGAAAAGACAGGGATGTTGATATTGATGGTAAGGCAGGTTGTTCAGCAATAGCTGAATAGTCCGTTATAGGGCTGTAACATCAATCCATCTTCTTAACAGCAAGAGCCAAATTTAGCGACAGCTGCAATCTCTTTTGTCTTCGCTCTTGGTTAAGGTGCTGAGTTCAAAGTAACAGTAACAGTGCTGAAGTCAGGTGACCGGAGCAGTACCCAGACAGGTAGAAGGCGAACAGGTTCTGTTGGAGAAGATTCTCCTGGATCATGCTGTCCATCACAGGTGTGGCCTGACCGGCCGCAAGGGCAGGGTAGGCCAATCCCAGGATGCCATCAAACTGGGCCGACAGGAAGGGCTGGGAAGGCTCGTTGGTGCTCAGACCGAATTCCTGATTCGTGACGGTGATGCCAGCAACCTGTGGACATGAACCGTGAAACCACGGTTATACTTCCTGTTTACAGGTACCCGGTTACAGGTACAGTAGTGCATGTGTACATTTGTAAACGCAAACTCACATAGACGGTGTCGTAGCCTATGCTAGCATACAGGCTCCCAGCACCATAAGGCAGGTAGATGGTCTGGCTAGAGCTGGAGAAGGTGGAGGACTGTGAGGGGTTGAACTGGTTGTGAGCGGCTGGAAGCACAAACAGAAACAGCAGTGGACTGTAGCGCGCAAGTATGTTTGAGAACTGTGCTCTGCTTCATTTTAAGGTTTAATCTACATTTTCAATGGGAAACAGATCCTTTAGTTGCCTTGGTCATAGAGGCTCATTGGCCCTGGATAGTGTCAAAGCATTTCTTTTCAAAGCTGTTTTTTTTGCTCATGCTGTAATCTCACTGATATATGTAACTGCTTTTGTTCCTATTTGTGACTGGACCAGTACAAACTATGTTTGGTTTATGCATTTTTTAAAATGTATACATTTTTAACTCTCACGTCTTTGTAAGTATCAGGATTTTCTTTCACATTATAATATTTAGTTGATTTATTAATATTTATCCCCGCTGGTGGAACGAGCTACCTTATGCTATCAGAGCAGGGGCGTCCCTCTCTATCTTCAAGAACCTCTTGAAGACTCAGCTCTTCCAAGAGCACCTCCTCTCCTAACACTTCTAATAACTCTAACACAATTCCATCTCCGCGCACTTTTTGCCTTGCACTTCTTTATGCTGTCACTACTTGTTTGTCTCCTCTGCCTGTCTATCCTTGTGTTTTCACCTCGCTTACGTTGGTTTTCTACTTTCCTTGACTTATTTAGTTGAGTTTAGTTTAGGTTGCACTTAAAGCTTACTCCAAGGTCTCCTACACTACTGTAGCTTTCTTGCTGTTCCTCACTTGTAAGTCGCTTTGGATAAAAGCGTCTGCCAAATGACCTAAATGTAAATGTAAATATTTGTTTTTCATAATTTTGTCGTTCATTTGCTCCCTGGGCAAGTTCTAGCGCTGTTGTAATTTTAGACTTTTCACTGGGAGTCTAGAATAGAGCCTTACCCTGTCTCAAACCATTATAGATGCCATGCCGAGGACTTACTGCAGGCCTGGGTGTTGCAGTAGGTGGAGTCCACCCACAGGTTAGAAGAGCCGGTATCAAAGAGGACCTGGAAGGACTGGGGGGGAGTTCCAATGCTGATGGCACCGTAATAGGTGGTCTAAGGAGGATAGACAGACGTGCGCGCACACACACACACACACACACACACACAGGGTTTTGTGTGAGGACCAGTGGTAGGGAATGACCCTTGTTTCCTTTACTATACCTGTTCCCTGCTGTGTCCCATCCCCCTAGCCCTTACCTAGCTTTACAGCTGAAAGATGCAGCTGGCACAGGACTTACGTCAGCATAGTTGTTAATGGGCTCGACTCCAGTGGCGTATTCACTGTAGGGCTGGTATTTCAAGGCAGGGTCAGTGTAAGGCAGGTGAATGCCCTTCTCCCTCAGCTGCTGTCTAACGGACTTGAACCTTGTCAGAGGGACCCTGGGATGTAGAAATAAAAGGTTAGGTTATGAATAGGAATTCAACCCAGATGCAACAGGCTAACTGGATGGCATGCATCCATCATTAGGACTTCAGTGAACATACAACAGAGGGGAGTCCTGTTCTCCACAGCAGTGCAAAGTGAACGGGTGAAAGAATTGTCTCACCTGTGGAGCCCCTCTGACAGCGCCGCACACGCCAACAAGACAAAGAGCCACTTCATGGTCGTCTCCGCGTTGCCCGTCACCTGTGGTGGATACGAAGCGGTCCAAGTGGAAGGGGTCCTTATATATCCGCCGGTGCTGCCCGTTATCAGCTTCAAATCTCCACCTTCAGCTCGTAATCTTAACCTTCCACAGAGCAGCGCTTTTAGTGTAGCTACTGCACACATCAGGACTGATAACAGTGCATGCCCTCTTGCTGATAAGCCATGATAATAGCTCCCATTGGTGTGGAAAAATAACATTGTAAAATCAAACAAAATTAAACAAATATGTAGGACATTAGTTCACACTTACACACAATGTAGTCTTCCATAAAGGCACAGTGATTGTGTGAGTATGCACTTTGTTACTATAAGCACGTACCACCCCACTGTTTTGCGGCTAGCACAGTTACTGGATTACACTAAGAGTGAGAAACTGGGAATTCACTAGCAGTTACAAAAGAGTGCTATATAAATGTATAAGAAGAATAGTAGTGTAGTTTTCTATTGTAGTGTACCGGGTGGAAGTGAGGAGTTTCATGGTTGGTGTTGAGGCCAAGTGAAGGTTTAGGGTTAGCAGTTCATTTAGAATAATGGCATGGCAGGAGAAACAACAGAAGTGCATGTACTGCATTGTTTTTGAAATAAAAATATTAGTCGTGGTTACATGTTACTTAGGTACAAGCATAAGTAATGATTTACATTACTTATGAGTAAACTGCATAGTTCACATAAAGTGTCACAGAATTAAAATTTCACATCATCATTGCGGCATGAAGGAAATATTTATTCATTTTATTAAAATTAAAATTTGCCATCAGTGTGAAGCTCAGTTAAATTGATTGTTAGAATAAAGAACTTGGAACCTACAATTGAAACAGAGTGAACTCAGTAATATTCATTGCTTTTAGAGTCATGCTTATAAGATTGTTTTTATTCGTGGTACGTTTCAGATAGTTGAAAGGCTGGAGGGGTATTGTTTTTTAAAAGTTGTGCACTGTGTTAAACCATTATATTACATTACGTACATTTAGCAGACGCTGTTATCCAGAGCGACTTCCAGCACAAAAGAACAGAAGTGTATCCATCCAAGTGGAATGAGCAACAGTGTCAGACCAGACTAGCGACAGGCCCAGTGTGAGCATAACACTACATCCATGATAACATAACACTAAACCATGATCAAGGGTTTTGTGTTTGTATTCAAAGTCAAGTTATAGAACAATTCCAGAAATAGGAATTATCAAACAGGAGATGTGGTTACATAAGATAAGTGATGGAAACAGTACAGGAGAATGAATGTGAATACCTAGTCAAGGTCAGTTTTACATATGTACCCTGCTGTTTCCATAGGAAAGTAGATTTCATTTATCTTATAAAAATGCTATCAAAAGGCTGAGCTTGACTTGATTGCCTTGACTTGATTAGGCTTGATTGATTCCAGACAATATTAGCACAACCGGCCCTTTGTGTTTCCTTAATATTAAATTTTGATTTTCTGTGTCATTGTGGTTACAGCACTAACCATAGTGCCGTAACTGAAAGCTTGCTGGCTCAATTCCCCGCTAGGGCACTGCTGCTGTACCCTTGGGCAATGAACTTAACCCACAATTGCCTCAATAAATATCCAGCCGTATAAATGGATAAAATTGTAAGCTATTGTATGTAAGTCGCTCTGAATAAGAACGCCTGCTAAATGCCAATAATTTAATGTAAATGTAATTATCCAAATATCTATAGGTTTCATCTTCACATTCTTATTCACTTTTTCTTGAAATTAATTTCAAATCCTAATTATATATGCATATTTAATGACAGTTAGTATGGTAAATTGTAGGTAATTAGTCAGAAATGTGCCCTTAGTGCTCTCTCATCAGAGGTAACTTGGTGTTTTGGTGAGTCATTGTTACCTTGATAGCAGAAACCCTTAGGCATGGATTTAGTAGGAGGCCTGGCCATGTTACAGTCTAGGTCTCTAAGAGCATGGATTACAGCAGAGTGAAATCAGACTGCTTTAAACCTGCTGACAGACAGCTTGCTGTCAGCCCAGTGAACCTGTGTGTGTGAGTGTGTGTGTGTGAGTGTGTGTGTCTACCTGTGTGTGTGTGTGTGTGTGTGTGTGTGCGTGTCTGTGGCTGTGGCTGTGTCTGTGTCGGTGTGTGCCTGCTCGTGTGTGTGCGTGTGTGTGTGTGTGTGTGTGTGTGTGTGTGTGTGTGTATGTGTATGTGTGCGTGTGCGTGTGTGTGTGTGTGCATGTGAAGAGAGAGACTGGTGTCAGTGTCCTTGCTATAAAAACCTGCAATGCAGCTGTTTCTGTGGGAATCATGCAGTCTCCCTCAATTGACTTCAGGGGGTGAAATTGAGTGGAAACCCAGTGAAATGGCATGTCGGCTCATCTCAAATCAAGTTCATTGGTCTAAAGCAGAGGGGCCATTAGGCTGAATTTGCCAACTGTTCTTGTGCCGTGAACCTAAGATGAAAAGAGGTGTCACAGAGTATGAACCACATATTTTCGACTCCTGATTGGAGGGCATCAGTACAGACCTGTCAACCTCCTGTTGTGGTCACTCTGCAACAGTACCGTCCTCAACACCTGAATAATGTCAGTAAATATAACTTTTGAACAGAAGGGATAAGCATTATGAAGGGAGGTGGGCCATTTGCATATCCTCATTTTCAGACTCAGACTAGAATGCGTGCTCCCTTTGTCTAGGAGCTGTCAGCATTAGTCACTTCTCGTCGATGAAATGCGTTGTCATTCTCCAACAAACCTAAGGCCTGAGACCCGTCCTCAAGGTGCTGTAGGCTCATGCAGAGCAGCCAAAGGTTGGACGTGGTCATTCATGTTTTGGTACAGACCTCCTACGCCTTGTGACTGAGTCAGCCGTCCCGAGGTCGAGAGCAATGGCCGCCTTCGTGACTCTGTCCTCTCGTTCCCGTCGCAGGCCCGCCCACGACATCAGCCTGGAGGAGTTTGACGACGAGGACCTGTCGGAGATCACGGACGACTGTGGGATCGGCCTGAACTATGACTCCGACCCGTACGAGAAGGTGAGCCACGCCCCTCCTCACGTGCACATTGCGACATATAACGAGGCATTCGTTAAAAACGTAAACAACACACTAGTCGGTTGTCAGAGCAGCAGAGTTGACGTGATGTGTGTTTATGATATTTTGGTGATGGCATTTTGCTGGGGAAAGGTCTGAAATGACACATCACTCCTTGCAGCACCAGGGCAAATGAAAACTGAGAACACTTGGAAAGGGCATCAACACACGAGTTAATACTGAGAGAGGTTTCTTGCCAGTGTGGCTGATTCTTGGATGCAGTAGTTATCAGTAGCCTGGTGCTTTGAAATTGCCCAGCTGCCACTTCATTCTGGTGGCTTTTTTAGCTTAATTGTGCTATGACTCTTGCCTCTTTTGGACTTGTATCCCTGTCAGGGAGTCATTTGTTGTGTTTGGCTGAGTGATGCTGGGCTACTGTGAGTTTATTGGAAAAGGTTGTGAAAAGGTTTCTGCCCTGTGCTTGGATTGGCTATGTGCTGGCCTATCATAGCCCATGGCAGAGTGCTGGGCAGCTAATAATGAAGCTGTTTATTACAGATTTACAACTTCAACAAACATGCCATAAGTATACCCCATAGGCAACTCGATTCCTCTTTATATGACTGCACCTTTGATGGTTTTTCCTTTGCGTACTTCACATTGTTTACAAGTTGTTTTAGATGTAATGTAAAAGAGGTTAAAGGTGATTATAATTTTTGTGATAATCAAAAATACATAACCCATCGAACCAAACCTATCTGTTAGAATTAACATGCTTTAACATGAAGTGCCAAAGGAGACCGTAATGCTAAAACAGTCAGACAGTGTAAAAGTAAAAGGGAATCAGCTGCTGGTATGAGATGCTTAAACTAGCAAAGTCATTCATGCTGAACAACAGGAGCATGACAGTGATCTGTAACAAAACAGGGCTGTGACAGTTATCCATAACGCCTCTCCCCCCCTTGAACACCGTCACAGAGTGTAATTCACCGACACACTTGCGACCTTTGCAGGTACTTCCAGCTGGCCTGCCGATCCTTTGCAGCTCCGTATGCAGATGCTCTGATTCTGCTGCTCAAATGTGCTGCAAAGGGCAGGATTTAAAAGTGCTGCGTCAGGGCGAATCACAAGACACTGTTCTTATATTTATACGTGTGCCAGTTTGTGCTATGGGAGTCTCGTGTCTCTGAGGAGCTTGGCCATCACTGCTGCCTGCAGCTGCGCATATCTGCATTCTCGTTTTTGTCCTGACTGCGGTGCTGCCGCGGGCTTAGTCTATCAACCCGGGATCCTGATTGGCTCAGTCCGAGCCGTAGTGTGGGGTCGATCGGGGCTACGGGGACAGCTGATCCTAGTGCGGTATTTCGATCGTCGTGATGATTTCACATCAGCCGACGCCTTCATCCGGGGCCAATCACGGCGCTCGTTCGTGCGCCCGGGACTAAAAATGTTAGCTAATCAATATGGAAAATAGAAGCCGTAAGCCACAAATAGCAAAACGATACCCTCTGAAACACAATCACCAGATGAAACCCAGCAAAGATACATGGGCCATTCAGTGCTGCACATGATGGACTCCTGCAGACAGACTGATAGAGATGCCCTTCACTGCTGAGGTCAGGAGTGAGAGCTGGCTGTTTGCACTCCACTCTGCTACATGCGGTTATGTAAGCAGCTCACTGAGGTATTTATATATTTACAGCCGGCTTGATCACAGAAGGTATGCGCGGTGCATTACACCGCTGCCTTTCAGCTCGGCCCAGTCATTTGCATTTCACGAGCGCGCAAAAAGCGGATGCTCTAAGTCCAGCTCGGAGAACAAAAAAGGAGCCTCCCTAATTTAAGAAAGCGGAACTGGATAAAGGCCCTTCAGTGTGTTGGGTTTAGCTGCGCTCTCTCTCCTCCCTTCTCCTCTCACAGAGGCGAGGATTATGCACCGCTTGTGCATCTGCCTACCAGCTGTGAGTCCTCATTTAGCCCAAAAAGCAACACTGAGGCAGCACTCCAGTGTTAGCACAGATCTCTCCTTCACTCTGATCCACAGTGCGACAGGGTATACCACATAGAACACGGGACAGGAAAAATAAACGTACGATGTGGATGGATGGGATGTAGGACGTGGCAGGATCAGTTGTGTTTAATAGTCACTTTGGGCTTGAATTCACCTGAGTGGGTGTTGCGGTTTACCTCCATGCGGAGATCTCTTGCAGGAAGAGGGGCAGTCGTTACCTAGGAGGCGCCAGGGTTATGACTGTCATTTATTTGTTGCATTTACAGAATTTCTATATATTTTGTGGGCAATAAAACAAAATGTAAATTTTAATCAGGAAAAATGAGATTGGTTGACTTCTCCAGACCATTAGGAATGATGCCAGTGCCTCTAACTGCAGGACTGTGAATTAAAGAGCAGAGGGCAGCAGGTGCCGGTGGATAGATTTCACAGGACTGTGCCTGCAGCGATGGTGGCAAAACGAGACCACGTGCGTGCGTCTGCGCTTTCCCTTCAGCACGAGGCTCTCCCTGCAACACAGGCAATGTGGCCTCTCAGGGTTAGGGTTAGGGAGCGATAAGCAGCCTTCCTGGAAGTCTATCTGGAAATATTTTTCTGGGTACTCCAAACACTGCTCCACGAAAGGCCTAGCACTCTGTGTGTCTTCCTCACTTTAAACATGATCCAATGGGAGAATGTACACAATCTATCTCTACCAAATTTTTTTAACAATTTAATCAGACTTGTTTAGAATTGTATGACATGGCTTTGTATTCAAGGTTTTGTGTTACATTAAAAACGTTATTCAACCCCAGGGTGGGACTTTGCCATCTCTCCTTGCCTCTTGTTCTACTAGTTTTTACACCACTGGGTCAGTTGGTGACACGGTAAAGAGGTCACCTTTTAAAGTGGTACATTCCCTCTTTGGGCCCGATGATTGTTCCATACACTGTCTGTCAGTGTTTCACCCCCAGACTGTATTTGCAGAGTGAGGCAAAGGTTTTTCTGTGCGGTTCATTCATGCAAGTATAGGCAGGTTACATAATCTGCATAATCATATGCAGTTGCTTGGTGTTCCGAGGGTTTCTAAGTTACAGCCAATCGGGCGCCGGGTTCCTGTCCTCCTATGAGGAGTCTGTGTTCCGTTTACCTCAGAGCTGTTTGTTTACAGGAAATGACAGAAGACATGCATTGTGCATAGCCAACCGGAAAACTCAACGAACCCCTTCGCTGATTGTGTGCATTTACCATGCAGCCGTGTAATCTGTTTTGTCACCCATGGCCTGCCAGTGTCTGTGCCTTTATCACTACCTTCTTCATTCCTTTCTTTAGTTAAATTCAAGGCAGCTCCCTTTGGGTATGACCTGATAATGCGGTCTGTGAAGTCTCCTGCCTCTGGCAGGTGGATCACAGCAGATGAGCATGCTGTTGGCTAACGTCCAGTAGCACGTAGGCAGTGCCATGGCTTTACGTGTGGGGACTCCTGTGTGATGTAGACTCACATCAGACCTGGCCCTCACCTCACACACCTGTGCAGACGTGCCGAACTCCTAGAGGATACAGTCGCAGTAAGGGTGAATCTCTCCCTCATGCTGCCCTTAGCTGTTGATGTTGAAAATGCCCTCCAAGAGTAACTCCAGGAGCAGTGAGCTTTGCTGTCTCCATAGAGCCGCTGGTGCTCGGGACCTAATGAGTCTGAGTCATGGTTTAGGGCCCTGTTGAGCTGTTGATCCAGTTCAGGAGAATGTGCAATGCACAGAAGATGTCTGAATACCATGGCAGGGCACCATAGCTGCAGAGAAGTGGCCCATTCCAGCTGCTGCTCTGCAGGGCCCCGCATAGAGGCCACACATGGCGCTAGCATATTTTTGGGGGACGAGGATGGGGAGAAGCAGATGGGTCTCATTGCATCCATTTGTAACAGTCTGACACAGGCAGTAGCAGAGACTAACACAGGCAGTAGCAGAGACTAACTGTGGGAGTTTGTAACAGAGGCATTGTGTCAGAGTTGAGCAAAGGCAGCGGCACAATGTAACAGATTTATAGCTTAACACATTTGTTTCCTGCAGATGGACACGAAAGGTCATGACCCCAAGAGAGTGGGGCGCATCCTTGCAGAATGCAGCATTCTCTGTCCGCGGAGTGCGTCACTCAGCAGAACAAACGTGCCAGCCAGACACAAGCTGTGCCATTGTATATCAGCTGCGCCTCCGGGGCATATAAAGTTTTCTGTTGTTCCCACACTAATAGCAGACATTTGCAAACGAAAACAAACAGAGCAGAAGCAAGGAACTCATCTCACAAGGATTTCAATAATGTTGATGTCATTAAAGCCCTGTGTGTTTCTCAGAACAGGCCTGACCACACACAGGGGACTCTGGGCTTGCTGTGAATGCCGACATATTTCAGTATTTCATAACATATATAAGCAATGCCATTTGTACAGTTTAGATCAGCAGAAAAGCGTGATGCTTAGGTTATAAAGGGAACTAACCACAGAAACCTGTGAAACCTGACACTGCTGATCCAAACTGAAATAATGCTGAATCTCTGCAGAAGCAGACACTTTATAAGTTGTTAATATTTTATAAAGTGCTTGCAGGCTGAACAGCTCTGCTTTTCATAAGGTACTCAGAATGCAGTTTGTAGCTCTGTTATCAACAAAAGCATATTTAATAAAGTGTAAATGTAAACTCACTTTATTGCAGGCAGTGTGGGGCTGCCAAGGGAATGTATGCCCTCTTTTCAAGTACACATTTTGCCAAGGCCTATTTGCTCAATTTACTCAGCTTTATGTTATTCTTCAGTATTGTATACCACTTTCAAATGTAAAGGGGGATTCTGGGTAAAGTCTGTAATTTGATATGATTTAGCATGTACGTAGATAAGTGATAGCTTGCATGTCAGATACAGCTCGTGTTTCAGTGCTCACAGCCCTGATTGTTATCCTTGCTGTTAGTGTTACACTAGCGCTGGGGCACTGGCCAGGGTTCATTTCAGTTTTCTCTGCTGCGTGGCCCCTGTTCATGCAGTATCATTGGTGAAAGTGTGAGTTTTGAGGGCGTGCGGTGTGAGTGTCGTCCTGAACAGAATGTCTTGTGACAGATGTGACGCACTCACGCTCTTGGGCTTTGCAGAGCCAGAGCCCACACTGAGCCAAATGCCACAGCTCACGCCTCTGTGATGTGACAGTGTTTGGAACCTAGGCTGGAGGACAGTAACCTCTGTCTGCTCTTTTTTATCCTCATATGCACAAGCACACCCATATATATCACAGTGTTCACTGCTATGCATTATGATTCTTATCCGTATCGCTTCTGGTAGAAAAAAATCAGTCGCAGGTATCAGGTACCTGCATTCTACTCTGTTCTGTTCTGTTCTTTTCATTTCTGTTCTGTTCTGTTCTACACGCACACTCACTTCCCCTCACTCACTTCTCCCTCCTCTAGCCAAGGAATTAGTCACCACATTATTATGTCTCCACATTATTAAAATGTCTCAGCCTCGGTATAGAAGCAGTTCATTGTCCTGAAAATGATATACATTGAATTTCCCTTGTATAAAACATGCCCTTTGTCTTCATTCATTCTTAATTTATCTCTGTATCTCTACCTCTATTGTCTACGCATTGAATTAAAGAGTGCTTGCGTGCAATAAATGGTTTGCTTAAAGAATTCAAAGTGTGAGCATATTGGTATAGACTACGCTCACACAAATGCCACACGACTTTGCTCTGTGTCCACAGACATCACGTGCTCCTTAACGGGAGATTCCTCTGAGGACAGAGACGTCTCTCCGCCTAAAAATAGCAGCTCCCGGGATGCGTAGTCATGGCATGGGATGTCCAGACAGCCATGCCTGGCCCGGTCTAGTGAGCTGGCCAGGAGCCGTGAAGGCTGTTTAAGGTTATACATATTCAGTCTCAGCGTGGTGTTGGACGCGTTCCCGTCCGGTGTGTGATGGATTGCACACGCTGCCAATGCGTCTCGCTGGCAGCCATAGGTTCGGTTATATGAATCTTCTTGTCGTCAGGCTGTGGTGTCCGGGGCCGCTGGACCCCTCATTAAATCAAACGTCTTTCCGAGACAATGCGATCATTATCTACAGGCGGCCTATTTCAATCCGACTGCGGTGTCAGGGTCCATTAATCACGCGGCGGACCGCGCTTTACAGTGCACGAGACTGCAGTGGTCTGTCATCGATTGAAACAGTGTGAACCGTGTCTCTTCAGAATGTTTGCAGCTCTTCCTCTTTAGCCTTTATTCAGGCTTTACTCTGAGAATGGTTTACTCCCAGCAAGCTAGAGACAAGAAGCCTGAATTTTGCAGAGTCCTTTATTTATATTTATCTATATTTTGTCTTTTAATGTAATCCTACTGTCATTGTGGCTGGAAGTAGTGCAACATAGACCCCTCTGGAATATTTCTCATACCTAAAGCCACTGGAGGCAGTTTCCTTTTGGTTTTTATGTAGCTCGTAGAAGCACTTCATTAAATGTACTGTATGTAACTAGATATTCTTGTCCTTGTAAGATATATTGACATCTTCTGTCATTTGGGGCTGGTTCATTGCAGGTCTCGATGGCTAGTGGCTACCGTTAATAAGGGTGATGCAATTTCTTATGCAAATACCAGCTTCAATTAAGCAATGACTTCCCGATGTGGAATGAGAAGCAGACACCTGTCTTCCCTGCTCCATTGAGTCTCTGAAAGCTGTGTCATTTCCTCATCTAAAGCTGAATTTCCCCGGGATGTGAGACAGCTGTCTCTCTCTGCAGCGCTGTAGATTCCCCGTGGTGACGGCGCTCTCAGTGTTCGGCTTTGTGAAACCTGTCCTGGGGCGGCGATGCGTTTCGCAGTGCTGAAGAGTGACGGCAGGATTTGGGGAAAGGTGTACCCTCGAAGTGAAGGGGAGGGGGGCGGCGGGTGACGGAGAGGCCCGAAGGGCTTTCGTTTTGGAGACAGAAGGAAAAATCTCCCCTCTCTCCCTGTTTTTACATTAGCTTTCACGCCATGAGCAGTCCTCATCATTCACGCTGCACAGGTCAGTGCATTTAAAAAATGGACCATTCTCTGCCGTGTACCTGACAGAGCCTGCTCCTCCTTTGTATTCTCTGCTGGATTTCAATGTTTGACCTCTGCCTTTGTTCCATGTATGAGAAATGTACTTCTGCTGAAATCTGTCTTAGTATTGGAGCAAATATGCTCGAAATTGTGCGGTCATCTACGGGTTTTTTAGCTTTGTGCTGCAAATTCAAATATCACAGAGACACTTTAATCAGATAACAGATTATGTATAATAGAGGAGGGATAATGAATATATGCACCTCCTAATCATTGTGAGCCTGTGAATGTTGCCGTAGTGGTGAGGAGGAGGTGTCTGCTCACTGCCAGGGTGGTGGCTGGGTCAGTTACCATGGCAGCAGCTGCAGGTAGGGTGTGCCCCCCAGCAGGAGTGACGTGGGCCTGCAGCTCCACTGCTGCGGAGGCACCTCCGGCGCTCCCGCGCCTCGGCCCCTCAGCGCGATGGGCCGTGTCGCTTCTCTGATCCGGTGCGCCCATGACTCACCGCCTCGGCGCGCTCCCGAGGGCGTCTCTCGGTAAGGCGGAGCGAAACGCGCGGAGGAGAGAGCGAGGCTTTCTCAGACTCGTTCAGACGTCGTTTAACCACGCTGCCGCTTTCCCCCCTTGGCGTGTCGCGGGAAGCCATTTCAGGAGAGCCGTGGGGATGTTCTCCTTCCTCCTCACTCTCCCGCTGGCTCTGTAAAATACCCATTCGTCATGTTCTTTATCTGTCCACCTTCTCAAAGGCCAGAGTTTTTCCCCCCCTCTGCGTTGTATCGCCGTTAAGCTGATTACATTCAGTGTGCAGCTCTCAATCACACAACTTAAAGCCTCACAACAAAGGGTTCATTTGAAAATAGTTTTTAAATCCGTCTTTGGTTTCTATTTTATGCTAAAGAGGGGGAAATAAGCCTTTTTGCCACTGTGACTCTATGAAAACACAAAGCTGTCCTGATCCATTCTTTGTGTGACTGCAGTCAGAGCTGCTTTGTTACTGTAGAATATCTCTGTGATGGTGGATGAATCTGATAAAGGACCCATATCCTGGCTTTGATGTGGAAGGGGGGGTGATTGCTGTAAGTGAGGGAGC
The DNA here is from genome assembly GCA_019176425.1 of Megalops atlanticus. Lineage (NCBI taxonomy): Eukaryota > Metazoa > Chordata > Actinopteri > Elopiformes > Megalopidae > Megalops > Megalops atlanticus. The sequence continues at coordinate 5,045,070 of CM032899.1, forward strand.
AATCAGCAGGGACCAGGCACCCCAAAAACCTTTCCTGTGTGAGTTCACTCCCCACAGAACATAAGAACGAGAAAACAGCTCAATCCATCCATCAACCAATAACGCCTTTCAATGTAGCGTTTAACACTCATATTGCCACAGGTCCTTACACACAGCCCAACACAGCCTTAGAAAAGTGGCAGCAAATCAATAATGAGCATTACAGTGGTGAAAAGACAACTAGGTAGTGCCAGTGAGTATTAACAAGTCAATGGATTAGTGCTGACAGATTAATAGAAAGGTGTGATCATAAATAAAGGCTAAATAAGATTAAGGTTGTGTATGTGTGTGAGTCCACTATGATGTTTCCATCATCTGTTGTAGTGGAGATAGGAGCATGGGGTAAATTGCATTTCTTATTGGGAGCTGTGCTGCATGGTTATTACTTTACATTACATTACATTATTGGCATTTAGCAGACTCTCTTATCCAGAGCGACTTACATAGGTTACAATTTTTTACATGTTACCCATTTATACAGCTGGATATTAACTGAGGCAGGGAACAACAACCTTTTGGTTATGAGTCCTGCTCCGTACCACTATGCTACACTGCTGCCCCCACTGCTATATGAAGGTCCGATCCTTGCTGTTACACTGGTTCCAGTGAGATGCTGTGTGATAAGATAAGACTAATAACAAGCCACGAGGGGAAAGCAAAGGGACAGTCCCACGTGAGCCAGTACAGGCAGGGCCTTATGGGTTAATCCACATGACCAAAGGTCTGTTCAGTTTGGCAGCCTCTTTTGCACTGTCTCTTGCTACTTCTGTCCTCCCCTCTCCCACCTTCTTCTCCCGTCTCCCATCTCTTCTCTCTTTATGAGGAAACTTCAGGAAATGTTCAAATTAGCCAAGCATGTTGACATTACTTTACATTACATTACATTCTCCAGAGTGACTTCCAGCATAAAGGAATATAAGTGTATCCATTCCAAGTTGAATGAGCAACAGTGTCAGACCAGGCTAACAACACTCCCAGGCCAGTGAGTGTGAGCATAACACTATTCAAGCCCTACCACAAGTTAACTTGTGCAACCTGACTGGACAAGGGAAAGCCGAGTATACTACCATACATCAGTCACTAGATCACAGAATCCAAAACACATTGCGATACTTCATGTAAAATAAACAGCAAGTAATGTTTGAAGCTGATGAGGCTCAGCTCCTCAGTAACATCTACGTCTATGTCTTTCCGGATAAAGGCAGTTAATCAGCCCTGGCTTTGTGCTCTGGCTTGGCCTGTTTCCCCAGCAGCCCTTTCCTGTGTGCTGGCAGGCTTTGAAAATCGCCAGAGGGAGGAAAAGGCCTGCTACCTCCCTGCTACTCCTGCCTCGGTCCCTGAGGACAGCGCCTGCTGATGCGGAGATATGGATGCCGCTGTTAGTGATGAATAGCTGCCTGTTTGTCCATTACTCTTCCCCCCCCCCCACCTCTTTGTGTCAGTTGACTTACAGATGAGCTGCCCGTGCAGGGGAAGGACAGTCATAGCATCTCGGAAATAAATCACAGATCTAACCCGTGAGTCACCGCTTCACTGACGGGAACACGCGCGCCAAATAATAGGATTTGGTACGGGCCTTCACAACTGTGGCAATCTGGATTGGATTTGAATAATTGTCTTACGATTTTTTGCCTTCAAAATGTAGGCGGGAATATCCTCCATTTTGAAGAACTATTGTTTTTTTTTCATATGTTGGCCAGTGGCTTTAAGATTACAGCAAATGTAGTGCACATCAGACTCAAACGCAGAAGGATTAGTCTTAAGTCATAAGTATTATATGTTAAGAAGGGCAGTATTCAAATGGCCCCAAGTGCTGTCATTTAGTTTAGATTTTGTTGTTTTGATGATGGATATGGTACATACAAGATGGTCTCTCTTACAGTAAATTAAAACTTCATGTGTCTTAGTAGAGATGCTTCTCCTTGTGCAGTAATTCTAGAGCAATCTCTGATTCTGGCCCCGCCCTTGCTGAATACTCAGACCCACACAGTGAGAATACACCCCTGCTGTGAGTCATTCCGCCAGAGTCCGCCGTTAGGGAAGACAAAAGGGATCTCAGAGGCAAAACAAACAACGGGCGTTTGGTTAGCAGACTGCCACTGAAGCATTCCTGATGTAAACAACTGGACCCAAACCTGCGTAGGTGGCGAAGCATCTCCTGTTTTCACCCCACGTTCAAATGGAAGCCTTACCCTCCTCCTGCCCTCTGTTAATAAGTCTACATCACCAATGATTTTTATGAAGCTAGCTTTCCTCAGTTACGCACATTGCTGGATCTCTATCACTTCAGATGAAGATGAACATCAAGGGAAGAGAGATCTGTCTCCCAGGGCCCTGCTTGAATCATACACACAGCTGCTAAAAGGCCATCCAGGGATGTACAATTATCAGTAGTTTACATTACATTATTTTTTAACAAGTGTTCCAATGAGAGCTTCAATTATAGAGTTGGTAAGTATTTGAGAATGAACCCCAGAAAGTGTGTTTTTGTATGTGTGGACATACAAATTAAACATGAATTCAGTGGCCCTTACAACCAATTTATAAATACTTTTTTATGTCCAACAAAGGAGTTTCCCTGAAATATATTTCGTTTTAGCACAACCCTCGGTGCTTCAGTCTTCAGTCTAATATCTGTTTATAGCACTCCTACACTGGGTCATTGTTGCAATTACCTGTACAAGCCTGTGCAGGAGGGAGTTCTTTTATCTTTGGATTGAGTAGAAGTGTTCATTACATTTGGAGATTTAAATGAAGTTATTATGCTGTCCCAATTAATGCTTGTAGTGCATGATGGCAGTGGTGTAATTAGAAGATGTACTTTCTGTGGTTGAAGCCGCCTTGCATGAACTTGCCCAAAGCATGTTCTGTTAACACTGTGAAAATGAATTATTCATTACCGCCAGTTTTCACTCTTATCTGCAGCAATAGGCTAACATCCAGTCTCTTAAACTTGAGTCAAAGCTCCCCCCCCATGTGCACAGCTTGTTGGTACAGCTGATGTTGCTATCAGGTGACATTGTGGCAGCTGGATGCCACCTTGCAGGTGACACCCCCCGCTGGTATTTGGGGAGGATGCCAATCATACACCCCCTTCATGTGTTCCTCTGAAGAGGAGTACTGAAGTGAAAGCTGTGTTTAGCGCTCACCCACAATGGTTTCTTCTCCCGAGCATCATAACTGCACAGGGTAGATTAGCGCCTCCAGTACAGAAAACCAGAAACATCAAAAAAAGTCAACAAAACAAAGTCTCTCTCTCTCTCTCTCTCTCTCCCCTGTCCCCCCTCTCCCCTCCTCTCTCTCTGGGGCGGGAGCCAACTCAGTTAAACTGGTCACCAGATGCACTGACAAATGGCTGCTTGTCTTCTGCAGCGAGCCAGCTGCTTCCAGGGGGAAACCTAGTCCAGTGGCTGCCTGACACAGGCACACAGGCCCTGATTACATTACAATCCCATTACACTGGCCATTACACTGGCTGCTCTCCCTCCCCCCTCAGGCTGGGAACGCACTCACATTCATTCAGGTTATCTGGCTGTAAGAGGAGCATCTGCTGTGTTTGCAGCAACAGTATTTGACCCTGATTAATGACTCCTGTGGTCGTGTCTCTTCAGTTTCTGCCTTCAAAGGTGTTTACATGCGCTCAGTCATGAGCCCCATTTGCCCTCTTCCACACCTGCTCTTCTCTCATGTGGCTATACCGCTTTGACTTCCGTCAGGGAAGGGAGAGGAAATTTCATTCACAACAAAGCCTGCTTTCCACAGGGTCAGCAGTGAGAATCTGCTGGCGTAAGGGCTGTCTGCCGCAGCTATAAAGCGTTGGGTGATGCTCGGCGGATGGATCGTCCTTGGGCGGATGAGGAAATTGGAGATCGTTGATGAATAAACAGGCAGGGCAGTGCATCACCCCAGACCTTTAACATTTTCCATGGTGCAGGCTTGCATTATTTTGTTACTGGAATCGAAATCCTTTAAATATGTAGTGGGTTCCGAGGCAGATGAGACAGACAGAGGTCTGAATTGTTTGCAGTTTCTACAGAGATATCCATTCTATTTAATAACATTGGCTGATTATATGAAGACCATAATTGAATACTTATTGATCATAAGTGTTATACATCAGTATAATTATCCATACCTGAATAATTACTGATCTGTGAATGGCATATCATTGATTTACATAATGGATATACCTGTGTGATGTTAACTTATTGCTTTTCTCATGGGATCCTTGTTTTCCTGGCACTGGTCATTGATTTTTTTCTTAATTGAGTTATGATGGCCGTGTGTGTCCTTGCTGCTGTTAATAGCTTTACTGTGCTGTAGAGAATAGCAGTCTGGTGTTTTTAATGTAGTTTGTGTGCTTTTCTATGGCAGAAAGTTTATATGAACACTCAGTTCAAATGTCTGGACATGTTTCAGTTCACAGTGTAGGATAACTGGATGACAGAGGTCATGGCTGGTATTGGGTGTTCTCGTCACATAGACATCTCATCCATCCCCACTGGGTGGAGATTCAGCTGATCTCCATCCACTCTCCTGATCAATCTCCCCTCTTCTCTTCCACTTCTTTGTCGTAACACTCTCTCCCTCCTTCCCTCGCGCCCTCCCTTGTTCTGGAAGGCGTCGTGTAAAACATTTATGTGTTAGGAGTTCATTCTTCTTCCAGGAAACTTTATCTTTATTCTTTATCTTTATTCTACAATTATAAAATGGTTGATGCACACATTCTCCTTCCTGTCTCTGAGTGTCCTCAAATTCCCGTCTGTGAAGGGCTGACCTTCTGCCTAGCGTGCTTTGATATAAAAGGACAGATGTTACGAGCAGAGCAGACTCACTCTCTGTACAGTAGACCTGAGTGCTTCTGCTCCATTTGCTTTGTAACCCATCAATCTACCAAACCAAGGTTACTATTTCAAAGCTCTTCGACCACAGGGTGGAGAAGGACAAGCTCTTAAGAGGAATTCAGTGTCTGCAGTGAAAACTGACCTTGGGGTATTCCTGGACATGCTGTGCTGGCACTCCAGGATGATGTCTACTTTTAATTTTTTTTTTTTTTCATTTCTTTTACACGCCTGCATTTGATGAGGAATGCCAAGAATGCCATGAATGCCAAGAAAATGCCATGTACACTGCATGTATTATGATGTCTCATATGCACTTCATATTGTCATCTCTTTATGTAACACATGCTGTTATACAAGCTTATGGGTTCATACCGAGTACCATCTGGTTATAAGTCATGCTCCAGAACCACTAAACCAGACTGCCATCTATTGACAGTGTATGTCTGTACTCAGAGGTGCATGCCATTCTGTGTCCAAATTTACTTAGGTTGATTCAGCAATGGATTGAGTAATGGCTTGCTTTACTGAAACAGTCATTGTAATGACTCAGTCCCAGGTTTGCACTTCTTATGTGGAGCGTTTAGGTAGGTGTCATTCTGCCCTCTCTTCACATTTTGGGAAGAGTTTCGAGACAATGTTAGTTTAATGACCTCAATCAGTGGGAGACAAGAAAAAAAAAAACATTTTTTTCTTTCGGTTAAGAAGAGAAGAGAGTACAGAGAGAACCGCATTTGACACTTTCTGCCTCAATCCAGGCACACAGACTAATCCAATCAAATGGGCCGCTGAATAGCTTGGAGGAAGGGCTTAGCATGTCCAATGCAGTTAAGACCTGCCTCGAGACGAGCCACAGCCAACTCAGAGCCTCAGTGAGTGTGCCACCTTAAATGCTGCTTGCGGACAAAAGCAAAAACAACAGCCGAATGAAAATAGATTGCTTTCATATTCTGGCAGTCAATAGCCTGTTGATAACCACCTGAGCCCGCCACAATGCTTTGATACTGGAGATATTTCAGTGTTTTTAGGTGCAGCGTTTGCTCTTTTGGGTATGTCCTCCCACTGATTTCTGAATATAATTAGCTTTGGAGTTGTCAGCTTTCGTGCTGACAAAAAACACAAAACGGGTTTGTGAAGCTGTGAGAGGATTTGGCCTGAGTTGGTTTTATCTTCTCTTATGTTTCAGTGTAATTGGTGTGTATCTTGTTCATTTGTAGGATTCATGCTATAAACATGCATGTAAGAGGGAATGTTTTCATGTTTTCATAAACTGAATAAAGGGCTAAATCAGGAACACACCTGCCAAAGGTATGCTGGAATCTGGGATTCCTGCACCAAGCTGCTTGAGTTAAATGAGTGGCTATAGTAGGCTGACCTGTGAACATGGCTGGCTGAGGAGCAGCTGACAGTCTGTGTGAACTCACTGAGCATGCTCACTCTCTCTATCTCTCTCTCCTGTAGGACTGCCTGATCCTGGAGAAGAACGACGTCCACCAACCCATCTGCTCCTTCCAGGACGACTTCCAGGAGTTTGAGATGATCGACGATGACGAAGAGGACGACGGCGACGACGACGACGAAGACGAGGAGGAGGAGGTGGATCCCGAGGCCCCTCCCTCTCCGTCGGCCTCCCCGCCCCCATCTCCGACTTTGAGCGCTCTGCAGAAGATCCGGCCCACCACGCTGAATCTCACCACCACTGTCTCCCAGGTAACCCCCCCCTCCTGCCTGTCACCCTCTCATTTGCACAGTCCACTGCACAGCCTGTCACTACATGGTCTCGCTTTGGTGGCTTGCAGCCTGCCATCATATTCATCCTGGCTGTTAATTCAGCCTTGGTTCATAAATAGGAAATGTCAGTCAGTGCTTGTCAGCGAGGAGCATGATTGACACTTGCGCCTCTCTGTGTGCCCCTCCCCTCACAGGATTCATTGAATAACAATAGCAGTTTCTCTCCACGGAATTCCAGCTGGCAGGATTCTCTGCGCAACCCAACTTCACATGGTGAGTACAGCTGTGACTCGTGTTTTCTCGAAGCCATTATCCAGTTAGATTTGCTTCTCGATAAGCAAAGGCAAAACCGTGCACATCGATCACCTTCCCTGGAATCTCAGAGGCCCAGGGTTCAGTGTGATTAGAATTTCTCAGTTCAGAATACTGCCTTATGGCAAATGGCAAAATAAAACTGTCATGGTATTTTTACAATAGATATTCCCTGTGGACTTTCAATGAGTCATATCTGTCATGGAACTTTGATTTACACCATTTCACTTTACAGATGTGCAAATGAGGGAGTCAAATGATGGAGTGTAGACCTTAAAGGAAATTGCAGTTGCATGTGTTTAGCTGATCTCTTTTTGAAGCTGGTACTCAAAGGATGAAAGCCACTTTTGCCCGTACACTGTAGGCATTATCTCTGATTTAATTATACCAGAGGTTGCAGAAACAAAAAATTGTGAATAATAGGATATGCCACCTATTTCTGAACAGAAATTATCTATGAATATATCTAGAAAATCTAGAAATTATCTCTTTGCCTACAATTCACACCAATGCTTTGTTGTCTTGGATTGTGTAATATGTGGGAGTTGGGGTTGTCATTTTCTTTTTATTATCACAGGACGTTTGTCTCCAACTCATTCTTGCCTTGAAGATAGCACCCATCAGAACGGCCAGTGCATGGCCACACCGCTCGCTGGCTCACAAAGCAAAGGTACACCCCCGAAACAGTCCGGGGACACTGGGCACGCCCAGTCGCCACTCAAGCCCCTCCTGTACGACTTTGAGGGCAACAGACGGGAAAGGCCGGAATACGGTAAAAAAACACCCGACCCTCCCATGGAAGACCATAACATGAACATCCTCTCTTCACCGCCATCTCCACTCTATTCCCCATTCTCTGCCAACTGGGTGTCTCCTAAACAGTATCTCTCCCCTGCAGGGTCTTTTGGTCAACATAAAACGTCCTGCAGCTCAGACGCTGGAGCGGTGCCCAGCGCTGAGGCTGGCAGCCCGGGTGCAACCATCCAGGCTGCGGACGAAGTGTCGCAGTGCTCCGACACGGAGGTTGACCATGACCTGAACAGTGACTATGGCAAACGGTGCCGGTCTAGACTGGCTAATGACACGTACACCGTCACCACCGATTCTGCCCTCGACCCCGAGCTGGAGAACGAGATCACCTTCGACTGCACCAGCAGGTGTCTCTCCTCCACCGCGCCAGCAGATGGCGACGCTGCCACCCCCCTGTCGGACGAGGAGCTCGACAGAGAGTTCGACGTCGACATTATGAGCAAAGAGAGCTACGACTCTCTGTGCAAAGAAGCAGATGGTTCGTCCTACGTGGAGTTCCCTCCCATCGAACCCTGCGAGCCGGCCCCCTTCTCCAGCCATGTGTCTTTATCCAGTCAGTCCGACGAGGATTTCGAACTCGCCCAGGAAGACCAGCACTCAGGTTCTCAGAGTCGATCATCCGCTGCCTCCATTGAAACCAACTCCCCTTCCTCCGACCCGGGCATCGCCGACATGAACAATAAGGTTTGTGAGCAGTACATCGTGTCCGACAACAACAGCAACGACCTCAGCTCCTCGGGCTCAGATTCGGACAGCGAGGAGAGCTGGAGGCCGCGTTCGGCTGCGCAGGCAACATGCCCAGCCACATGATCTCCTCCATCTCGGAGACGGAGCTGGACATGACCAGCGACGGCAGCAGCAGCGGCCGCTCCTCCCACCTGACCAACTCCATCGAGGAGGCCAGCTCGCCCACCTCCGACCCGGAGCTGGAGGGAGAGCTGGAGCAGGACAGCGGGATCGTGGCCGTCAAGGCCTCCCTGCTCCGTGGCCAGCCTGATCCAATCAAGGAGGAGGCCTCGCCTACATCAGAGCCGGAGGGCGACAGTCAGGTGCCAGTGGGCATGCGGAGCGTTGACGAGGCCTCTTACGAGCACACGGCCGACCCTGACGAAACACTCCCGCCCCCAGGCCGCTGCGAAGATGACCTCTCCCGGTCGCCGGACCTGAAGATAGAGCCCGACCACAGCCTGGAGAGCTTCAAGAGGTCCTTCTACCTGCCCGTGGGGCCCAAGCTCATGCCCGCTGTGGACGACTACGACGGCAACAGCGAGGGCGACTCCGAGTCGGAGTCGGAGGACGAGCTGAGCGAGAAGTCGGACTCCCCCTGGCTCCTCTGCAACCTCGTCAACAAAATGATCTCTGAGGGCTCGTACCCCATCAGCTGCCCGGAGGAGTGCTTCAAACGGTCCGCCTCCATCTCAGACACCATCTCCCCATCCTCACCTGGAGACCTGGAGATGGACGCTTTTAAGGAGCCTGCGGACAGCCATCCGCAAACGCAGAAATCAAAGGGTGACGTGCAGGGAGAGAGCGCAGAGGAGACCAATAAAGACCCAAGTCTCAGACCTGGAGATGGCGGCACAGAGGTCCCATTATCGAAAGACAACAAGATAAGTTCTGAAAGCAAAACGGATTCTCTTAGAAGCACCCAGGGTTCAGGTTTATGTCTGTACCTGGACAATCCGACCAATGACACAATCACCCCTGTATTCATGGATCAGTACAGCAGCAGGATGGCAAAGCAGGCGTCCCCTGTACCAAACTCAGACCAAGCTCATCCCAAAGACTCAGAAAGCTCTCGCATTCACACGCCAGTCAAACCACAGAGAGAGGAGGAGGCCGAGCCCAATAACGACCTATCGATGGGAACCAAGGAGTCTCCATGCCTCAGCGAGAGCGCGGCGAGCGACAAAGATGGCGAGTTTGAGCGGAAGGAGGAAGCCCATGAAGCCGACCGCATTGCTGAGGTGAAGAACAGCCTGACCCTGAGCATCCCCACCGCCCAGTCCAACCGCTGCTTCAACCTCGCCTACTCCACCGACAACGACGAGGACGCCTTCCCCTTCGGCGAGGACTACCCGGACAGCTCGCCGCCCATCGACGAGAGCGTGGCGGAGCTGCCGCCGGGGGCCGACGCGCTGCGGGCCCGCCACCTGGACGACTCCCTGGCCTACGACGCCGTCAAGTACACGCTGGTGGTGGACGAGAACACCACGCTGGAGCTGGTCAGCCTGAAGCGCTGCACGTCCGTGCTGAGCGAGGACAGTGAGATCTCCACGCTCTGCGACGACGCGCCCCTGGACCTGGACGACGAGTTTGGCCGGCCCGGGACGCAGCCGGAGGACGAGCTCCTCAGCTCCTCGGAGGACTCCTCCCCGGAGGCCGACGCACAGTTCTCCAAGAAGTTCCTCAACGTCTTCGTCAATAGCACCTCCCGCTCCTCCAGTAAGGACAAAAATAAGCTTACCATTTAACCTATATATCTATGAGGCATGAGTTCAGTATGAGGTAGCTGGATAAAGTCAATCCATATTTGAGAGTCAACCTTAGGGAAAAGGTTTCCTTGAACTTAAGCATAAAAAAATAAGCTGGTGGCTCTAAAAAGTACTGTAAATCTACCTAAACCTACATCCAACCAATGGGTTCCCAGAGTTTCCACAATAACCAACGGCGCCTCTCAAAGATGCTTCACCTTTAGGAATGGCGTTTCCCCTCTGTCCTGGCAGGATAAGGGATGATAATCTATTACATCCTATTAAAAAATGTCAAGCCATTGATCAAATCGTGTTTGGAATTACAATTACAACCCTAATGGTTGTGCTTCCGAGAGATAGGAGCACCGTATTGGACGGCGAAGCCTGTTTTTTTTTAATTGCATGTCGCTTTGACTCATTGGTCTCATTCATACATATACAATATGCATAAGATAAAATGTATGCCCCAGTAGATGGCATTTTATCTAAATGAAATGGGAGGCTTTCACCCGGTTTTCTTGCAAATAGGGGATTAAAATTCAATTACACTCTGACACTCATTAAAGTACCGTGGGACTGTGAAAATAATGTCACCGACATGTTTGGCGAAGCTGCTCTGTGCGCATCCGCTGATAGCATCTCTTAGGCGGAGAGGAAATTACTGGGTGTCGGGACACTGCTGGGTGGTTTAACTGGGAAACTATGCAGAAGAATAGCCTCGTTAATTGAGCTCCGCTTCAGAGGTCCAATATAATTAATTATATATAATTTATGTGCTTTTCTCTCAGGGAATAGAAAGGATTTACATCAGACAAGCTGCTAGGGAGAGATATTAAGTGCATTTTTGCTGTCGTGGACTTTATGTTTGCGTGCCTCTTTGTGGAGTGGGTTCACGTCTCTATGAATTGCTTTGCAGCCAAAAGATTGACATGACTTTAGAATGGCAGGGTCTTTGATTCGGTGCCAGATTAGATTACACCACTGACCCAATTACGAAGTACTAAACTGTCTTGCAAATCGCGTTTTGTATCAGCATTTTTGCCCCATAAAATACAATAAAGCTGCTAACACTATGGTCATGATTTGTTATTACCAATTAGCAGGAGCAAAGTGTTGATTTAATTCCTGGCCTTGTCTTAGAAAACTAATTGACATGATTAATGTTGCTCCGGGGACTCTTCTGTATTGATTTTATACCCCTTTATGTCGTAGGTGGGATGCTGCATCAGCGTCTAATGGCCGTTTTGTTTATCGCACAGGTACAGAGTCGTTTGGCCTTTTCTCCTGCACCATCAACGGAGAGGAGCGGGAGCAGACGCACAGAGCTGTGTTCAGGTCAGTCGCTCCGCCAGCCTCCCTTTTAATGGCTGTTTATGTGAGCTCTCATTTAAAGCCGGCACAGTTAACGTGGTGTCTGCTGTATCTGTCAGGTTTTTATGTATGCTGTAAAAAAGCATGGTCAGGTGACATCTGTAAACCACCTTGACTGTAATGATTGGCTCTAGCAGTAACTTGGCTTGTGAATGGAGTCTGAGATGTGTGTAAAAGAGTGAAGCACATAGCAACAAAAAATGTTGGGTAGTGAGAAGGCCTCAGCCTCATTTTATGAAAACAGACAGACCCACAAAATGCCTCTGCAGCTTTCATTTGCATATTTAACATTTTTGGGAGTCTGTTCATTTCAGTTGTGAGTGTGGTCAGCTCTGTGTTAATTGCATATTTTGCATTTTTCTCCTGTGAAGTCGTTATAATGGGAATGGGCTTTGACCTTACTCTCTGTCGAGTGTAATAAGACATTAAGGTTTTGAATGTTTGGCCTCTGTAGGACTGAACAAATGTTGGACCTTCTAAGAAGTGAACTTGATTTGGTTGAGTGGTTACTCCAAGGACCTCCATCAGAAATTTTTGAAATAATGGTTTGGTGTGTGTGGGGGGTGATTGTGGTGACAGAGAAACTGATTATGTTGTTGCAGCAAACTGTCTTTAGGGAAATTAATTACCATACACTTGGTTTTTTCCTTTACTTGACACTGTGAAAATCTCTGAAGCTGTTCCAAGCACATTAGCCATGGCTCCCTCTGTTTTTTCAGGGAACAGAGATGGGGTTCACTCTCTGAATCTGTTATTTAATTAGGATGTGGCTGCTGAATTTTTAGTACCAAAGGTTGATAATTAATAAGCTTATTGGTGGCAGAGGGGGGTTTAAAGCAGAGGGGAGTTTGTGCTTTTAGATTCCATTCCACCAGTGTGGCTTTTGTGAATATTAATGCAGTGCTTTAACAAAGCAAAACCTCCCGATTTCCTCTTGGGTGGAACATCTTCCACAGATTCCCTCATTAAATAAATACCCGTATAGAAGAGCCTTACTCTAAATGCCAGCACCATGGGACGGGGGTAATAGATTGCAGAAATGAGGGATGACTGTATTAAAGCTTTAAGTTTGTGGAAAACAGCTTCTTGGACACAGTCTCAAAACTTCAGTAACAAAAGCACTTTACCATGTTGACCCCAGGTCTTCTGCAAGTCTGTTCACAAACAGCTCACAAATACATCTATAATACCAGCCCCAGAACAAAGCTCACATATTGGTGATCACAATTCAGTCTGTGCATCAACTTCTGTTTTATAATAAGCTTGTAATGTGGAGAACTGTACCAAATTTGCAAGACTGAAAATCATATGAGCATTGTACAACTGTGAGCATTGTGATGTCACACCCCCCTTTTACTGCTCCAGCCAATGGGAGTGCATTGTTGTGCATTTTAATGACATGCACAGCAGCAAGGTCCAATGGCCATTAGCTTCAAAGCAAAAGCCTTTCACGAAAATGAAAGCTGCCATCTGTCTAATATTATTGGTCTTTTATTTTCAATGTTGCCATTTAGCTGTCATGCTTTATTTGAATTTTCAAGAGCCGTATAGGTTTTTGGATTACCTCCCCCATCGGTAATGCTGGCTGTAACCCTACACCACATTCTGTAAGCCACAGCAGTTAGCATGCCCATTCTTGTGCAGCCAAGCCTGTATCAGCTCCAGTAATGACAGAGCAGCACCACAGCACATTAACCTCTGGGGCCTATGGAGGGTGTCTTTCCTGCAGAGCTGTCTGAGGTGAAGTGAGATCAGAAAGTGACCCGGGCAAAAGGCCAAATGCCCTGTGGTGGGTCTGCTAATCAAGTGTGAGGATTCGGGCAAGAGACATATTTATATCACATTGCCCTGAATATACAAGGCACATCTTTTCAACCTAATTAGTGGAAACCCATGTCTCATCACCTCATCATCACTTATTTGATGACCAAACAAGAAATCTCTTGACATGAACCACTGAGGAAAAGTCCTGAGCTCAGTGAACTCTTACTGTGTCTACAGCCTAGCAGTGGCCCGTGCCCAGGTATCCCACCTATCAGGTGAGCAGCATGCCCAGGTTTTAGCTGGTTGTGATAGGATGGATGGTACTACAGCATGCCCTGCAGTCTGTGGCATCCCTCATGTCATTATGTGCTAACCTTGGTCCTCTCCTAACTTTTCTCCAAAGCTGGGACCATGGCATTAGAGTGACATTTGACTCCATAACTGATAGTTTGGCAAAATGAATAAGATCTATATTAAAATATTGAACACAATATAATCTTGGCATAATTGTGTTTATTTTAGACTTGTCTTCCAACTATTGGTCTTTATATAAAATTAATTCAGGAATGTATCCACAGGTATATGCTTTTCTATGATTTTGTTGGATTTCTGCACTCACCCCAAAGGAATTTGGAATATTTGAGAGTGTATATGGCTGTGCTTCACATTCAAAGCCCCCCACCATGCAATATTGCAGTCTTCCGGTGTGGTCTAATGATGCACTACACCGTCAGGAACAGAGGCAGCAGGTGTTGTCGGGACAACGCTGTTGCCATTGGAGACAGGGCAGGGGCTGCTGGGAAATTAGCAAGTCCTACCACCTGTCCCTTCATTATCTGTGTAGCATTTACATCAAACATACACCTCCCTCTCTCTCTCTCTCTCTCTCTCTCTCTCTCACACACACACACACACACACACACACACACACACACACACACACACACACACATTTTTTTTTGGGGGTGTGCAGGATTAGGGACAGAGGCAGCAGCTCTGAGGTGTAATGAGAGATCTCATTAGTCAGGGACTGGGTTTTCAGGATCTCCGCAGGGTGAGGTCTCATCCGCACTGATGCTAAGATGCAGGTGGTGCTTTCCTGCAGCTGGTGGCTGCAGGCTTTCAGAGGAACAGGGACCAGCTGGAAGGCGCTATCATCATCCTCATCAGCCCCTTTGTATAACAAGCCTGACCACCAGACAAAGTCACAGGGTGTCTCCAATTAGGAAGGCTGTGCTGAGCCGCCAGCCTCTCAGAAAGGGATGAGCGCATATGTAAATAGGAATGTGAGCGCATACCTTTGATGGAGCGGGAATAAAACGTGGGATAAGAGTCAGTCATCTGCAGTAAGCCCCCCTGTCTTCAGCCTGTCTCTAATGCTGTCACGTGGAGTATCCCTGCGCTAACAGCAGAGGGGTATTTTAAGCCGGGCGTCACGCGCGCATAATGAGCGATGCTGGGGGTGAGATAAATGAGGCGGAGCCGTCCTCCCGGGGTGCGCTGGCTTCCTATTGGTCGTGCTCGCTGGGAGTCAGGCATGTACACCCGGAGGAGCCTGGCACCGACGGGTGGTTAGCAAGTGGCCGCACATGCGCCGCAGAAACAAAGGAGCGCTCACAACAGCCGGCAGCCCCTCAGCCGGAGTGCTGTGCATCTGTGTGCATGCCTCTACACTGTGCATCACGGCTCTGGTGTTAAAAGCTGAGTGTCTCAGCATGGCACAGCCACAGAGTAATCTCCTGTATCCACATTATGTCATCGTAACTCTTACTGTTAAACCAGAAGTTTGGACTCTGTTTATTTTAGATATTGGGTTTGAAAAATATGTTTTAAAGGTCAGTTACACTTGCTACTGCTAGTGAAGAAACATTTAAAATATTAGACCATTTTTGTATTTTAGTGCCAGAGAATGATAGCTGAGTCTTCATTTCTTCCTAGGCTGAATTACTGCTGTGCACTTTTTTCTCTAAGTGGTCAGGCTCTGTGCCAGCTGCTGGTGCTGCATCAGAGTGCTGTAGGCAGAGATTTAACTCGAATCTACCTTCCTAATACCCACCATTTCTCCCTGGGAGTCATGTGCAGGCGCCATTACTTCTGTCTAAGGCTTCTTCTCATAGTTGAGCTCCTGTGTGTCTCAGGTGGCAGCTGCAGGTTAATCTGAAGTTATTTGCAAGGGGTTGTTTTGTAGAGAAAAAAAAACCAGACTAAAGAACGAAGGTAATGCAGCCGTCAACGGGCAAATTGTGACATTTTATTAATGACATAAAGGCAGAGGTGGAGTCGAGTTGCTTTTATTGCTGTGCTTGTTGCTTTGAGTGCAATTTAAGATAAGCACAACAGAAATAAAGCTGATTATTATTCACCCACAGAGTCACAAACCTGGCCCATTGGAAGACATTGTTTAAACACAGTAATGTAATTGGCATGTTGGAGTCCGTGTTTCTGCGTGTGAGCGCACGGCTGACCCCCGGGTCACTCCCGTCCGCTCCAGGTTCATCCCCCGCCACACGGACGAGCTGGAGCTTGACGTGGACGACCCCCTGTTTGTGGAGGAAGAGGAGGACGACTACTGGTACAGAGGCTACAACATGCGCACGGGAGAGAGGGGCATCTTCCCCGCCTACTACGCCCAAGAGGTCGTGGGGCAGGTCAAGGAGTTTATGGGTAAGACTGCCAGGCGCAGTGGAGGATAGAGTCATTCTGTATAACTATATAACTTACCATTCAGTTATGAACCACAAGAGTCATATCTTATTCTTTTGGTAATGTGGAATATTTGTGTTTATAGGATATTTGTACTCTACATGTCCAGTCAGAATGACTCCATTAGTTATATAGTGGTGTAATAATTATAAGTTGTGAAATAGGAATGATTTTGGCTGTATTTGGGATGCATACATCAATGTGGGCCTGGTTATGTATGCAGTATGCTGAGGTGCAGCAGGGTGAGGATGACTGTGGTGTTGCAGGGATGAAGAGGAGCACGGCCTGGCTGGAAAGCTTCAGTGTGCAGTTTCTGGGCTCGGTGGAGGTGCCCTTTCACCAGGGCAACGGGATCCTGTGTGCTGCGATGCAGAAGGTACGGACACACCCGCACACACAATAATGCTCTGCTCTGCTATTGGTAGGAAAAATTCTAAAGTTCTAAATTTGGATATTGTGATCACATATACAGCTTAATGTGAAGGCAGTGCTTTGACTGCTTCCCAAAGGTGATAACAGAGAAGAGAAAAGAGAAGAGATGTGGGATATTCCATAAATAGTCCAAATAATTAATGAACATCAAACACGCAAACAGCTAATTCAGAATTTTCACTCAAGCTGGTGTCCTGTGTTTTTACCAACATCAGGGTAGATCAGTGTAGTTCACAGATTTCTGATGAACACCTAATCTAAAATTTTAAGAATACTTTAGGTGTGCTGTGTGTGTGTTACATCCGTGTCTGTTACACTTTTATGTAAATGGCTTATGGGAATAATAACTCATATCTCACATATTCCCATATCTCGTGTGTGCCGACTATTGGCTGCATGTGATTGGCCAGTGCATCAGTGATACTTCATTACTGATACTGAGGCAGGTTAGATTGAGGGCGGAGTCTTGTGGGCGCTTCATGTGGTGTGAGCTGAGCAGCAGGGTAAACAGGCAGAGCATTGGCCGCTTGCCACTCGTTAAGACCAGTTTCCCATCTTCAGGGCTGTGAGCTTTTCCAGTTAAAATCAGCTCACATCACCCCTTGCAATACATTATTTATACACTCAACCGACAGCTCCCGTTACACGACATACTCCCAATACAGATCAACCACTAGGTGGCAGTGTGGCGCAGTAGTTAGGGGCTGGAATGTTGCAGACTCCCTTCCCAGGTGCGATGCTGCTGTTGTACCTGTAATGCTCTCACTGGAGCGAGGCTTTAGTAAAAATACCTAGGTGTATAAATGAGTACTATAAAAATATGAGCTATTTAGGTTTCCCTGAATAACCGTGAATAAGGGAGTCTGCCAAGCAAACAAACAGCGGATAGCGACGGTAGCTAACGCGGTGGCCGCCTCTCCCCAGATCGCCATCTCGCGGAAGCAGACGGTGCACCTGCGGCCCCCGGCGCTCTGCGACCTGGAGATCAGCATGCAGGGCGTCAAGCTCGTCCTGAGCCTGGACGACGATTACGGCGCCGCCGACGAGGTGAGAGGGAGCGACGCGCCCCCGTTGGCGTCATGGGCCCGCGCGTTGTGATCGCGCTGAGTGACGCTTCACGGGGCAAAAAAACGCCTGAATTTCCAGGCCGACGAGCCATTAATTCATGCATTGTTTTGTTTAACTGGCTGGATGGACACTTGGGCCAACGTCTTCGTGTGGGTTTAAAAGGCTCATAGCTCTTCTCTACAGCCTCATTCCAGACTCTGTCCTGCTCTTTCAAAGCCTTTATAGTAGGCCTCACGTGTTCTTGGATTAGAGCTGTAGATTTTTGTGGAGAGCCGAGACCGGGTGTCTCCCAGAACAATGAGGGACAGAGTGAGCTCTATTCCTGCTTCGGTGGTGTTGAACCTGCCTCCCTTTGTTCAGTTTGACAGGTGTAGTCACTTCTTCCAGATGAAGAACATCTCCTTCTGCGGGTGCCACCCCAAGAACAACTGGTAATGTCCGTCAGGAGGGCACAGTCAGCAAGAGCCAACTCCGTCCTCTGTATCTATCATAGGCATTATTCTGTTCCCAGACATGTGTTTGTAGGCTCTTTTCATTTCTATTAAGTCTCTACTTTTTTTGGAATATTACAGCAGATTAATCAGGAAAAACAGTATGGTGAAATATAGCGTTTATTAGGGCGTATTTGTCATGCCTTGTTTACAGTCAGTTCTTGCAAATAAATAAAATTAATTAATTTTAAAATTAAATAACTTAAAAGTTGAACATCACCACTAGATAAAGCTAGATAAATCAGATTTAAACCCAGTTTGTTTTCTTTTCCTTTTTTATTGGTCCATTTATTTTCCTGTAGGCTGTTAATTTTTTGTGGGTTTATGAAAAATATTTCAGTGGCATTATATAATATAGATAAATGGTTTGGCAATGCATGAAAAAGTCCTTTGGTCCAGTAAAACTGTTTAGAAAAGATTTACATAATGTACAAATTCAACATTATTAAATCACACTGATGACACAAGCCTTCATTCTCTGTCAAGCACTGCTTCCAGCCTCTGTCATCTGCAGTGTCTATGGATATTAAAGGTAATAATAATCCTGCCAGATACCATAAAAGCTGATGTTTGTCTCCCTCCCCTCAGCTACTTCGGCTTCATCACCAAGCACCCCATGCTGAACCGGTTCGCCTGTCACGTGTTCGTATCCCAGGAGTCCATGCGGCGCGTGGCGGAATGTGTGGGGTAGGTCCGCCCCAGTGCCTCGTTTAGCACCCCGTTCACACTTCAAGCGGGAAGAATCGGCAGCGACTGCAGCCTTCCTACAGTTAATCAGAGCTGCAGGCTTTGAATTATTGAAGATGACAAAGTTTCATTTTCAACAGGGATCAAAATGATTGAGTTGAAGCCCTTCAGGAGCAGAGAGCTGTGCCCATTTTAATATTAATACCAAGACCAGTCCTGTCACTGCAATATATCCTTATTAACGGCTGCATGATTAGTATTCATATACGTTAAACTTGTGAGGATGTAGGGACAAAGCATGCAGTGAAGTGAAGTCTGTCTCACCATGGTGTAAAGTGCAGCATCCTGGTATCCCAGGATCCAGTGCACAGTAATTGTTCTGCAAAGCTGCAGAAGTGGGATCAAGGGATCTGTGAAAGAAGATGATATAATCTGCAGAGTGTTTAAAGGCTAATGATCTGCTGAGCGCTGCTGACACCCCCTTTCCATCCCCTGTTTCCTTCTCCTCCTGTCTTCCCCCTCCTCCTCCATTCCCTGGCCTTCCCCATTTTCTACTCTACCCCCCTTCCCGGTCCCCTCCCCCCTCTGCCCCACCCGCCCATCCCCTCTCTCTTTCTCCATCCCTTTCCCTTGTCCCCTCCTCCCTACCCCCCAGGCCTGCTGTTAACGATCCTGTTCTGCACTTGTTTCAGGCGGGCCTTCCAGGAGTACTACCAGGAACACCTGGAGTATGCCTGCCCCACGGAGGACATCTACCTGGAGTAGGCGAGACCCCTGTTCTTCGTGGCTCCACAAGGGGGCGCCGAGTAGCCGTTCTCTTCTGTAAAATACCTTCTCTCTGAACTGAGATGCTCTTTACAGTTTTGACTTTTCCTTTTTCCCAGTTCTCTTTTTTTTTCCTCTGACTTTGAGAACTCCTCAGATGGAATGTCCATTTGTTTGACATTTTTTCTACAAGATAGCACGGAACGTGAGGTGAATGAGGAGCTGCTTGTGAAGACACATTTCATTCTCTCTTCAGTTTGAACATGGCAGAAAAATAACGACAACATACGTACATGTTTGACATCCATGCATGGCTTTAAGGGTCCCGCACACAAACACAGGAAAAAAGGAAAAAAAACAAAAAAAAAAAAAAAATGATGTGGTGATTTATAAGGATTATGAGTTTGAAATACGCTTTGTATTATGGTTATGGATGGAGAGAGCATTTTAAAATTGGGGGAGTCTGTACATACGGATTTGTTCAATGTCAAACAGATTTGATTTCTACTGAACCTGATATTTGAGTGACGTAGATTGTAAGTGCCGCTAACTGTCGTCTATTGGCCAGCTTCACTGGAGGGGAGGAGCCTTTGAACAGGATAGCCAGTTTTCTGTAGCCATCCCTACTGTACATAGATGTACAGAGAGAGTAGAACATAGAGGGAGCTCTTAGATAATGTCAGTAGCTGATGGTGGTCTCTCAGTCAACCCAAGGTCAGGAGAAATAAAATACGTTTCGGTCCCTTTGAGATGAAGAGAATTCTGAAAAAGCACAGCATTTGTAAATAGGGATCCTTTCCAACTGTGGAAATTGTTGGCGTCTCTGTGTGATAATTTCGCTGGGCATTGCTGGAGGTTCTCAGTTGCCACTGGGACCCCTGGAGGAAAGCCTTGGTGTGTTCTCTCGATCATGGACCACCTCTGTGCGCGGTCTTTCCCAGTCCTAATCGGGAAATATGACATCACTTCCTTTCAGTCATGGGGTTTACAGTTAGTACTCTTTGGTTAGAAAAAGAGCTGATTGGACAGTTGCAATGGCTGCAAACTCGTGTGTCACATGTATATTACAAAAACAGTGAAAGTCATATAGGAATGATAAAGGTCCCAGGTGACGGGAAACACCATGGCAACCATCTTTTCTTTGCTTATTTCGGGCCATTAATACCTGATTTTTGTGGCCAAGTGGATTCTGGGATATCACTTCTTTTCTAAACGATTCCTGTATACAGAGTGGTTATGCGAGTTACAAGAGATGTGATTACATGGCCTCAGTGTAGATACTGTTCTGTACTGCATGTTTCAATGTGAAAAAAAATGTTGACTGTGATCCAATATGATCCAGAGGCTTTTCCCTGTTACTTTTCCTATGAAATGCTCTAAATATGTTCAGAATTCACTGAATATGTTCAGCAAGGCCCCCCAAAGCAGGATGTCATGGTAATTCAAATGACTGTTTGACAAAACCTTTAATGCAACTATGCTCGGCCACTGGCGGAAAAGGATTGGTCTTCTCTGAAAAAAACCCTGAAGGGCTTTGACCGTTTGCGATCAAGGCTAAATGAAGAGAGAGAGATTGGCCATCACCATCTCCAGTTCTGTGTCACATATGCACTATCGCTGACAATGATTTCTGCCGTGGACTCCATGATAACCTTCAGACAGCAGCACATCAGAAACAAATATAAAGGAAAACAAGGTCCTCTAAAGAGATGCATTACTTTTCATTTCCTGAATGACTCTGAGACTAATGAATGGCAAATGATCAGGAGGCCCATATGTATAAGAAGACTCAGAATGCACTAGATTCTCACTGATATATGCTCCCCTAAAGGTCAAAATGATATAGTTGGATATAGTTGGAAACAGATGTTTCCACTGCCCCGTGACATGACAGTATTGAGAAATGCAGTGGGAGAATCCTGAGCCGTAGGTTTGTATGGCAGCGTTTAGTGCGGTTTAGTCTGCCATCACATGGCGCTGCCCAGGTGTGTGGAACAGAACTGAATCACTGAGTGCCCACTCTGCATTCTGCTGATCACTGTCTCAGTGCGAACATGCTTCAAGGGCCCAGACCTACCTCCGCCCCAACAGGATCACATTACAACTGTATGCTGGTTACATTTATTGTGCTCTCTGCCCCACTGTCCTTGGTATGACCTTCATGCATCTCTGGATGTCATAAAAGCAATGGCAAGATGGATGTTTATGAGGAGGTATAAGTGAAATGTTTAGTGAAACCTGTGTAATGGTGTCTAAACCCAAACTGTGCATTTTGCCATTTATTAAAATAGATTAGGCTTCCCTTTGTGAACTCCTTCGGTCATGTCTGCTTATGGTTGCCAGCGAACTAATGAAAGTTAAGTGAAGGTTAATTTATATTTAATGTCCTTGCAAAATTAGGCTTCTGGGGATTTCCTTTTTTAAAAGTCCAAAATAAGATAAAGAAAAGTGACCAGGTTGGAGGCTATTAAGTCTTTTCTTTAGTTATATGTGCAAGGCTTTGGCTAGCCTCTTATAAAGATGACTTTTTAAAATGTATTTATTCACCTTAATATTTGTAAACAGGAATCAGGCAGCAGAATTTGATGGATAATTGCATTAATCCAGAGATCAGACATGACTGCATAAGACTGAAAATTCTCAGCGAGGGATGATAATGATATACTGAAAGAACTCAAATAAAGGGTATATATAACATGATATTTCTAAAAAGAGGAGTTGAGCATAGCAGTAAAAGTAGTTTCAGGAAAGACTATGGCAGATTTTGCCCATCATAATACAGTTAATCGTATTATTTTAATCTCTGATCTAACATGAAGCATGAACCATTGTTCATGTGCATTCCAGTCAGTGGCAAACTGGCTCTCAGTTGCTCTTTCACATATAGAATGATAAATGATACTGTTATTGTATCAGGTTGGAAATCTCATACAGGACCATTGTGGAATATTGAACACGGAGCTTAAAGGCTTGGCAAACTGAGGGAATAAGGAATATCCCCATTCCCTGTGGTATTTCCATGGTAACCAGTAGTTGTGAGCGGAAGTTCATATGTGACAGTAATATTAATGTGTGTGTTTCGGGGTGGGGGTGGGGGGGTAGAGCCGGGGGTGATTTAAAGAACATCTATTTATTGTCGTGGGCTAGCTCATTGTACTCGGGTAGAAATTCTACATGCTAATAGCGTGTTGTTCATGTTCAGTATGTTATTGAATTGCATATGTGAAACACCAAGTAACGACCTGTAACAAAAGGGATGAAAATACTGATGGAAAGATTGTAAAGAATTTCTGGTGTTTGTTTTTCTTTTTCATTACTTATTTGTCATTTTAACAGATTTATGTTTATTTATGTTATTTTTGTTGTCTTGTGTTGGTCTTTTTACTGTGGCATACATAAAACTGCACAGTTACCGTCATTTCCCACACAGGCAATAGTTAGCGCAGCTGCTCTTGCGCATATAATTTCATTCCAGTGGCAGGAGACATAAATGTAATATACTGAGCATTTGTGTGCGTCACCAGATGCCACATCGCCAACTCCGCTGCTCTAGACAACTACAACAGAGCTGTGTAGAAACAAGCTTATTTAAACAAGGGACTGTACAGAGTTAGCATTCATAAAGAAGCCAATCGCATCTTGCTAATATATTCCACACAAAAAAAGTGTCTCTCTTTTGTTTTGTACTCCTGTAAACATACCCCCTCCCAGTCTCTTACTTTGATGGAAAAGAGGATTTCAGCGATCTCCAGTCCTGACATGGCAACTTTCAACCCTTCCTTCCTCCTGTAGGCACACAACCTCCAGTGGACTCTAGCCCGTATAATCCATAAAGTTGTAACTATGAACACATCAGTTATGTGGTCAGCTATCTAACTTGTATCTTTAAATAAGGACTTGTAAAAAAAAAAAAAAAAAAAAGCACTACTGCGTTTATTCACACTGCCTTGTCATGGATTTGGTCTTCTGAATAAAATATATGCTTGATGTCAGTTGCTGTCTGTGTGTTTGTGCTTGTGCTTACTGCTATGTTCAATGCTTGCAAACCAAACTGCCTGAAGTGTTATCAAGCTCTTCTCTGAATTAAACAGATGCCATGAAACACAAGATAACTTTGTTTCTGATTTTAATCAGTTTAGATCAACTCCCAAAAGTGATTTCACAAAATACATCTTAGGTAGTTTAATGAACATTGCTTACAAAAGGAGGGCTTTGTTGACCAATATTTTTGGACTGATAAGTGAATGAGTCCTTGTGCATAGTTCTCTGAATCCCATGTGTTTCACTTCAGTGGAGTTTCTCTCAGGCATCCATCACTTAATAGGATGTGGCCCTGGTTTGATTTGTTTTTGTATCACTTCATGATTTCAGGTCCCTGACCTTGTCCTCAGTGACTACATTACCCATAGGGCCACAGGAGAGGCATAGAACTGACCTTTCCCTTCAATGTGAAGCGTCATCACTGAAAGCACAATAATGCTCAGAATGCTCAGAGGGCTGGCCAGCTCCTTCTCATAAGACAGTTAGTTATACATTCAGGAGGCCCTGCTTTTATATCAAAGACTTAGCAATTGCAGTAAGTATTAAAAACATCTTTGCAGCCTGTCTCCCGAAATTGTTAATGGACAAATACAGGCAGCCATTATCATTCTCTAACCAAATTATAACGTAAGAACGTAACAAAGAATCTGTGTAAGATGATACAACTGGGATTGAACCTGGGGTCATTGGTTCAGATCCTTAGAGGGTCACTGCTATTGGGCATGGTACTTTACTGTAATTATAAAATTGTAATTGCATTATATTGTAATTGTCTGTAAAAAGCCAGCAGCAGTATTATTTGGGTAGCAGAACATGGAGAATGGCCAGCACTGTCAACTTCTCCGGGTAAGGCCACCTAATAAGCAATTCAATGTAATTAAAAAAAAATGAACCCCCAGACAATGTGTCCACTCTCTCGAGTCTGTGGACTGACTCTGTCACAGTGCACACTCGTATTAGGAATGTTCAGTGCGGTTCAGCTCGGCTGAGGGGCGTGTGTGTGACTGAGCTGGGCGTGTGCTTGGTCCCAGTCCGGGCCTAGCTGCAGGCGCAGCAGCTGGGTTTGGGGCTGCAGTTCGGGTTGCAGCAGGGCTCCAGCGCCGGGTCG
This sequence comes from Megalops atlanticus, assembly GCA_019176425.1. Lineage (NCBI taxonomy): Eukaryota > Metazoa > Chordata > Actinopteri > Elopiformes > Megalopidae > Megalops > Megalops atlanticus. The sequence goes on from CM032899.1 coordinate 5,069,707, forward strand.
ATCCCTTTCCCCACCTGGCTCTCCCCGAACGCCATGCCCGCCTCGAACTGCTTCTTCACGTCCTGGATGAGCTGCAGCACGTCCTTGTACTCCGGGTGGTCGGGCGTGGCCAGGTTGTAGTTCTCGGACGGGTCGGCCTCCAGGTCGAAGAGCAGCGGCGGGTCGTGGTACTTGAGGAAGGCGACGATGTGGCAGTCGTGGTCCGGGGTCGTTTCGCTCTGCGCGGATCCTGGAACCGCGGGGAGAGAGAGTGATCCTGATTGGATGACCACTGACACCCTTCCATATTTAATAGGGAAGTACTACATCACATCAGTAACTCATTAAAACACACCTTGACCTCTGTGAGGAAATGCAACCCCGAGAAAGCAGGTGGATGGATGTACCAAGCATTTATAAAATCAGCATTATGGATTTATCTCATTAAGGACTTATCTCCTTTTTTACACAGAGCGATTATATTTCATATCATCCTGCATTGTCAGTCACTGATTCAGCACAGTAACAGTGTAGTTATGTCTTACTCTGCGTGCGCCATCGTTAACCCCTCAATGCCCGGACAGCTCACCTCGGGTGTAGTAATGCGCCTTATACTTCCCCACGCGCACAGCAAACAGCCCATACTCTTCACTGGGGTCTACGGGGTAATAAAACATTGCCTTTCTCTCGCTCTGAAACAAAGAGAAAATGGCACACATATTTCAGGATGTACTCCCACAGAGCAAACCGTTATCCAGCTGCCAAGAAAAACAGATACTGAGAGACTTCATTATATAAAGGTAATCAGAGGGTACAACAAAGATCTGGGGTTAGAAGTGAACCACACAGGCACTGTAAAGACAGTCTTTTCCACCTGTTACTATTCTGAAGGACCCCTCTTGGCTGGGAGAAGCTTCCCTGCAAAGCTGAAGATCAGACATCTCTGCTACTTCTAACAGGACCTCTAAAGTTGTCCTCAGCAGGGTAAGACTCATGAGAGAGAATAAGAGAGAAAGTCTGTGCCCAGGTAGACTACTGCCATTTTATTATCAAATGAAAAAATCCCAACAGGGGATTTTCACACTCTTGCTTCTGTGTGCGGACAGCCTGCCATCACCATGGCAATATGAAACGGCATGCTATTTTCCAAGGTGAGTATGCACTTCACGTTGATTGCAGACAAACTGTGACTGCGAATGAATTTCCTCAATTCAAGTGAATTTTCAAGAGACCAGATAATATCTGCTTGTATGGTATTACACTGATTACAAATGGAATTACAGCTGCAAGTATAAATAGCATTGACTGATTACCGGGCCGCCGTTGAATAAGATGTTTCTCATGTCAAAGCCATCCAGCGGCACTTTGGGTAGCGGAGCCCCTGCCATGGCGGCGAAGGTGGGCAGGACGTCGAGAGTGCTGGCCAGCTCGTGAGTGACACCTGGAGGAGGACAGGCAGCCTGAGCAACACTGGGAAAGCACGCCACTAATCTCCGCCCTCACAACACGTTCTCATCTGTGATTGGTCTAAACTCTCCGTGTGGCAACAACCAATCAGAACGCAGAGGGAATTCTAGAGTGAAGTGCTTTCCTTGTATCTGAAACACAACTGCATTGTTCTTTCATACAAACAGGGACAAGCATTGTGGCTGGGGGAGGGGAAGTATCAGTATCGTCTTCCTGCTCTGGGTTGATTGGTTACCTGCTCTGATTTAACCCCACTGGTGGTGCCTGGCATAGTTATATAACACTGTTACAACACAAAGCCAATCATCAGAACACACCTGAAACATGCAGTACGTAATAAAAGCCTCAATTCAGTTTGCATTTGTGGGAAAGACAGACATCTGAGGGGATATAAAAACAGCAGTGTAGCATAGTGGTAAGGGACAGGGCTCATAACTGAAAGGTTGCTGGTTCAATTCCCTGCTGAGGCACTGCTGCTGTACCCTTGGGCAAGGTACTTGACCCAGAATTACCTCAGTAAAATCCATATCCATGTATAAATGGATAAATGGATAAAACTGTACTATTGTATGTACATCGCTCTGGATAACAGTGTCAAACTGTCACTCTCCCAAACTAGCACACTTAACAGGAAGTGACTGGATTGCAGCTATGGGAAGATAAGGAAGTTTCCTGTTTTCTTATGAGGCTCTACTGTATCAGCGGCCCTGTGTTCACCTCGCGCGATCCTCCCGGGCCAGTAGGCGATGGCGGGCTCCCTCATGCCGCCCTCGTAGGTGGTCCCCTTGCCACACTTGAGCAGGCCGGAGTTCCCTCCCCGGGACATGCGCATGAGCTCTGGCCTGGCGGGGGGGGGACACAGAAGGGCTGGGGTTGGCATGGAGACACCCTCCCACCTCAGGGCTTACCGGGCACCTAGGCTGATTCCATGAGGAAATGAAACCCAGGGAAAGGGTTTGGCTGGCTCTAATAAGCCTCTACAAATCAGTCTTAAAAGCTGTTGGGTACGTCCGTCCAACTGTACATTTTACCTGGGGTCCATTTCCAAATACATGACTCTAAAATTAACTTTAACCTCCAGTAGAGTTTTGTATTACTTTTGCATTATACATTATACATTTACAGTGTTATTATATCACACCATTGATAATGTGAACCCTTTCCATTTTTCGGGGACTAGAACTTGATACATGTCAGACATCCACATTTTTGGTTATTATGATTGTGCTGCATTGCGAATGAGTTGCACTGTTTTGAAATTATGTAATCAGAATAAGCACTGTTACTGTGGCAAGACATCTGCGGGATGATTTCATGTTGAGCAGCACTGTGCTCTTGTGGTAGTACAGCAGGTTGTGTGTTTAAATGCCAGATGGGGTGATGTAATTGTTGTACATATCACTGTAAGTGAGGTTTGTAACCTGAACTGACTCTGTTAAATCCAGCTGTATCACACTATATTAGAATGTATGCATTAGGAGTTGCTGAGGATATCGATGTCTGTTCAACAGAAACGTAATGTAATGCTGATGGCATTCAGTCCATTTATGCTGCAATCTGGTTGACTGGTCTTTCAAATACTCAAGTGGCCACAGACTGCTCTTTACACTGGTGCTTGATAATCGTGCTAAGTGATGAAATGGAAATTGAGACAGAATATCATAAATGGGCTAACCCTATATTCACGCAGATGTCGCCAATCAGAGGCCTTATATGCAAATGAAACTGTTCGTTTTTAACCCCGTCATCGACAACTCAGCCTACATTGCCGCTCGTACAGTTGAAATATGCAAATGCAAACTCATCAGACTAGGAAATTGGTTTCAAGCCGTGATATGAAAATAAGCAGCCTCCATCACGCTGATGTAGAGGCTGGGTGCCTGGAGAGCGGTCACAGGGACGCAATCAGGGCTGATTTGCAGCGTCGGCCCACAGAACAGAGCCAAAGGTCCCAGCTCTCATTTATCAGGAACAAAAGCTCTGTACAAGAGAGTGAGTGAGTGACTGAGACACCGGGAGCGGACCTACATTAATGCCGTGCTCAAAACTTCACTTTTTTAATTCCTCTTCAAATGGAATAATAGCTCTCCGAGCAATAAGATGCAAATCTTTAAAGGAACTATGCCGGCCAGGGCAGGAATTAAATGCCTGCCTTTTTTCCCCTTTTTTAATTTAATTTTCCTTTCAGACAAATGCAGATTAGCATTTACACGGGAACCAAAAGCTTTGTGTCAATTTGGAGCCATTTTTCATAATCAAATGGCATTTTTATCTGAAGCTAGAACCAATTACTACAATTGCTGAACCCCAGTTTTGTGCTTCAGAGCGTAACCAGAGAAGTATTGGCGTTTTATGACAGATATGAAGATCACAGTGACACAAAGCCATAGGTCTCGCAAAAGCACTGTCATACTCAAGGATTTTGGCAATTAAATTCAACAAAATGCAGGCCCACTTAAACTGTGTTGCCCCTCTATAGCATGACCCAAAACCATGGCGCGGTTCCTCTAGCAACACCCCTCTATAGCATGACCCAAAACCACGGCGCGGTCACTCTAGCAACACCCCTCTGCAGCATGACCCAAAACCACGCAGTCACTGCAGCGATGCCTATTTGCAGCGCAGCACAAGTGGAGGTGATTTTTCTTTTCTTTTCAACGGTGCCTGCTGGAGAGGCCTACCCGTTATCGGCGGTGAAGAACACAAAGGTGTTGTTGTGGACGCCGCTGTCCTGCAGGGCCTGCATGATCTTCCCCACCGTGCCGTCAAACTCCATCAGGGCGTCCCCGAAGGGTCCCCTCAGGGACTTGCCGGTCGTCCCCTTCCCGGCAAACTGCGGGTAGTGGGTGTGCTGTGGAGACGTTACATTACATTACATTACGTTACATTACATTACATTACATTACATTACATGCATTTAGCAGATGCTCTTATCTGGAGCGACTTCCAGCACAATAGTGTATCCGTTCAATTTAACAACACTCCCAGACCAGTGGGCACAACAGTCAGCTTTCACAGCGGCATGTTCCTGACACTGTACCAGCTGGATCTTATTCAGTGCCTCACTACACCCCTTCAGTTCATAATTACATACATGTTTGCGAGTTACTCACTATAAGTGTACAACATTTATTCAACAATTATTTTAGCAGTGTGGAGGAATGGTAAGAAGCAAAGCTGGCAACCCAGAGGTTGCCAGTTCAATTCACAAGTAGCGCACTGCTGTTGTAACCTTGAGCAAATAGCTTTGGTAAATATTACGGCCTACTTTAATTATCCAAAGTAATGTAATATAAAGGGTTCTTACTCATATATTTTAAATTGCTTCGTAATGGAGGCAATTCATCAATTAAACCAAATGCTGTTGAAACGAGAGCCTCTGTTATACGGAGGCAGTAAATCAAACTGTGCAGTGCGTGAACCCGGGGTTATATAAGTGGTAATGAGCCCTGCGGAAGGATAACCTGCTGTTGACGGCTTCCCTGCACAAACCCACATGTGAAGGGTAGTAGAGGAAGAAGGGCTGCTTCCTGCTGGCTGATGTAGAGATGAACTGTGTGGCGAAGTCGCTGTAGGCCTTCTCCAGGTCGGGGAAGCTAACAGGCTGCTGCTTGACGGTGTCGTTAGCCATCAGGGGCACCGTCACCACCCCGAGGTCACACGTCCCGAAACACTTGATGTCCGGGGGAAAGCAGGTGAGGTTGTGGCAGGGCCCCTAAATTGGGAGAGAAAGGGAGACGGACCGTCATCTCTGCGTCACATTGCAGTACACTAACGTGCTGAGTTACTGCAGAAATGCATTAGTGCAGTTCCTACATTTCTACATATTTCATAGTTTCATCAAACTCCCATTAAACAAGCACCCACATTCACAACAATTTCCAAAACATGCCTATGGTATAAGATTCAACTCCATGCTCTGGAATTTGAATGTAACCAATAACTCATTCCATGTTAACGCCCACTGTCTCAAATACTTTCAGACTGAAGAACAAACGTGGGCGTTGCTTTCTTGGCAACTGTCACACATATGTTAGACAGCCCTAGGAAAACACAATGGCCTTTAAACTTAGTTCAGTCCTAAACCCACCTGGTCATGAGAGTAAGGGATCCCGAGATAATGGTCAAATCCCTGATTGGTGGGGAGGAACATTCTGTCCGACCCCAACCCCAGGTGCCATTTGCCAATGATGGCTGTGGCATAGCCAAGGGGCTTGAGGACCTCTGCTATGGTCGTCTCGTTCAGAGGGAGCCCTCCCTTGGAGCCCGGATAGAAGACCCCCGGATACACTCCAGAGCGGGTCTGGTAGCGACCCGTCAACAGTGCTGCTCTGTTTGAGGAAGCGTGTATAGGTCATAAGATATGGTTTTAGTGCCACCAAGTGGATACATGTGGTATTACACACAGGCTATTGCTGAGAGTGTCTTTCCTGAAATATCTCCAAGAAAATCAAACGATCTACAAAAACAATAACGTACAACAGCATAGACGAACAGTTGGTACAATTGAGCCTCAATAACTAGCTATCTGGACAGCTAAAAAGAGTGGAGTATGGGACTGTATAGAAGTATTCATTACCTGGAAGGGCTACATACAGGACTAGTACAGTAGAAGTCTGTGAACCTCAGTCCTTGAGAAGCTAATTTATCCAGGTTGGGAGTCAGTGAACTCGGATGTCCATAACTTGCCAAATCGCCAAACCCCAAATCATCAGCGAACAAAAGAATGAAATTAGGAGGTTGAGCACCCACGGAGTTCGGAGAGAGGACAGTTGCGAAGACAAAAATAACGAGTCTTGAAAAATCCATCAGTAGAATTTTGCGCACAAACAGGTGATCCGGATTTGCGAACGAGCAGGAACTTCACGGAAACTGATCAAGGACACTATCATTCCGATCACTTGCTCAAGTTAACTCTTGCAAACTAGCTATGCTATGTGGCTACGCGAAACATAAAGATCCTGCGTTTTACTTCCTATTAGCAATTTTCTTACACGGTAACACTAAGCAAATCTTCACTGATCTTCCATCAAACGTTAACCAGTCAGCACGTTGAACAAATTCCTGTTTCTGCTGACATAGAGCTAGCGTTGAGATTTTACTACAGTACATCATATGACAAAACAATGTAAAAATCACCTGACTAGCTTCCTCACGTGACGACACTAACCTTGGCTTCTGGGAAATGTTGTCCCACTTCAGCGATCTGAGGAACACGTAAAATTCTTTCCATTACTATGCAAATTAAAAAATGAATTTTAGGAATTAATAGAATACACATAATTTGGAACACCAGATAAATAAAAAATACAAAAACTTTTAGCCTATACTGATTGTGATCAGGATGATAACCGAACTTGCGTAACTTGTCGTAATATTAGAGTCAGATGAGATTTAATTTAGATTTAGTTCATAAAAAGATAAGATCTAATCTCTTGCTGCGGTGGAGATGCAAAGGAGCTGATAGCATTGCTAATCAATCATTGTATGACAGGCCCTGAAGCCCTTAGCAGGTGGAGACGGCCTTGCGATAGATAATAGTTGTAATTGTCTTGCAGGTGCTCTGTCACAGTCATTGTTTTGGAATCAAGTGTTTTCTTTAGCGGGATAAAGGGCAACTGCACACCTAGGAAAGCATGCAGAGTGTAGTCTTTCTTCCTCGCAACTGAGGTAAAGGCCATGACAAACTACTTTGGCACATTCCCCCCCAAACACATGCTTAAAGCCTTTGTGTCAAGAGCAGATTTCTCACAGTTTTATATATTTATATATTTATTCATTTGGCAGACGCTTTTATCCAAAGCAACGTACAAAAGTGCAAATAGTGGGTAAACAACAGGCGCAAGAGCAGTTTTTGTGCCCTTATATATGTTATTAATTGAGCCATTTAAGAGCACTTGCCCAGAGGACAGAACTGTGGCTGTTAGCTTTCGTGTACAGGTAAATAAATTCTCCAGCTGCACAGTGTGAATAATATGTTGTAGGACATGTAGATTAGTGTATCACCTGACACTGAATTATGATTGCATTTTAAATAAAAATGTATTTGGCAGATGCCCATAGCAATAGTGACTGACAGCTTTATTTGATGTTTTTTTTTAAATCTGAATTACTCCATGTTGAATATCTGATTTTATGGATTAAGCGTCTTGCTCAGTTTGAATAATGGCAGTGCCTTGAAATTGAACCTGCCACTTACAGGTTAAAAGCCTAGTTTCCTAGCCCTGGGTTCTGAATAACACACTGTGTTTAGTCATCATTACCTCATTAACACATTTTAAAGCCTGCATTGTTCATTTTTCCTCTGTGTGCGCTGACCCTTCTTGAACAGCGTGTGAGCGATTCAATCCGACATTCAGCCGAGCGGAAAAAAAAACAGGAAAAGAAATGGATTGCTGATGCTGTTAGGTGTGAATCTCCAATTCGGGACGCGGCTGTCAGAGCTGATTTTCTCAAGTGCGGACCGGCCGCTTCCCTCTCCACCGCTCCAGCAGATAGCGGGGACGGCGCGCTGCATTCAAATGAAGTCGCCGCGGAGACGGCCGGCTCCTCGAGGGTGAGCTCACAGATAATCGAAAGCAAGGTGTACACAGGGCTGCTCTGACCTTTTTCCCCGTGGACGCAGTGTCTGCAAGGTGACATTACAGTCAAACACCAAACCTCCTGATTCAGCTTCTTATTATAGTCTTTATAGAAGCAATTCAGCTTCCCGCTGCAGTTTTGAGGAGTGTAAGTGGTTTCAGGTGAGAGGTGTTTCAGCCCAGAGTTAAGTAGATCTTGTCAACACAAGTAAGGCCCTTTGGACAATGGCTTTCAAGCCAGATTGACTGATAAAAAAAAGTTTTCAACAGAAAGAAGCGAGGTGGAGAGGTTATTATATGCAATAGAGAGTGAGTCATTTCATAAATCTGGGGCACCAGTTTTTATGACTTATTCTGCTCTGTGGAGCTTCTCTCATGGATATAACAGGGCAGTGGTGTAGCATAGTGGTTAAGGAGCAGGACTCGTAACTGAAAGGTTGCCAGTTCGATTCCTTGCTGGGGCACTGCTGTACCCTTGGGCAAGGCACCTATCCTATAATTGCCTCCATAAATACTCAGCTGTGTAAATGGGTAACATGTACAAAAATTGTAACCTATGTAAGTGGCTCTACAAGAGTATCTACTAAATGCCAATAATGCAATGCAATGGATAGCATGCCTATGCTGTGAATATTCAGAGCACGTTTACCAAGGCTGCTCAATGCACCATCAACAGCAGCACTGTCTGCAGTTTCCTTTATAAAAAAGGAAGTCTGAAAACAGGGGACTGGTGCAAGCGCAGACCTGTAATTCTGAAGTCAGTGTAAATATGACAGACACATTTTCCAATTTTCCCACACACTGATCTCCTACTTCAGCGGTTCAGTGCAGTCCTTGTTGTGGGCTCGCAGCCCTGGAGTTGGAGTCAATCTGATGTTCATCCGTGCACGACAGGACTGCGTGCGAGTTCTGAGAGATACAGGAACGGAGTAAAGGGTGGGGGAAAGGGAGAGACTGTTACTGGAGTGGGAGTAAGACTGATTGCAGTGCTGTTCTCCAGTGTTCTGCAGAATAAGGAAAGATCAGAACAAAACCAATTTGATTATTGTTGTTTTGTTAATGGGATGAGCCCATGCAATGCAATTGGAATTAGATTCACAATTTATGTTTATTTTAACCAGATTTTTTGACACACCATATCAAACCACATTCATTCTATTATGGAAAAGGTGAGCTCAACTATGCAACTGATGTTGCCAGATAATTCCAGTCTTTATTTATGACTGTATCTCTTGCATAGCACAATCTGTTAATACTGTAAGAAATCCAATGTTTTTTCCTGTCAAAATCAATTGTTTCAACAGGGACTTTGACCTAGAGGGAATGGACAAATATGATAAATCTGTTATACAGGTGGAACTCATCAGAGGGTCAGAGATCAGAAGGTGTCATAGCTGGGGGTGGCTTGGAAGCAGGGGTTTACAATACAGGTACAGATATTCTTATGATCAGATGTTCAACTCCTGCATTCCTTCTGTTCTCCATATAGGAGATGCTGGTTGCAAACAGGAAGCCCCAATGCAGGCTGCATTAAGGATGTTCTGTTTTTGATCATTCCTCTGTGAGAACATTCTGATTTGCCAGCTGATTGTGGACACCTGGCGCTCCAACAATGGCACACAGAGCTGGATATCAGGTCATAATGCATAGAATATCTGTGATATGTGCATCAGCTCATCTCAGGAGGGTGCTGCCCTGCCACAGGGGGCCTGCAGGGGGTGCCATCTCTGGGATGTGGCAGTCACTTGGCTCATGACCTGGAGCTGAAGATCACTGAGAATACGTGACCATGTCAGGCAACCCAGAACACATAATACTCTCAAATCAGGACTGAGGCCACTGCTCATCTCAGCCTCCAGGAGAATCCAGGAGAATATTTTTCATGATTTATTGAGTGAAAGAGTGTTATGGAAGTAATACTGAGAGTGCATTTTTACAGTCTGTGTCTTTTTTGCATTGGGAAGCATTTTTTCTCATGTGAGTGCTTCACTTCCTTGAAGAAAAGTAATTATGATCTTAAAATGATACAATGACTCAACCTTAATTACATTGGTCTTGAGACATCTAATATCATATGTGGTTACTGAAGTTGCCTTGAAAGGTTTTAAACATTTAAATTATGATGACAGTAATGTACCAGAAGAGTTCTTGCCTGTGAATATTCACACTTAAGGTAATGTAAGTTACGACCATATATGTGAAATGTCATTTTCACTGATCATAAAGTTTGCCGCAATGGATTGAAATGGCAGTATTTTCAGACAAAGAGACATTTTATATCCCTGTAATTTCATTTTGGTTTAGGAAATTAGGAGAGTAGGATCACCTCAAAACACATTTTTTTTTCACCAGTTCTAATTAATGGGATTCTCCTTTTACATAATGTCCATGGTCCTGTATTGTTGGTACGTGTGTGCATGTGTGTATGTGTGTGTGTGGGGGGTTGTGGCTGTGTGTGCGGCTATTCTTGAGTACTTGTGTATTCATGTATGTTTATATGCGAGTGTACACTATGGCCCTATATGGAGATGCTGAGTCATGCTATGGCCCTATATGGAGATGCTGAGTCATGCTATGGCTCTATATGGAGATGCTGAGTCATGCTATGGCCCTATATGGAGATGCTGAGTCATGCTATGGCTCTGTCTCTCTGTGCCTGGGACAGGCTTGCAGACCAGGCCTCCCTGTCTCCACCTGATAGATGGTGTTAATTTCCCATTTACTTTCACACGTCTCTGCTGGGCTGACCTACATTCTGCTCGCCCACCCGTCCCTCTGCATGCAGGAGCTGCAGACAGAGAGAGAGAGAGAGAGAGAGAGGGGGGGAGAGAGATAAAGCCAGGGATGTAAATGCGCCCCTGGCAAACATTTGCACTCACCTCCCCTCCCCTTCACTCCGCCCGCTATATTTATCAAACTGAAAAACACTGTGGCCATAGTGGTCAGGCAAGGTCACATTGTTGGCAGGGGGTGTGAGTATATAACCCATCATCCTGAGGACTGGAAGCCCAGCATGCCAAACACCCCCACCCCAAACCGCAGAGCAGGGACCCAGAGTTCTCCAAGCTCTCAATGCTCCCTCCTAAGACCAAACCGCATGCTGGTTGCTGTGGCACTTAGAGGAGTGAAATGTAAGCACCGCAACTGGACAGGACTACGGGGAGGACTGTGCAGCGCGGGTTAGCCTGACAGCACTGACTCCTCAGAGCTGCCAGACTGGAGGAGCCTCTCTCCAGAGCAAAGCAGCCTGAATGCTGTCCCCCCCCCCCCAACCCCCAGGGTCACAGATGTGCAACAACTTCCAAGAACTCCAACTTTCCTGGGAAAGGTGCCAATAGCAGGTACACAGTTAATGAGACGCAAATGAATTGAATCCTCCTGCCTCCCCCCCGCGGGCGCTTTCTGGTCCGAGTCGAGAGTCAAATGGCTGAGGAGATTAATAATGAAGCTGAAAAATGAGATTATTGGTTCGGTGAAAGCTGGTTAAGTAGCAGCTGGTAATGGAGTGGGTTTTGAAAGCCCGTTTTACCCCACTGCCAATGATCTCGGTACACTCTGTGTGTGTGTGTGTGTGTGTGTGTGTGTGTGTGTGTGTGTGTGTGTGTGTGTGCGTGTAGGTGAGTGGGTATGTGTCTAGGTGTGTGTGTGTGAGAAATAGGTAGACTCTTACCTTGACCCATTCAGTTACATGCAGATCAGTGTCTGTGTTGTAATTCTGGACCTTTGCGTGTGTTGTTTGTATCTGAAACAAGCCACCTCCTTTCACGAACGAAAAGACGCATGGCCACAATTACCACCTTTCTCATTTTATAAATGGCTTCTGTTGCGCTGAAGGTGAGAGGGCCTCAGGTAGACAACTGCGATGTGTCAGAGAGAAGAATGTGTGCTTACGCGCCAGGGCCGTGCGGCTGCTTCAGTCCTTCATCACTTCCTGGGGAGCCTTTGTTTTTGTGCTGCACAGCATGAACGCTACACGCTTGGCTGCTGGCTCATTACGTGAAGCAAACCGCTCCGTATCCGGGAGTCCAAAAACAACGGGCCGCAAAACAAACACTGCACACGGCACCACGCCACTGGCCGTCTGTATAAACGCTCCAGGAGCTGTGCGACTCCTCGCGAGGTGCAGTGCATGCTGGGAGAAAGGGGGCCGGGGAGGATATTGATAACCGATCATCGGTCTCCTTAAGCCGCGCGTTCCGCCCGATGAGGCTCGGATGAATAATTTAGCGATCAGCGTGAGCGGGAGAGAGAGAGGCAGCGAGCGGCCTCCTCCTCTTGGATGAAGGGCCTGATGAATTATTCACCCTGCACTGCGGAGTTCCCGGGCCGATAGATCTTCCTTTCTCTCTCCTGCTTTGTTGGTTCAGTGTATCGGACAGCACTGAGCTGGCCGGGCTCCTGCTGGTAAACCTGGACAACTCCTCAGCCTGGTCTAAAATCCAATCCACTGCTCCTGTTAATGAACAGGAGCCTATAATTCCCACCTCTTCTTCAATATTTCTCATAGCTACTGAGGAATTGAGAGATCTGTGATCTAGTGACTGATATATGGTAATATACTTGCCTTCACTTGCCTAGTCAGGTTGCACAAGTTAGCTTAGGGTGGGGCTGGAATAGTGTTAAGCTCACACTCACTGGTCTGGGAGTGTTGTTAGCCTGGTCTGACACTGTTGCACATTCAACTTGAATGGATACACTTGTGTTCTATTGTGCTGGAAGTCGCTCTGGATAAGAGCGTTTGCCAAATGTAATCTAATGTGATGTAAAATACTCCACATAGGTCATAAGACGCACTTGCATTGGAAGCCAGCTGTGTGACTGAAATTTGAACTTCAGTTCCAGTACATGTGTGTCTAGTCAACACCACTGAGCGCTTCCTGATAAGAAACCATGTTGCCAGGTTTCTGAGGAGGTGAAGTGTCTGTTGCCTGCAACCAGGAATCAAACACTATTGGGACTACACAGGGGAGTGACATTATCACACCTCTAAAATACCAAGTCATCCTAGAGCAACAGAAATGCACCTCCACATGCTCTCTGCCCCACATTTCTCGTTATTCATCCAAACCGGAATAACCTCATTTGTAAGATAAGTATGAATTTTCACTTCCTGTGAATTTGTGCTATGGCTACAGTAGGGCTAGACTAACTGAATCAAAAAAGGTAAATGTATTTTGTAGACGTAATGTAGACTCACTTAAACCCCCCAGGAATTGCCCAAAGGCACAGGCTCTGTCACCAACACAATGCTGCAGAGTAAGTCTAAGGCAATCGATACAGTATTCACTAATGCACAGCAAAATATGAGTGACAGAGAGTCTTACCACCTCTAAAGTCCATTGAGATCTCTCTTACCTTTACATTATTATGTAGACACGCTTCAGAGCAACTTACAAAAACTTGCATTCAGTATGGTTTGGCTAGTAGCCCTACAAGTCAATCATATAGCTGTTGTGGGAAGCTTTGCCTTAAAAAAGAACAAGTGCTATCATAAGGTTTAAAAACATATACTACTACTGCCATTTTCTAGCCAACAAGCTTGTCTCACCACAAGCCGTTTACCCTGAGCTTCTGCCTCAATATCTGTCCTGGTCTCTGGCTTTACTACTGAATCTTTATCATAGTGGAAATATGAATGGGTGTTTTCTTCACGTACTGAGGTTGGAAAGGCAATGTCAAAGGCACCTATGCCATGACAAGGATATGAGAGTTTTATTACTAGGATAGAAAAAACTTCTGTTGTGGCCTAATGGACACTGGGATTCTTCAGTTTGAGTGACTCTCGGGTGAAGGTTGAGGTTGCCCAGCTTTATTGAATCAATGAGCAGCGAGTCATTGGGCTGCTTAATTGCAGGTAGGAACAGAGAAGAGGGAATGAGGTCAGAGTCTTGCCATTTATAGGAATTTGTAGGAACATTACATCATATCCTGTGAGTAACCAATCAACTTCTTCTCATGCATACATGAATAGGAACTGCATATACAACATTATAGTTGTGTCTTTTGCAACAGAGCCATTCAAAACGCCACACCTTCCATGTAGAGTCCCTGTCATTTCAGTTCACTTCATCGGATACTGTGGCTGGCATGGCGTGCTAATGACAGCGCGGTGCCCAGAGACCCTGATCAGCTCATCTTTTTCGCTCTCAGTGCGAGTCCTCCGGTTTGGCCCATTTGCCACAGCGGTCCTCTGGCTGGATGCGGAGTTATTTAAATGTCACGGCGCAGTTCATCAGGGGAGCGAGGCTCAGAGGATCCTGCCACTTTTGATACAGGAGTTTAATGAATAACTGCCACGGGGAGATTCGGGCGGCGTCGCGGTAATTTGGTGGCTTTGACCTTTCTCGCGCGCAAATGAAAAAGCTGTCAGCTGCAAATGATAAACCGAACAAGTGGATGCCCGTTAGGGGGTGTTTGTGTGCAGGGCCTCGGTGCAGGGGTGACACCAGCCACGGGCGGCAGGTGACATTTTATTAATGACTATGGACCTGCGCACACTGAGTTACACACATGCAAAGGCCAGCAGATGCAGTAATTCACCACTGATAAGATTTATCAGCTAATGAGCAGCAATGACTCCAATTAGTTTTAATAAGCCATTGATTTAATAATTTACAAAGGGACAGCTAGGTTGTTACTGCACAGTCGTATCATTAAATGAGTATTATATCTGTGAAGTGAACTAAGCATTTATTATATACTTCAAAACTGTTGGTAAACTATTCGATGGTTGCTAACTATGAAATGAGTGTCACAGGGTCATTTCAAAGGGATGATGGGAAATGTAGTTTTTTGGTCAAGAAGCAACATGTATTTAACCTGTAAAGTGCTGGTTTTGTGTGTGATTGGCTGAGGGGAGGGGTAGGGGTGCAAAGCACTTTAGTTCTCAGGACCCTCAGACATGCCAACTGAAGTCAGAAGCTGCAGCTCACAGGGAGCAGAAACAGCCAATCAGAGGAGTCCAAATAATTTCTGAATATGTGTCCCAAATGCTTGTCTGGCTTTGCAGGCATTCCCTTACATCTGAACCATGACAATGCCTGTTTAATTCTGACGTTGGCATGAGCCAATGTGCATTGCTGCTCTTGCTAGTTTTCGTGCTATTCTGCATATAAAGCCATGCTCAGCTTCACTTATGTGCCACTATCAGATTGTTGTGTGAGACCTTTTTGCCTTTCATGGCACCCCAACAATAACTTGTGGCACACAAGAAATCACAGTTTGTGGCTGGGATGTTTTGGAGTGTTGAGAGGGCTCTTCATAAGTTTACTCTGAGACATTCCCTGGAAATATTTCGTCACACAATTATGTATGGCTGTCTATGAATGTGATGGTCTGTGATCTTCTGTCCCCATCACCAGTCAGAAGTGAAGAATAACACTTGTAGTGAAGAATAACACACCAATGTCCTGTAATGAGCATTGGACACTCACATAGAAGGGGAAGGTCCGAGAACTGCACTGTGTCCAGATGCTGATCTTCAGCATAAAAATGATCATTTGCTATTTATTTGGCAGGCGATCTTATTCAGTGACTTATAAGGCTGCTATGGCAAGATATATGAAATGAATGAATGTAGCAAATATAACTAGAACATATACAGCACATATATCTAAGAATAGCCAGTGACATGGTATATGAGAATCCAGCTGAAAACTGCAGCAGTGATTGTATCAGTGTATGTATAGTGCCTGATAGTTATCCTCAAGAGAAATGTCTGTACATCAGTGCTAGTATGACCATACAGACGATAACAGCGATCAACAAGAACAACGTCCCTTCTGTATCAGTAGCGATAGAACTGAGGACAAGACTGACAAGACAGTGTTTTCACTCAAAGCTCACCCAGGAAATGAAAACTGCACTCACTCTGCTCACTCAAAGAAGGAAAACTATTCAGATTCATCGCTGAAGAGCCTCTATCTGTTCCACAAGTTATGAATGGAATTCAGTACATGTGGAGGAAAATGTATATCATTACTTGAGTCATTTATGAAAGAACCAGTGATGGGGGCTGGAAGGTGCCATTCAGCTGTTACAAAGCCTGGCTGTCCTCACGGTGAGTCAGACTCCCTTCAGTGATAACTGACATGGTCTCTGCCGATGTGATGCAGCCCTGTGGGCAGAGCCAAGAGGAGAGGAGAGACACTAATGACCTCCTCTGGCATGTCAAAGAGTGACGTCGTATCTACTGTGGAGTGACAGTGTGGGCTGGTGACCCTGGGTTGCGTTCGAGAGGACCGTTCCTTTGCACTCAGGGGGCCGCACCGCTGTCGGCGGGGGGGACGGAGCCACCCACATGGACAGGAAGTGGGACGGGGAGCATTCTGATGCAAATCGCAGCCACTCAGGGAGAGATGGCGGGGGGATGGGGGTGGCGTCCTCGGCTTCAATAGCTGCACTGCCGCTGGAGAGGAAGCGGCCGGGTTATGACAGCCCCTTTCCTGTTTCCCACCTGACCTGGTCTCACTTCTCTATTTGCTTTCATTCTCATCTAATGAGCTCTGAACACTTGACACGATCCTTTGACTGAATACTACATACAACTCCATATTCGGCACAAAGTATGCTCCATGGACTGTCCAGCCCCTAGAAAATTAGCAACATCATTTTTTCCTTTGTTTTGTGATCTTATGTAACTCATTTAAACAAACTTCTCTCCAGCCATAGGCCACATTGATAAATACAAAGAGCACTGGTAACCTTGCAAGAACTGGGTTGGATCTTTTTTTTTCCCTGGATATAGTATTGCATGGGGTAAAATTGTTCTGGATTACTTTGGTCAGTGGAAACCAAATGAAATTCCACCATGGTTCAGTCATGTGACTTTAAGCGAGGGCAGAGATAGGCTACTGGATTCCTGCATGAATGACCTTACAATAGACCATCTGCATGAAACCTGATCCTGAGACCCTGGAGTGACCATGTGTGTGAATAGTGGTAGAGTCAAACGGTCAAAGAAGTTAAGCAGGTAGAAGAGAGGGAATTTGGTCAAAGTTGAAATCCAGCACGAATCCAATGTCCTCTACTGAATAGTAGCAATGATAAAATATGCAGTTATGAATTTCAGTGAGAAGACAAACCAAGAACCGTGCTTATTAGCGTTAATATTATCATCTAATTTAGCTGACACCTGTACGCAGGCCATAAAGTGCTTTATAATAATCTGGTGCATTAGATATTTCAAAGCTGTGTCTTGAGGCAGAATGCCGACACTCTCCAGTGGTTCTATTGTTTACTTTGTTAATGGAATTCCCAATGACATTGTTTTCCCTTATCCTTCACAGGAAATTTGCATTTAAACAAGAAACAACACTGGATTGCCGAATGCACAAAGCAACTTGTAGTGTGTGACATCAGAACATTTAAAGATTAATTCCAAATTGTCCTCGTCCTCTGTGGAATACATCCTGACCACATTTGATGGTTGTTCCGCCTCACCTGCTTCACTAAGGGTGCACATCTCTATCTGGACACTAGAGGGCGCTGCTTGATCAAACTAGAGATGGCTCCTTCTTAAATGAGCCTAGGATTCATGCCGTCATCATTGTGCAATGTCCAACCTGCTTTGATGCTCTGTCCTTAAAATATGCATTTAAGATATTTTGTGGTGTAATTATGAAACACTTTGAATTCTAATTGATTTTCTTTAACTAATGGTGAATCAAGTGAACAAAAGTGTTACGGAAAAGGGGTTGGTTCACATGCATCACTCAGAGGTTCACAGAATGAATATAATATCACTGTCAACACTTTACCACAGACACTTTACGTCATGACGAGGGTGTCCAATTCGACATGTAGACAAAAGAGTGGAGACAAAAGAAATCATTTACTAATGTTGCAGCCATTAGTGTTCAACACCAAGCCAGAGCTCATGCTTTCGGAACTACAGCTATAATGGTTTAAGCATGAAACACAATAAATAGCCGAGTCTGTAGCAGCGCGTCTGAGTGCAGGGCAAAGGCACTGATTACATTATTACATAAAGTGTAATTACAATTAAGTGTACACTTGTGTGATTAAGTAATAAGTAAAGGTTGGGTTAAGGGGTTAGATGTAAGTTCTGGTTTTGGTTGAGGTTGGTGCCAGAGTTATTTGCATTACCTGTGAAATTACAGCAAAGGATGAAGGCAAACATAACAGTCATTTTGAATCAGTTCCTCAGTAAATACATTGCAGTATCCAGAGTACATGCCTGAATGGTGAAGCTACTCTCTTCGTACAGATATGATATTGAGTATGGGAAAGAGCTTCTTCCATGAGATCTGACATCATCCCCGTTCCTGCGAATTCAGGATAACGCTCAGCATCAGTCACAGAGACACACAGTCATTTCTGTATGGCAGGTCATTTCTGCTATGAATAAGATCCATGTTTGATTCTAGGACTCTCCTTTTATTCACACCGTTGCTAGACGGCTGTAGTATATGTCTCCTCAGGGCAGTGTGGAGGTAGATAGAATCCAGCCTGTGGCTCAGTCTCTGCAGAAGAAGTGGTGGTTACAGTACCACCGTTCCTGCCAGCCGCTCCCAACCGCATTGTTCTTTCATTAGAAGGTCCCTCTAATCTACAGCCAGAAACTCATTTTTCTCTTGAAAACTCACTTTTCTGGAGAAAATTAACACCTCATCTCTCACCAAGCTTTATCTCCAGTCTACCTTCCTCTCTATCTATCCTATCTATCCCTATTTTCTATGCTAAAAAAGCAGTTTACACTAGTTTAGCACTTAACTCAGTATTTTACTGACCTCTTGTAGTACTTTTCGATAACTACTCTTAGCATTGTGATGCACTTATTTGGAAGTTGCTCTGCTAAATGACGTAATGTAATGTAATGTACGAGTCCCATGGTTTTTTGAGAGCAGGTGGGATAACGCCTTATTAAGGGCAGGTCCAGCTCAATATGGTGCGAATCCACCACCACCATGTTCATTTCCCACACTGCATCACTCCTGTAAGCAATGCAGGGTGAGTTTAACCCTCTCTGAGCATGATTCTGGAGAAATATGTTCATTATTTATATCCTTATCCATTTCACACTTTAGCCATTCATATACCTGAATATTTACTGCAGCTAATTAGTTTAAGTGACTCACTCAAACATGCAACGCCAGTGGACCACTGTGGATAATGGATTGCATGGCGTATATGTGACCCATGTGTGATACTCATATGGTTTAAAGCCTGTAACCACTGCAGCTGGCATCTGGGTCTATAGACAGAACACAGTCATAATATTAGTGATTGATAACCCCTTTCAAGGGTTTCTAAACTACAAATCTGCTGAAGTCATTTTGCAGGGTCCCCTGCATAGAAACTGGTCTGCTGTCTTTGAGGAAGTCATTGGGCTCCTTCATTTGGAATGATATACTGTACGGCTGTACCTGCACACTGTCATGGCTCCCACAAGGTCACTCTTTATTGCGTTGTGAAACAAACAGACAAACAGCTCTGACCCCAGAGGTCTCCATCGTGTGAACAGTGACTGAGAAAGTGAACCCTTATATAACTTAAACCATCACTCAAGCAAACTCATAACACAGCTGGACCTGCTGTACCACACAAAGACAAAAAAGCTTACCATGCAAGTACAGCACAACAAACAGAACATCCCGTGACGATACTAAATTACTCATAGGTTGTTAAGGAGCGAACCGTTTCAGAACAGTAATATTAGAAAGGGTTCGTCGAGGGATCGCATAATTCTGTTTTAAAGTACAGTCAATAGTGATGATAAAATCAATGCTTGTAATGGAAGGAATGGGACCAGCGTGAATGAGTGGATGTGGGCTACATCAAGTTCGTGTACATCAGGAAGGTAATTACAGGAATCGTGTCAGAACCTTCATACCCTGTGGCGACATTGTGCCCAATAGCATTGTAGTTCAATAGCGATCTCTGAAGCGAAAGCATGTCACTGCTGTGAGGTTGTTTGATGCGCCCTGTGCCCCATCTGAGGGTCGAAATGTTACGTGCAAAAAGCTGGCCTGTTTCCTTCCCGCTGTCCCTCAGTAGAGAAAATGTTGCTTAAAATAGGACACAAAAATGCACTTGTTTGAGTCAGTCGAGTGGGAGATTATTCAATTATAACCTCATGTCTGCAGTACGGAGCTCCATACTTTGCCCTCAGAAACTGAAGCGGGCTCTCTGGGCTGATGCGTCTGAATAAAGATCCGTGAAAAGGGCCTAATAGCTTTGCAGATGTGTCACCTGGACAGCAGAGACTGAGGCGGTAAGCGATTAGCGCGCGCATTCACCTGCAGTGACAGGCTGCACGCCCAGATCTGAGGCAACAGGTGGCTGACGACCTCGTCCCGTCCCCTCGGGATCTCGAACACTGTTCGCGCCTTCGCTGCCTGCGTGTAAACATGGTGTGGAAAATGTCAGTGTGGCCCCCCTTAATTATAATCCCGTCCAGACTGAGAAAAAGAGAAAGAGGCAACAGAGAGGAGGCTCCCACCATAAGAATTGGTACAGATGCAAGTATGCAGGAGCGAAAGGGATCTAAGGCACAAACCCACTGCTGCAAATACCACAACAAAACACTTCATGTGTCTTTCCATTAAGAACCTTGTTTGCAAGCTAATGTCAGTCTTTCTGGGTATAATGAATTCTATGATCGTCAGTTGTTCAGAATGCCTCAAAGGAAGCATTGTGTATACAGACAGACATTTTCTTTTTTCAAGTATATCACTGTTTTATGTGAAGATTAATTTCTGATAAATTAGTTGTGAGATATAGATAAGACATGGAATACGTGTGGATTATTAAAACCAAATGAAGAGGACAAGTCAGTCAGAAAAAGGAGACAAAATGTTGCTTTGTAAGACAGTCTGTGCTTCTGACAGTTCATACGCTAGTGGTGTTCCTCAGTTATCACAGAGGATTAAGGGCCAGAGGTCTCAGTGGTGGAGACTCTGGTACTCTCCCTTTATTGTCTCATCCCCTGCTGAGAGCAAAGGCATCTCTGATATCTGAAGCCATGAAGGCGTTCTGAAAGCTTATATTCAACAGATTCCACCTACTCAGGCCTCTAAACCCCTTCAGACACACGCACACACTCACACACACACATAGACAAAAATATATAATGCTTTGAAAATCCACAACCAGAACCCTGTCAACCCATGTTAAAATCACAGGCCCCAGGATCCCTGGCTTTGAGTTTGTACCCTGTAGCCTTCACTGTCATCTCCACTACATTGCTTTGCTTTTGCCCATCCCTCTGAAGACCGGCATTCTTTCAACAGGAAGGAATGGAGAGCCTCATACAGAGGGGGCTGACAATACGTTACAGGAAACGAGAACTGGTGTGTCACTTTCAAGTCTTACTGAGAATAATGGAACCCATTGGCTTTGTCATCGGGCACCGTGGACCCACCACTGACCCGCTCGTGACGCCCCTTGTCACCTGTAGGTGGTGACATCACCAATGTTCCCCTTCCATGCCCCATGCATTGCGCTGATGACCAGCCAGGTCTCACTTCAACCCTAATTGCCAGGAGCTGAGTGCCCAGATCAGCACAAAGCACTGGAAGAGAGTGGCTACCTTGGTGAAATGGAGCGAGGGGGCTCATAAATGTTTTAAGAGCCGTTTAAAAAAAAAAACCCTTGTGGTGTTGTGATTGAACACACGCTCTGTTGAGTCTGCAGTTATGATCCAGCAATGTTCTAGCCTGCTGCTGTCCACTTTCTGGACGGTCGCTCCCTGAAAGCAAAGTTTAGTATTACAAATACAAATCTCACAGCCCTGGTTTTGATAGAGGGGGATACGTCTGCACAGAATGTACTATCAGGTATAGAATTTTCATGCAATTGCATCATAAGTGGAATTCCTGAAAGTCATGGTTTTTAGTACTAGTACCAAAAACCAGTTTTTTACAGCATTTATAGATTTAGATTTTTTCAGAAGTATCCATAGTGATGTATTCTGTGTAGGCACACCCACTTCTAACATGTCCTGCTTTGCTGGATTCATGCCAATAATAATTCCCGTCAGGAATCCTCTGTTTATGAAAATTGAAGGTACTATAAAACATTACTGGATCATAATCCACTGGGAACATATTAGTTGTCCAAAAATTATACCATACATTTACATTTATTCATGTGGCAGATACACAATGAGACACAAAATGTGCATTCAACAGGGTTAGGCGATGAGCCATACAGATACTGAATCATTAGTGCCATCCTTGAAATATAAAGCAATTGTGCAAAACAGGGCACCAATGGGAGTTAGTGCTGTAATACCTTAAACTCTTACTGCGAATATCCCGGCTACAGGTTTGTACTGCCACAGGTCTGTATAGCAAAAGTGCATTTTACCACTGAGCTTATGCCATTTATTTGTTAGAGTGATAGGAGGGGGAGGGCGCAGAGTTCGGAGATCCCTGTGTAGCCTGAATAAGTGGGTTTTGACTCTGTGCCAGATGATGGACGGTAAATTGTATTGGAAGATCAGCCCTTGAAAGTGAGTGTCACTGGCCTGTACCTTGAGATCAAATGAATGCATTTACTGATGGACAGTTACAATGTGTTAAACTGCAGTAAGAGTAGGACATTATATCTGGAGTGCTGAGCAGTGCTGGGCAGACAGGATGCAGCCAATGTTCCTTTGAGAAATGTAGTCTCCATACAGTATGTGTATATATAAAATATGGACATGCACCCTAGATGGATGTCTACCATTCAGGTTAATAATATTATATGAAATGTATTACAAGATAAACTGGGCTCACTGTGGATTCCAGCACCTTCTATTTCCGCATAATCTGCATTCATTTTGCTCTTTTCACAGAAAACTTCATCTTCAGATGCCTCTTTAAGGCTTAAACGTGAAAAGCTTGGATTGAGATGCTGATATTGCGTGGATGGGAGAGGTTAGCTAGGACAGAGCACACGTTTCCTGCTGACCTCACAGAGCCTGCTGCAGGCGTAAAACGCAACAGCCTAATCGGATGGCTTCAGCGCCTGGGGCAGAACGTGTATTTACATGGGTCTCTTCGTGGTCAACTACTTTCAAAAACATTCACAATTTGATATTTTTTGTCCCCTCAGTGTCCTGAAGTGTCCTGGATTATTTTACCCAGTCCAGGTAAAATAATCCAGCCATTTCCTCATGAATAAACGCCCGGCCTGTCAGTCAAAGGGCTGGCTAACAACAGAGGGAAATGGAGCGCTTTTCGCCTGTATCAGTGAGGCGGCTCAGGTGCACTGTTCTCAGAACAGTGCGCAGAGTGAATTGCCTGTGCCGGCGTGGGGAAAGTAATGACTCTCATATACCTGTCTCCATCTCTATCGCAAGCATCGCTTTTTCCAGGGCCGGAGAGTAAACGCAATACATGCTGCTGGTACTTTCTTCAATTTTATATATTTTCTCTCCGTATTAGATCAAAAGCCCCCTGTGCAAAATGTTTCCTTTCGCAGGGGCTGCTTTGCTTTTGTTAGAAATGCGTTCCTGAATGAGTTAATCTGGGAGGATGGATTGTTGCAGTTTGCAGTTGTTAAATGCAAATAATCAGTACTGTCTTACTTTACATTACATTACAAGCATTTAGCAGACACTCTTATGCAGAGCACCTTCCAGCACAATAGAACATAAATGTATCTATTCAAGTTAAATGAGCCATACATACATACATACATACAAATGTACATATACTGTATACATACATACATATAATGGTGTAGCTACAGTAATCACTCAAAATCTGTATCTGTCGTATAGCACACCTTAATTTCTGTATAAGCTAAGGTTATGGAGAGTACTCAACAGTGGTTACAAGTGGTTACCAGAAGGTGGAGACTCCCTTAATCCCATGGACAATCATTTGCTGTAGTTTTCAATTAAGTTTGTCCGTTCTTAATAGATCTTGAGAATGGAAAATAAATGTACATTCCACGATGAACATTAACACGTTAGCTTTGCAAGCACTAGTCAGAATCCTTCTAAATGGAAGCCCTGTGAATCCCACATGTGCACATGCACACAAGCACACGTGCACGCACAATGCTTACTGTATAAGCTGGACATGAAGGACCGATGACTCAAGCCCATGGTCGTCTTATTCTTTTCACCAGAGGGACAGAATGACAGAAGCGCCCACACGTTTGTTAAACCTTTAGCCTTCAGAGCCAGACCCAGAGCCCCTGATCCATTGATCTGCCGCGGCCAACTCCAGCGAGTTATTAAGAGAAGAAAAGGAGCCTCTCCAAATGCAATTTGTTCTTTTATGTATTGACCGCGGGAACTGGAAGCCGTCCGGAGCTCCAGATGGTTGCGGTGACAAATAAACTCCCGGTCCAGCTCCGTGCACACGACCCAGTGTGCACTGCACCCCCTGCGTGGGGCCTGTTGGCTATGCGTGACCTCAATTACACCAGCCCCTGTGTCAGAAACCCTGGCAAAGTGGTACTCTTAGGCAGTGCTTTGAGTAGCATCCTGGGATGCATGCGAAAGGTGCCACATTGCGATGTTTTTCCTGCTGGGGTGGCTATTTGCTGCCAAGTGTTTGCAGCGTGTGCTAACAACTCAGGGCTTAGCTCAGTGGGTTTCATAAACCAACATGGCTGAAGCTTCCAGTTTAATATTTGCACTTGGACTTCATGTTTCTCTTTGATATAAAGTTCCATTTTTTTTTTTTTTTACTGAACATACATGCTGAGGACTAGGACACGCATACAGTAATGTACATTTACTTCAATTCATTTAATCTCAGTTTATGATAAATTTTTTTGTGATGCTGTATTCTTGAAATCAATGACACCAGATGCATTGCTTTGTCAGAATGATTTGGCTGTCTGGTACACTGCACAGTGCTGTTTAGACTGCCATAGAGAATCCCATTCACTCCATTTTCACAGCGCTATGCTTTTAGCGTTAATAGAATGTTAATTTCCTGATACACTCCCTAAGCCCTTTGTAGGCTCACATTTGCATGTTGATTGGCCAGGAGGTGCCTTTGAGTGGCACTCTCTCTCTCTCTCTCTGCCTCTCTGTTGTCTTCTCAATGGTGTCAACACCTAATAAACAGGAATGTTCTCAATAGTGAGCATAGGGTATATACAAGGATCTCTTTATGCTTCAATCCAGGTTTCTGAGAGGATGTCTCCATCTCCTGTCAGCAAGAGAGCGATTCTTTGCATTTATCTCAATTCCGTTATGGTTACAGTGTACAGCATGCTTGCAGAATGTTCTGTTCTTCCCCATGATAATGTCATTCATTTTTATTTAGCAGGTGCACTTATTCAGAGTAATTTACACAATTAACGTGCTACATACTATCAGTTTATATTGGAGCAGTCTAGCACACTGCCAGTGCTGCATCTGGGATTTGAACTGGCAACCTTTAGTTCCCCAACCACTTTTGCCACACTCCACCCTTTAAAGTTATTGATGTTCACTGCAAACATTGGTGCATTATAAACATTACATTGCACTGGTGTATTTAGGAGAGGAAATAACATGTTGTACCTTAAGATCTGTGTGACCACTTTGCTTCTATGTACAGAAACAGTGGTGCGTCAGGTATTGTGAGCAGTGTGGATTCTATTTTCTGTGGAGTCTCAGTCTATGAGTGGTCATATGCTGGAACTTAAATTTTTCATTTGAAGCACATTCTGATGTTCACTAACGATGTGCCAGATGTCAGATCCAAGAGTGCTATGGGACTTGCTCCTGTAGCGTGGCAGGTATTTCACTCATATATCCAGGGTAGTCTGTCAGAGGGGATGCCATTTCTAACTCCAGTTACATTTTATAGGAAGGCCCTGTTTATGCTCAAACAGTCAAATTAAGTCTGGTATATCACTTAATGGAGGAAATGTCACAGAGTGCTTTTCATAGAAACAGTGCAAGTTTTTACCAGATTTAACTTGAAAAGAAGAGCAATGATGCTGTCTCAACAGAGAGAAAATCACCCACAGAGGCAGCAGTAGAAGAAGCAATAAGATGTGATCAAACTGTACTTGATCTAAGGCAGAGCAAGGTCCTAGTGGGATACCCTACGGTTGTAAATAGCCAGGTTTCACGTAAGCCATTTGCTCCTGAGGGGACAAAAACCAACAGTAAACCTTTCATGTTATTGAAGAAAAAGTAGAGAATTTCCCCACAGCCCCCTTAAATGGAACCAAAGACAAAGTTTAAGCGGAAATTTGTTTTTGTCATTTTTTTGTAGACCTGCTGCAAGTTGAAAAGTAAGTAAGCTGCAGCAGAAGCAGGCAGACCGCAGGGCTGCATTATGAGTTATTAACAGCTGAAGCAGACGCTGACTCCGGAGTGGACTCTGTACTGGGAGCTGAGCGGCCTCTGTAGATCCAGAGAAAAGTAAGTGTTGAAGAAAATGTGGGATTTTTAACAGCATCCGGTGGCAGGGGAACCACGGAAGAACTGAAGAGAGAAAAAGACCAAAATGCATTAGGAATGAACAGGTTCAATATGACAGCCCGCGCCATGGAAACATGGCAGAACTTTAGATAACAACCATCGCTAACAATTATAAAATCCAGCCGTCCTTCATCTAGAGGGGAATGACAGACAAAGAGAGGAGAAACTAATCTTCGGAAATCCATTTACTATGAAATTGAAATGATAACAGGTAATAAATAAAATAAAATAAGGAATGCATTTTTTTTTCCACCGACAAAAAACGAAAGCCCCCTATCCTTCCCCGTTATCTAATGATTTAGGCCTCGGTTTTACAAACCTCCTCCCCTCCGTTAAGGCCGGAGTGTGGCAGTTCATTAACGGCAGAGCTGCCGGCTCGTTACGGGCAGCCGAGCGGAAAGCCGTTGATTCTCCTTCCTTAACGAAGGCCGATAAACCCCCCACCGCACCGCCCAATGGGCGCGCTCTCTCCGCCCGGTGACGCACCCGGCCCCGGTCCCGCTGCCACCGTCACGCTCCGCGCTGGCCCGGGTCTCCCCTCTGTAGCACTGAGAGAGGGCCCTCATTCACAAGCAGTGAAAATGTGAAATGCAGAATGCACTGCAAAGCTGGGCTGGGCTTTCTCTGGTCTGTTATAGGCAGCAAGAATTTACTGAGAAAACTGCAAAAACTGTGGGCGAGAACTTTTTGTTTCGGTATGAGGTCCCAGTGATGTTGTACAAGCAAATTGTGGGAAAACATTTTAAAGAACTGTCCATTGTCCAATGTCCGTTTCTAATAATGCCTTATGCCCCTGCTGATATTTATTATGAAGAATAATTTACAAAAAATGACTGTAACAGAGCCCGAGAAAATGTGAAGGCCTTTGTTGTATTTGTGGTTATAATATCTAACTGCAGTAAAAACACAGTATGCTCGTGCAGAGTTTCCCTGAGTAACAGAATATAAAAATTAATAGCTACTTTGCGGAATGAATTTTAGTGAACTTCTGAATGCAAAGCGTCCTGTCACAACAAATGAGGTGTTGCACACCTTTTGCTAACAGCTTTCCCTGTAGCTTACCGAAGCAATCCATTTACATCCACCTCGTTACGGTCACGTGTGACCGCTGAATTTAAATAAGGATTGATTCGCCATATGTTTGAAATTGCGTTTGGGCCATCAGCGGTCGTATCACTTTCAATACACCGGCGTTGCTTGAGAATATCCTCCTAAATCTGCTGAGCCCCAGAATCAATTACAAGTCCAGAGCCCCCGCGCTATTTCTCTGTGTCCGGTTCAATAAAGGCAATTCTGCTTCCTGCTGTCCTTTAAAACTCCCCCTGTCATTCCCCATCTGCACTCCTTCCCTCAAACCCCGGTTACCTCAGCCCTCTGCAGCACACAAAGGTAAGAGCGGGCCTCTGCAGTGAGAGGTCATCTTTGCTCACTATGAATGTATTTGTACATGAATATATACCCAATGGCTTTTCTATGCTTGGTTGCGGTTATTCTCCCTTGTGTGTAACACATGTTTCTTTCATTCTGGAGCATCGCTGGTGTTGCAAAACCCGGCATTCCTTTTGGAACACTGTTGTGTTTTGACTGCATTGAAATATGAATTGTGTGCATTGTCTGGGTGAATATCGAGAAAAGGTGGAGCCGCTGCTGTTTGCCCTCAGACGTTCGTGCACAATGAAACCCTCTCAGTCTGCAGGTCGGGAGGAAACCTGCCCCTAACTGATAGGAGAGAAAGGCTTATCAGTTCTGCATGCGCAGCACTGGATTCTTTGGAGGATTCATGCTGGGAATGAGTTTTTTTTAAAGATAATATCCACATCTAGCACTCTGATAGCATGGTGGTATTTGTTCACAGGTGCAGCTGGGTAAGAAGTGTTCCTGAAGATGTGTCTGCCTTTCGCTAAAGGAGTCAGAACAACAGGCCTGGGAATAAGCTCCAATGCAAAGGGGGAACACAGGGATCAATCAGCATCACAGCCACCTCATTGTCTCCTGACAGATAGCGCAGTTCCTACACTGATCTGTCTGAGGGTTCACAAATTACCCATGAGAAGAATTATTTCAGCTTCTATATCGTGTCACCAGAAGATAAATAGTTACTGTTGCTATGGTCGGTGCGTTTCCCCTATACATCGTAAATGTCAAATTCTTTCTTCATTTGTGTCAGCAACTTCTAAAAAGGTCACATAATACACAAGAAGTTGAAAGCAATACCATGTGGAAGTACGATTGCCGGTTTCAACATACGCACAGCAATAGATAAGACACAATTTTTGATTGAATTTGAAAATACACAATTTTACGTATGAGTTCCACAAACTCTCAGACAGACTGGTGTAGTGGTGACTACTGACCATTCAGCTGTATGTACACCATCTGTCGGGAGACAATGGAGCAATCCAACCAAAATGGAGGATTTCAGCAAGCAGGTGTTTGGGCATCCTCCATTTTGCTTTCTGTTTGGAGCCAGTCCTGCCATGGTCAGGTAGCTGACAAAGGGCAGGCATCTCCAGTGACGTCCCCAGGCATCTGCAATCTGATTATAGACCTCTGCCACATCCATTTCCCTGCATGCTAACATGCCCCATATGATTTAAAAGCTTAAACTCAGTCCTGAAGTGATATGATTTACTTACCTTGAACAGCTCACAATGAATCAAAATCAAACAAGCGCTCCAACCCTGTAGTGCGTGTGTGTGTGTGTGTGTGTGTGTGTGTGTGTGTGTGTGTGTGTGTGTGTGTGTGTGTGTGTGTGTGTGTGTGTGTGTGTGTAAGGGAGAGAGAGAGACAGAGACAGAAACAGAGAGAGAGTCTTATTTAACAGACTTTTATGTGAAATTCAAACAACTGTACTCTTTTGGAAAGGCTATAATTTACCCATAATAAAGTGTTATTCCATTTAAACAATAGCTGGTTGCAGTCCTGACTCAATCTATCACAAACGCAGGGAATCAATTTTTAATCCAGTCAAAATTAGCAAACACTGCCATGGTTCTGTCTCAAAATGCAAATACACAGACAAAACGTGTATGAAAATATAAAACCCTGCATTCTTACATTGAAAACAAGGCCAAACAATCCCCTCTCTGATGATATAAATAAAAGAATCTCAGATCAAAAACAGCTAGCTGCCTAGAAACATTTCCCATGATATGTTCTGCTAGTATAACTTTGTTCTTATATGATAGGTAACGAGATATTTTATTTTATTTAAAGCGGCTTTCCTGCTATGTTTTACCATTCCAGAGACCAGATCAGTAATTACATTGCGCTCTCCAAGAAGTGCATACAGCGATAGCTTGAAGGCCCACGGTGTGCCAAACAAGTCCTGCATCTCATATACACGCATGCAATATGCATGCAGACATAAAGCTTCATTGGGCCTGACGGAAAGGAAAATGCATTAAATGGAATGCTTTGCAGAAATGTGGCTGCCATCTTGATCTAGTTTCATTGAAATGTATCTAACTGCTTTTTTTCTAGCCAGGTTTCTCCACTTTTGACTGCATTCTTGAATTTAAAAAAATCTTCGGCAGGGGCTAATTTAGATATGCCTTGTCAATGAATGCATTTAAACTGTGATATGTTTATAAGACCGACTCTTATAATACACAAGATTTCCGTAGAAGAAATTATCTTTTCAAACAGTCTGATTCTCCACGGCCCCGCAAGCATGCTTTTTAATTTGATACCTGAATCGTGTGGATATGCGATGTCAGGAACCAATTTTAGAGCAGGGGGCAGGGATTTTAAGGAATAGCTATTCCCCATGCTAGGCTGCAGTCATGCACTCCTAGTTCATCTCACAAATGGGAGAAGATAGCAGCGCGTTCACGGGTAAGGTCAATTAAGAAGCCGACCTCTCTGCATCAGCGTCAATTTGGGGGGAAGTCAGGTGGTTCCAAGCGCAATGCCAATACTCTGGAGGCCGAACCCGTCTAACGGCATGAATATTTAAGCCAATTTTCAGCTCAATTGAGAATCAAAGCTGTCTTGGATGTGCTGATGGGTAAAGATATTGGGTAAATATCCACAATGCATGTTTAGCGGGTCGTGAACAAAATCACTCACCTATGACTGATTAGGTGTGTGTGTGTGTGTGTGTAAGGGCGGGAGGGTCAGAGGATATTGGGACTTGAGTCACACATTCACTGCAAGTACCCCTGGGCCGCCTGGCAATAATTAAATAGGTCCAGTAATTTTAATCCACGGCAGGAGAATTAATGGTGTGGTTCTGAGTAAATCAATACTTGCTATAATGGCTGGAATGAGTAGTTACTGAGGGTGGTATTTTAGTAAGAGGAGCTTGCTGTCTCTGTATTGGTCAGGTTGACCTGAGTCTGACATTAGGCTGAGGCTTTAGGATTGGTATGTTACTGCTTGATGAAATTTAATCATTAACATTGTTAGTACAGTACCATGTGCGGCTTAACCCTACCCATAATTCTTGGTGTCATGGTATAGTTTGAATGGTATAGCCAAATAACTCAAAGTGAAGTATGGTTAAGTACAATAACAGTTTTTTACACCTTTAAACCACATTTAGTCATAATTTATTCTTGTTTCTCCATTATTATGTTCTTACATTATTATTCCTTCTTTGGGCATGCCAGCAGGGGTTGCTCATCCCACCCAGACACCCTGGGACTCCCTGACCACCTGCATGTTATGCAGATGTACCCATTCTCCAATCGGTGGTTAGCTCACTGTACCACTCTGAGTAGTGTGAAAAACAGATATAGCCAACATGCAAGTGTAATGGAGGATTGCATTTGCTACGGCCCATCACTCCTGCGTAAGTGCTGTGGTTGGTGCAGTGAGATGAGTCTAATATATCCCATTGGCAAACCCTAAAGAGGACTGCATAAAAGGGGGAGTAATAAACACATACAATACGCATATTTGATTTTACATCATTTTCCAGAAAGGTTTCCCTTTCTGTTTGAATTCCTTTATTAGACTTTTCTCTTTCTGTTATTCCTTTGTCCATATGCTGTTCTGTCTTGTTGTTTTGGCCAGTTCTGAAATTGTTTATATTGATATTATTTTTACTGTTCACCCTGTTCCAGTCTCTTCCTGCTTCGTGTTACAGCTCTCTCTTTCTCTCTGCTTGTATCTCATTCTGTGTCAGACTGAGGTACTGCTTTGTTAATGGAACTGTGTATATTTTTTCTTTCGGCCGTGACTGTGCTTTGCAAGTGCTCTTGTCAAAATCCTATCATTGAGGGTTCTGTGGAAGATAAATTTGATTAATCGACCCCTCTGTTTTCATATGAATTAGAGTACAATCACGCTCTGCCAATAAGGCCTTTGTGCTCAGGTGAACCACTGCACCAATGCCCCTGACTGTAGAAAAGCTCAATGCTTTAACGCCGAAAAAGTCCTGAGGGCACACATATCCGAGCTCAGGCAGACGCAGAGTTAGCCTTGCAGCTGTGATTTTCCTCTGACTTCCCTGAGGGCTGGAGGAGGTCAGAGAAACAGGTACCCTGTGAGCTGGCTGCGCGAGGCCTTCAATTCACAGAGTGTGGTGAACTCAAACATGCATGCCCTCCTTAAAGTACTGAGGTGTGGTGCTCCAATAAGTCAGCACACAGGCAAGTCACTCCCCTCTATAAGGGGCACTGGGGCTAATCCGGAAAGAGCTGCACTGGAGCAGAACTCTTTCGCTGGCAGTTCTCCCCTTTACACTCTGTCCTGCTCACTCTTAGTCAAACTGCTTCAGAGCTACCCAGGCACAGGAGTGACTTTCAGCCAACTTCAACAGTGACCTTTGAAGAGCCTTCCCTCTGCGCTGCACTGCATTTAAAAAAAGAGGAACCAACGATTTACTGAAAAAGAGGTTCAGAAATACATCAGACCTGTTTGTTAATGAACAAAATAATGCGTGCCTCGTGTATGCATGTAAAGCATAAACCAAGCTTTAGGCTGGCTTAGGAGTATGACAGCAGCTAATGGCAACCCCACAGGGAGTGCAAAGGTTTGTGAGTAAATCCACTGAAGAAGAGCCTGTAAAGGAAACTTTCAAATGTGTAACACTGAAAGGGACCTGAACTGCCCCCCACGCCGGCCAACAGAATCTTCATCTTTTCTGCATTTTGCCAGCTTGTTTAGATTCAACATTCAACAGGCAGGACCAATGTGAGGCACCATGCTATCCCTGCATGCTGCACTGACTCTTCTCTGTGAAGATAAAAGGTGGTCCATTGGAACCACAAACCAGGGGTCCACTCGTACCCTTGAATGAGATGAGACGCTCCATCTTCAAGTGTGTGCGGGGGAAGGTTTAGCAACATAGAACGCAGCCCTCAAGATTCTCAAAAATCCGCAGCCAGGCTCTCGAGAGAGCTCGATCACACACATGAGCATGGCATTTGGGAAGCGTTTTTGCTCCACATTACCTTGGATTTTTTCATTATTGATTCGTCCGCTAGAAAGAAAATCACAACGCAGTGTTGACTTGTACAGTTCTGCTCTGGCGCATTCAATTTAATGGATAAAGCAGCTGTGGACAAGGATAGGAAATTCAGTTTCAGGCAACTAGAAGATTTAACATCTATTGAAAACGGAGGGGCTGTTTGTGTTTCCGTGTCTAGTGGATATGAACTGCCTGCCACAGAGCATACAGGTCTCAACAAAAGAAATTCAGAGATTTACATTTATTCATTTGGCAGACGCTTTTATCCAAAGCGACTTACATAGGTTACAGTTCTTTTTACAATGTTATCCATTTATACAGCTGGATATATACTGAGGCAATTGTGGAGTAAGTACCTTGCCCAAGGGTACAGCAGCAGGTTCCCGGTGGGGATCGAACCGGTAACCTTTCGGTGACGAGGTCTGCTCCTTAACCACTATGCTACACTGCTGCCCAAGAGATAATAGATCCAGCCTGCACAGGGAAAGCACCCAATTCACCAGCTCTGTACACACATATTTACTGATTTACATTTCCATAACAAGCTAATGACAAACAGCTGGAACGCCTCTGCATTTGAAGGACCCACCCATGTATGACGGTTGGTCGGTCTGTCTGAATGATAATACTGCATTATTGTCCAATAATGCGCATTGACGGATAGAAGATTATTGGTATTGATTCAGAGTTCTGTTCTTCACCTCAGTCTAAACGCACCTGTTTCTCAGTCCCGGCACGGCCTGCGTTGCTCGGTCTCAGAAAGCTTCCCCCCCGTTATTCATTTGCAGCTCTTTGTTCCAGACACACGTTTCTGCCTTCCTGCCCGTGGTATACTGACACACACTTCGCCTGCCAAGTTTCAGGCTCCAAAAACAGAACAGCACTTTTCCCGGAGAGCGCGCATAAGTCACCGGAGCAGATTTACACGAGGCAAATTCAATGGGAAAACGTTTGCTCTCAGACACACACACACCATGATTCCCCGCAGGAGTGATTATGAACCGTTTCAGCCTCAGAAGGATGCATTTGTAAGCCTACAGTTTTTTCTATAGATGGAATTATTGAACAATATTGGCTCTCTCAGAGCGGAGGACCAGGAGCACAGATCTGGTCTGTATGAAGATGCTTTTCTCAGTTCCCTTAATATGCATTTACTACTGCCTGTAGTGTTTTAAACTAACAGAGAAGATAGTATACATCATATTCTCCTACATGATATTCTGACCAATGGCCATGATTGTACAAAACATCATTAGCTCATTCATTCATGATTTGCCATCTGTTTGTATGACTGTATGTATTGTATGATTGTAAGGAAGAGTATCATGTGCGGCTTAACCCTACCCATAATTCTTGGTGTCATGGTATAGTTTGTATGGTATAGCCAAATAACTCAAAGTGAAGTATGGTTAAGTACAATAACAGTTTTTTACACCTTTAAACCACATTCTTGTTTCTCCATTATTATGTTCTTACATTATTATCCCTTCTTTGGGCATGCCAGCAGGGGTTGCTCATCCCACCCACACACCCTGGGTCTCCCTGACCACCTGCAGGTTATGCAGATGTACCCATTCTCCAATCGGTGGTTAGTTTGTATGACTGTATGTATTGTATGATTGTAAGGTTTTTTTCTCTAGAAAAGATGATATTGCAAATGAAACTTGGTTGTACTGTGACAGATTTTTCATCCATTAAACCAAACCTCTAGGTTTGTTTCTTTTTATCTCTTGGAGGTAAGTGGTGAAAGACACACATCCATCAACGCTGAGAAAATTGGGTTGTCTGATGAATGGCTGTGTCATTGATATTCCTGTACAGGACATGCATTGATTCTCCCCTGTGTTTCTGAATTGGAGGTTGGCATTGTAATATGAATGGAAATTAGAGTTAAAGGATATTTTGCCTTAAGACAGCAGTAATGAGTGGAAAGTGAATTATTATCAGAAAGTGAAGTGCAATGGAGCACTGGTATGTATGTAATTAGCTGTTGTATTGGGTGGTCAAGGGTGAAGCGTGCTAGTTAATAAAGATATGAACCGACAGCATAGCCGCTTTACCTCAGGAAGTATGTGTCATTTGATAACGAGTTGGCTTTGAATAGGAACTGTCATTCCAGGGTCCCATAATTCTACATGGTGCATGGGGTTAATTCTACATAGTGCAAAGTTTAAGCCACCAAATCCATGCCAATGATGTGTGAATGATGCATAAAGACTTTGGACCCAGGTGCAAACTGATGTTCTTCATTACACCACACTACTTGCTTCTAGCCTTGATGAAAGTGTATCTTGGCTCAACATAAAGCCTTTAGTCAGAAGAAAACATTTAACAGTATGGTAATTTAAATTAGTAAAATTAGTAGAAGACAATTAGAAGACAGTGGTTTAGGCAAACTATTATATTTGAAAATAATGGATAAAACAGAAGAGGGCTTTGTGTGTTAATCACATTTACAGTTTTTAAAATGAAGTGGACCATTTCTTCTAGCCCTTTAAAGTACAGTTACTTCAGTGGAATTCTGTCAGCACTGCCTCAGAGATGAAGTGAAGCAGCTTAAATCAAAATGAAGCCATGGGGAAAGACTGTGAAGGAGATGCAGACATTAATTTTCTTTAATACATTTCTATTATATGTTTGGCGGAACCTACCAGATATTGGCTTGGTTTATACTAACAGGTACAGCTTGGCAGTAGTCACTTGAGTACAAAGTAATCTGCAATTAGTAGACATTACTGCTTTCATCTCCATTTTAATAAATATTCTTCTGCAACATTTGTTACTGTAAAAGAAGTGTGTAGATTTGGATTATTGAGAATTTACTGCAAACTATGTAGTGCAAGCTTACAGATTTAGCTTTGTTGTGGTGCATATTTTCTGATCTCCCTCTCTCAGAGAATGCCATTGAAAGAGAGGTGGCATTCACTGGCTGATATCCCATTGTCCTTCCTGACAGGAGTTTGGCTGGGGTTCTGAGTCAGACCTGCGTCTCTTTGGTGTTGAGTGATGAGTGTATTTGTCTTTTGATCGTGGGGCCCTGTACTACAGAGGAGAGGGACTTTTGGTTGATGTTCAACTGCAGCAGAAGATTAATGCTGAGCAAAGCAAATATTGTCTCCAGGCAGCCTTCAGTGTATGGCCACATTGGGTCGGTCGCTGTATTCCTCCACGGTCTGGCTGAGAAAGATCCCAGTGCTTCATTCCCATGGCTGTGTTTGGTTAAAGCTGCATCATCTCTCATTGCTCTGTCACCTCAGATACTGCATTCTAAGAGCGTGAAGCTTCCTGTTCCAGCACTCTCAGTTATAAGCATATTTAATACCTCAACATCTTAAAGGATCATCCAGTCATGCTTTTTCCCTGGCCACAGAAAGACATATTCCAGCCAGTCCAGGCTTGTGTTTAGCATCAGGTAGCAGGCTAACTTTGACCCCTATTTAGGCCCAATGGCTTGGGTTCTGCATAAGCAGCTGAACCCAGTCTTTTGGTGAACAATTAGTTCTAATCAATTAGCTTTACCTACAGAAATACTACATGTACATCTTACTAGTCATGCCCTGATTGTTTCAGCACATACAACAATGCAGAGCCTGAGACACGGATGATTTACTCACTTTACAGATAATAACCTCCAATTGAAATGTTAGGTTTCAGGGCTTAAATGACCCCACGATGTGTGAAATCAATGTGTGTAATGTCCATGCATTTCTATTTGCACGGTAATGAGAAACCGAGGCCAGCTATTTGTCACTGTTAATTAACCGAAACATTCCCATGTGGTTTACACCAACATAAGGAACAAAGCCTTTGGTAATGCAGTAGAGTTGTTGCTGGTGCATCCGAATGCTCTTTTACCTGGATAATGTAGAACACAGGGCACTGGGCATGCTCTGGAATGTTCCTCCTTCCCTCGCTACAGGTCATTATTTAACCCCTGTTTCCTGTGTTCCTGTGAAGGACATCTGCAGCATTGTGTTACTGCTGTGTACTGTGAGTCCAGCTAAGAGAATGACACAGCTTGGTACGATGTTGCTTTTTCCAGACGAACCAAGAACAATCACGTGTTTGAGGGACCTGGCAAAATGTATGATTTTTTTCCTGGAGGAATTATGAGTGAAGGTCACTGGAAATGAGACCTCCTGAGAGGAAGAGCTGAGGTTTATTAGAGACTGTGGCATTTACAATGGCTTCAGGAAAACATACTGCACCAGCCATTATGAAATTACATACCAGACCATAACATCTATTGTGAGTTAATGTAATGAAGACTCTATACGATTCACACACATTGCTGTAAGATATTATGCAACAGTAAAATATGAGCTGTAAGCTCTAAATGTTTGACATTTTAACACTGATGTGGAAATTAGACAGGTATATAGGTACTATAGGACATATTTCTCAGCAGCTTTCTCCTTGAGATTGAGCAGACAGCAAAGATGAAAGCACCAATATGGCTGCTGGTATTGGTGATCTTGGCAGTTCTTTGATACAATTTACAAGTTACAGGAGTAGCGTCCACCGAACATGCACTAGTTTCTGATTTTCCTTCCAACGTGGACTTGGATTATATTTATTTGGAGCCAATCACCTGAACAGCCAATCACCTGTTCTCCCACGCATCAATCACCAGCAGTCTGAGAGGCACTCCAGGCATCCCTGTGTACCTCCAGCAGAAACAGGGAATACCACTCATGTACAAGATGAGTGAACAACAGAAACAAACCACTCATGTACAAGATGAGTGATATTTAGCTGTAGTGAAAGGTATGACAGGATCAATTCATGAATTCATTCATGAAAGAGATGGGGATTTGTGTTTGAAGGTATTTGTTCCATTTAATAATATTTTTTGCAGGTGGAATAAAACAACTTTATTGTTATACACCCTATTCTTTACTTAAGTTTTACATATCCTCAACAATACATTTAATAATATAATATAATATTAATAATATATAATATAACAAGGTAATAGTAATATAATCACTATGCAGATACTGGTTCACAACCGCCTTTTTTCTACGTCAATGTCTTCCAGTATTTAAAGACATTGTCTTTGGCTCGTAAGTTTATTTGTACATATATTGCTCATAGTCATAGCCATAACACGACAACCATCTCTCGACGGCATACCAGTGCAGGCGCACGAGCCAAACATTTGTCAGGGTGGCCTCAGAAACTAACGTTTCGTCCCTCACTGACAGAATAGTCAGGTAAATAATATTAGTAGTGGTATTATTATTTGTTAAGAAAATGTCATTGTTTCTCACGCAAGAAAACAAATAACCTGTCTACAAACGTTTATTTCCAATAAAAGAAGTTTCCAGTCGAAGTAAAACCTGCAGCGGCCTCAGAGATTCCCTCGAAAGCATTGGTATGATAAATATGCTAAATATCGAACTTGCAAAATATTCGGGTGTAGTTTAACGTTTACTCAACTGCAAAATGTACTAGAAAGTATTCGCACGGTATTAATGTGAAAACGTATAGTAACAGGATAGAACAAACGTACAGTACTGTGCTGGCCGAATTATCCAAGGAATTACCCGGAATGAGCCGTGTGTTTCCCATACGGTGATGGCAGTTTCCACCTAAATGAATGAATACTGTATTGTTTCGAGGAGTTTCTTATCACGTTTTGTCAATTACATTTGCTATGGATGCAGTGCATCAATATTATTAGTGTTAGCTCTGAAAAAACACTAAAAACAGTCCCCAATCTTCAGAGAGGACTCAGACATATATGCCTATATATATGCCTATATATATACATACACACACACACAGACAAGGGTGAGGCTGATCAGTTTGGCTTCATGTATGATATTGTAATATAATAGTTTATGATTTATTAGTACCATTTATTTTATGCTTCCTATTTTTAATAAACAAAAATAAATAAGGTATTGCGCTGCATGCACTGTATCTCCAACCCTATCAATATGGAATGAAACTTTGTGGTTGAAAAACACATTCAGTCACGTCTGTCAATATCTGCTTTTGCAATAGTGTGGAATGTTTTGAACATTGTACTGTACTTTGTGGTCTTGGAAAAGCATTGCCTGAATTTAAAGTAAAAATTGAACCTGTGGAGACACAAGAAATCACAGTATGTATGTACTGGCAAAAATATCTAGGTAGCATTATAACTGTTTGAAAATGCTGTTTTGATGAATGAATGAAAATAAATACTTGATGATCATATCAGTCTTTTACCATCATATGTTATTGATTTTTCATCTGTCTTTCTTTTGTTTTTGATGAAGCCATCAGATGTTAGCCGCTGTTGGGGAGTTATTCTATTGATGTTCTGCAACTGATGTCCCAAATTAACCTGTGGAACTTGCAGAAGAGGTTGTGGTTATTGAGGAATGCCTGTAGGAGTTAAATATTATGCAACTAGTTACTGAGTTCTCAGCAAATGGTTAAACAAAGGGTTTGCTCCAGGTTATAGATTA
Organism: Megalops atlanticus; assembly: GCA_019176425.1. Taxonomy (NCBI): domain Eukaryota; kingdom Metazoa; phylum Chordata; class Actinopteri; order Elopiformes; family Megalopidae; genus Megalops; species Megalops atlanticus. The sequence continues at coordinate 5,109,004 of CM032899.1, forward strand.
CACACATTTCACTCCTCATAGATAAGTATGAGCAGTACAGAATTTTAGAGCGTTTGAAAGGTTTTTTTTATGTGCAAGCAGTTAATGGTGTACTCTATGTCATCATTGTAACCTGTAACGTGCAGGTTCTAGTGCTCCCTAGAACATGTGGAGACCACACTGAACTGGCAAAATGTAGGTGAATATTTCATCTTGGAGGTGTGGTCCAGGTCTCCTTCAAAATAACCTCTTGTGAAAGACATTACCTCCATAAGACCCATTGGTAACTTGTTGCCTTATGAATAATACCCCTCTGTGGGCTGGGCCCAGGGAAGTTCAGTTCTTTCAGAAAAACACACATCCCCACATGAATATTGAACATAATTAATTTGCAGCTCCATCCTTCTCCTGCCCTTTGTTTGATGGACTCAATAATGGACTGAATCCTACAAAATGATTTTTATGATTTGATTTGTCTTTGCCTGATCAAGAAAATAATCAGCTTCATGTACATACATATATTATTGTGCCAGCAAACTCTTTTCTTTGAAATAAACCATGGTGGGAATTATAGGTCTTACACCACCAATCGAGGGATATGGTAGAACTGAAAACAGCTTAATGAATGAAGATGGTGCTGGAGGAAAGATAGATGAAAGATGTTTGACATGTTAAAGGCACACCAAAGCACTGCGTTAAAAATTAATGATGGTATCAGTTGCTTCAATATAAACAGAGGCACGGTGCACAGTGTTCCCTTTGCATCTCTTAGATTAAGACTCTGCAAAGCAATTAACGCTTACTTTCTGTTACACTGTCACGCTGAATTAGCTGTGAGTCGGTGGTGGGGAACCGGGGGGCGGCTCGATGACTCGTGTGTCGTGTTTTTCCCCAGATGCAGAAGCGTTTGGGAAATCCACGCGCCCTCTGAGATGGGTGACCCGTGTTGTGGAGCCTTTCAGCCCTGGATGCGGACAAGCTGGGCAGAGAGGACCCAAAGACAAGAGCAGCAGTGTGCTGGGAGGTAAAGGAAGAGGCAGAGTAAGAGGTGGGGAGAGATAGGGTGCTTCTCTCTGCATGGGCCCCATTCTTTCTGCTGAACCCGGCGATGCCAGAAAAGGGAGTCTTTCCCAGGCCGGCGGTGTACAGTGACTGCATTCTATCCCTGCCGGCCTGCTTGAATGACTGGGTATTGTTTCAGGCCTTCGAGGTGGGCGTATTGTCTTACAGCGTCTCAGCTCCATGTGAACCAGACAACAGGATATCCCCCTCTCCAGACAGGACTTCAGCAGAACGGGCCTCTGTGTCTCTCTGTGTATGTGTGCGTGTGTCATTCCAGGGCTTAGGATGGCAGCAGGAGTTAATAAAGCCCTCTGTAGACCCCCACCTGGAATAATGAAGCCCCTCTTCTGCCTGTGTCGGAAGGTCGGCTCTTTGACTGAGGAAATTGAACTTTGGGATTAATCATCGCCCCTTGCGTCGCCCCGCGCTGAGGGTAAGTCTCCTTTCATCCCGGCCCCGGCGTATGAAAGCTTGACTTTTTTCATTTTTCCCGTGTTTCCTTTTTTAATCTGAGATAGCGTCCTTTTGTTCAGGGTCGCTCGTTGTTTTTAGGGGAGAGCGGTGAAAAGAAATGTTGAAAGGAGCGCTATGATATTGTTCTCGCGCGCTTCCACAGGGACTCATTTAAGTTGTGGCTGACAAAGGCTCTTGCCCCTCGTGAATAGCGATCCATAGAAAAATGCCAATACAGTGTATACGACAGTGTCATTATAAGTTATTCAGAGGGGGTTGGCCGGCGCCGTCCCTGCTTCCCTCATTGACAATCAGGAACACATCACCCGAGGACATGGAGCCAAAGCCACTAAAATATAGAATGATGGCCAGAGGGCCGTTTGTATTATTTACTGACTGCAAATGTCACCAAGCTCTCCCGATACCTCCCTCTGAGGTCTTAATGTGAGCAAAGGTGGCGGGGGCCGAGTTGAAGACGCGGGACTCCGAACCCGCGCGTCTCCGCTGACGGCCTGCCAGGGAGGCGCGTATGGATTTTGGGGCCGCGCCCGGTTTCCCCGGCTCTTGGCTTTCGCTTTATCGGAGGGGGCAGTTCGCGCGGGTCTCCGGTGCCATGTAGGACAGCCGTCGCTTTAATTCCAGGAGACTCGCGGGCTCCCGGCCTCATTATCGCGCGGCCCATCTGTTCGGCGGAAGGGGAAAGCGTTGGTCGTGACAGGACGGGCTTTTCGGACTAAATGTCACAGAAAATGAACAGGGGAGGCTTTCGCCACGCATTTGAATTGCATGTGGAAAAACTGATATCAGGAGGCAGCGCCATGCTTAAGCAAATCCCTCCTGGGCACGCTCCCTGGCTACTTTGGTGCTCCGAGCTTTAAGCAGCACCTTGGGCTAATCTCCGAAAAACAAAATCTGTAGGGCATTATATAGATAACACCTTAAATATATGTATGTAAAATGTGTTTGTGTTGAGCCTTCTGGAAATCAAATAAAATATGTATCAGTCAGTCCGAGCCCCCCCCCGATGTAATCTCACCAATACTGGAGAGCTGTTAACACCAGGTCTAATGCTCATTACTTGTCTAGGAGCTCTCTGCAAGCAGTGTCCCTTGCTGAGACCTCTTGACTTTTTCGTAAGCTGAGAAGGATCTGATAATTTCTTCCCAGAGCGAGGGACAATAGACGATTTTCACAGTCATTTTTCTAATAAGAGGGAGTGGCATTTGAGGGAATAAGTAGAGCGGGCATCTTACCCAGATACAGTAGCGGTCTTTTCACAGTGAACAAGCATGCGAACAAGCTGAGATACGCACTGGGCACGGTCTCTCAGAACGCATGGGACCATCTGCTAAACAGCGTTAAAGCCACATGAACTGACCTGAATTCATCATCAAACAAACTATGCTTAATCCCCCCTCCTCATAATCTACTCCTATTCTTGATTCTGTACAGCACACGTTACACATGCTGATAAGGTGAATGTGCTGTACTCATCTCTAAGACATGTAATGCAACATCCAAACTCACAAACTACTACATGGTGTAGTCTAAGTACGGAAAACAAAGTAACACTTTTGCTGGAGCTCTTTACTCGGAGCATAGGACAAACCCCACTGCAGTTAGACTGAATCTGGGCCACAGTCCAGTAGGAATCACAGGTGTGCGTTGAATGGGCCTGGTAACGCGCACAAGGTCAGCCTGCACATTAACATTTTGGAAGCATTACTGCATTCATCAAAAAGGTGTTTGACAATCAGAAGACGTTATTTCATGAATAGGTTGGCATCTTTTCAAGCACTTAAACGGTGGTCTAAGTAAGGACACAAAGCGGCTTCAGTCTTGATGTCTTCTGTCTTGATTAATGCAGGAAGGGTTGGAAATGGATTTGCACAATGCAGACATCACCCTCAGGAACCTAAACCTGTTTCATTTCCTTATTTACATGCCTACCTTTTCTTCTGGTATCAGAAATTATGTGGCTATGATGCTGGGGCTGTTATGATATTTTGGTGATGTTTCCAAAGTGATTCAGTCAATTCTGACATGACACCAGCAATTTGTTTTGCTGAATTTCTGTGAAAAACGAAAGGAATGATTCATGTCAGCTTCGCAGCACTTGAGTCATCATGTGTTATGCATCGAAAATGACAGTTTGTAGTGGATTTATGCAGCGCACTGAGGGGAGTGTGAAAGGAAGTCCTTACATGGGCCTCTGCGCACCTCCCGTACCGGATCCCTGTGCAGTTTCATCAGCACTTTTTTTACTGCGTTGCTGTCATTTAGGAGCTGGCCTTGCAGCCAGCAGGCGACAGGTTGGGGCAGCGCTGTCGTATCCGTGAGCAAGGACTTTATGCAGAATTACCGCGGTGCATATCCAGCTGCACACAGCAGATAGATCACCTCTGTCAAAATCGCAAGCTAAGTGAGTATAACTGGATAAGGGCGTCCAGCGGTAATAAACCTTCCGCAGCAGACTCCTGGCTCCTGTGGCAGGGGTGCGGAGCCGCAGGTTTGCTGGGGGTGAGAGGCGGGTGTGATGATGGACCCGGCAGCAGTGCTGTAGCGGCGCAGGGGGGATGTGGAAGGGCTGTGAGGATGATGAGCACTGGGGCTAGGAGGGCAGTGAGGGGGAGAGGAGACCTGAGCCCATACTGTGGACACACACACACGCACACGCACACACACACACATACACACACACACGCACACACGCACACACATACACAAACTCACACACATGCACACGCACACACACACACACATACACAAACTCACACACACGCACACACACACACACACAAACTCACACATGCACACACACACGCACACACACACACACGCACACACACACACACACACACACACACGCACACACACACACACATACACACACACATACACAAACTTACACATGCTCACACACACACACACACGCACACACACACACACACACGCACGCACGCACACACACACAAACTCACACATGCGCACACACACACACACACACACACGCACGCACACGCACGCTCACACAGCCAGTCAGTGTGCCATTCCCACCCTCAGCAGTGTGGGCTGAGCATTCCTCACATAGCAGGACCTGCTTGCTGTCGGCACACTGCTCAACCGGCACAGCCACGCTGAGAGGGAAGGGGCAATGGCTGGGGAATATTCACCCTGGATCTGATGCTCTCCAGGTAAGCTGCAGCCTGGTCCACCTTGGCTTGTGCTTTCAGGTGTGCTGGGCATAACGTGGTTTACTGTTGAGGAGTATGTAGTTTACTTGGAGTATTGTGATTTCCTGTAGAAGGCTACATATTTTACTGGGAGCGTTGTGTTTTCCTGTAGAGAAGTATATATTTTGCTGGGGGAATTGTGTTTTCCTCTAGAGGAGTATATAGTTTTCTGGAATTGTTGTGTTTTCCTGTAGAGGATTACATAGTCTGCTGGGAGCATTATCGTTTCTGCTGGGGAGTATATTGTATGTGTATCAAGTATATGATAGTATGGTGATGGCTTTGTGATGTTTGTATCTGGTAGTAGTACAGGTCTACTTTTACACAAACTTTTACACTTTTTTCCAATCCCCTCCTTTTAAGGGACAATTTTTTCAAAGTACCTATTATGCCTGCGTACAGAGGTCTGAGGGATAGACTTCAAAACTTGTTAATGCATTAAAAGGGAAATGCACCTTTATTTTAGTATTCGTCTGCCAGACGTGCTTTGATACCTTTAATAGAGCTACTTCTAAACCCTTATCATTTATATGCATTTCTGGTTGGTGATTTTTTTTGTTCTCGGTTTTGGGATTCAGCTCTGATATTTACAGTGTGCTTGGCTCAGGGACGGACGTGGATTCTGAAACAAAAGCGAGAGGTCTGTTTGTGTATGACTCCCCGGCAGAGACTGACGTAGCGTGTGGGTTGGGAGCCCCTCTGTCTCCGTAGCGCAGACACTCAGCTGGAGCTAGACAGCCACCTCCTGCGGCGGGTCTCCCTTTCTCCTCCTCAGACTCGGTCTGTCTGACCGGCACCGTCCGACCCGATCTGTCGGGAACCGGCTCTCCCGCTCTCATCACTGGCTGTTCTCATGTGTTCCGCAGATCCCAGTTACCGTGTGCACGAGCCGCCCAGGTGCATTACACTGCTGGAGTCCCGCCTCCAGGCTACTTCTCTCCTTTGATTGGCTGTGCCCTTCTTGCTGAAAGAGAGGCACACAGTCCCCCAGAGCAGGGAACAGGTGGTCTGGTTAGCGGTGGGGGAATGGCTGCTTTCACCAGAGAAGTGCTGAGTTTGAGTGTGTTTTAGTCATTGTTCTCTCATTGTGCGAACCTTGTGCCTTTGAGCATGGCAAGCACCCTGTGCCGTATGAGCAGACAGAGTTGAAGGCTGGGATGTCACTGCTGGTGACTCAGTTAGTCTAAATGTGTTTGTTTCAGCACATCTTTACAAATTCATGACCACACACCCGGCAGAGTAGATCACTGTGATCTCTCAGTCCGCTTACCTTGATGTAATCTACCCATATTCACAGCCATGACTGGCAGAGTTAACAGGAGCGACAGCGGATTTAAGCGCGTGGTCTAAATTCCGGCTCACTTTGAGTGGAATCGGAGAGGACGTTGACACATGGAACGCGGCTAAGTAATCCGACATTTATCCACAGCGGGAGATTTTAATAACTCGCCTCCTGCCCTTAAGCGAGCTCATGGACAGCTTGCTAAGTGTGGCCGCCGAGCGGCAACACGTCGCGAGCGTGATTACTTTCAAATCAAATTGCAACGGATAACATCTGACCGTCTCATTTGCACAGATACTGTGCGGTGCCCCGATTATGCTGGGGAAAGAGTGAGGCTCTCCACGCAAAGCTGTATTTCTGCGGCTCTGTTTTTGCTATCATTTTTCATATTGCAGAGGAGTTATTATAGACACATGGCAAACTCAGCCCCCAGGTAAGAGGTGCTGTTCGTAAACAGACCTGTAGAACAGTGATAACTGTAAAATAATGAGCAATACTAGGTACCCAGTGTTGGGTACCCAGTGTTCGGTGAATACAGGCTGGAGTATCTTCATTTGGAGAACATTATTGGCTCAGGCATGTAGGGAGATATCGTGGACAGCATGTCAACAAGTTGTATGCTATGTGAGGCAACTCATTTCAAGGGAGGAGCATTTTCCTGCAGGCTTCTTCAAAAGCTTGAAACTGACAGCCACTCATTTTTATTTCATTTGTATGTGGCTTGTCTGTCATTGTCTGTATGTAGCCTGGAGGCCCTCTCCAAAGGATTGTGAGCCTGAATTGTGGATTATTTGATCAACAAAGTAACAACTTGCTGAAATTCATCTTCTGTCACTATTTAAATACGCATAATATATCAGATAAATAGTTCATTCACTGACTACGTTGAAAGGTAGCTGCAATGGTGTGCATATACATAATCCCTTACGTACATTTTCCGTGCATTTTCTTTGTGATGAATAATTTAAACTATTAAACAAGTGTTATTTGGCAAGTAAAGCTGAAGAATATTGCAGGGGTGAGGGGGCTTATTGTGAACATCAAGGTTACCTTTGTATCAAAAATCATTACTGTTCTTGCTGAGTGTTCATTTATGAATTGACAAGTTGCTGCATGTGTCAATAAAAAGCAATTTCATTGAACTGGCCGCAGGCATTTACATGATGGGCCACATATTGAATTTCTATGGCCCTTTGACAGCAGACATATGCAATGCAGCGCTAAACCATTTATTACCATAGCAATCAGACTTGGAAAATTGCTGAAAAACTTCATAGCCAAAATGGGATTGTAGAGGTATTTATGTATGTTAGTTGCCATTTTGATATTTATGTCAGCCCTGATTCAAGAACGTGATGGTTTTTTTTATTAACATTTTCATGTCACTTCCTAACACTGCATTACATATGTCATATCCTGTCCCATGAAAATCCCTGTTTAAAGTCGTGTTTATCTGTGTCTCATCTCCCGTATGACAGCACAGAAGGTCCCATAGAGGTGTTTCCTCACCTGACCCGCTAGTGTTTGCAAGCTTTTCCACCAGCAGTCACACTTGTTTTAACACTAGCACACAACATATACATGGACTATAAAAACATACATAGACTATAAAAATGGACTACGCATGCTGTCACACGTTATGCCATACCAAAGTCAGTCAGTCCTCATGGTGAGAAAAGTCATCATTGGGCATCTGAGACTCCCAGAGACTGCTGGGATCACCTCAGGTTCTTTGCCATGATTAGCATGGTAATCATACTTCAGCACCAAGGACAGCCGTCACGACACTTTCCTCTCACTTGAGAAAGGAACTCTTGAACACCCCAACCCAATCACTGTAATTACAGTTTTAAATTCAAATTCACCATAATTAAAGTTCATCTCGCACAGCAGACAGAAGTGCGAGTCAAATGTATATCAGCTGTGAAGTAAAGTTGTCAAGCGAAATTGTTGCAGCCTTTTTTCCCCTCCAAGATCAGTTACATAACATCATGACTATATTACGAGATGAGGGCTGTCAGCTGAATATGAAGCTGTAGCTATTACACTTAATATGAGGACATCTGCTTGTGTTACTTTTATACCTGAGTTTTATTTTTTTGTCCATTTCCGACAGACATTTTAAAGAGTCATAAGGTTTGTTTCTCATAGGTCTGGTATGACAACATTTTTAAAGACCAGGAACACCCCGGAGTGAATGATCTTTATTTCCAGTTTGGATTTTTAATTAGTCTTTTTCAGAGAGTCCATTCCCTCTAATGAAAGAGAGCAGATACTTTAATACTTATACTATATTTATACTAGCATATACATTTGATCAGTTGCATACATACCATTTGTTAATACTACACTTCATTTATTTGCACTATTTAAAATGAATAAATAAATAGAATTTGAGAGGACAACATATTTTCTGTTGGTTGGAAAAATTCCTTTGCTACCCTTCAATGTGAATGTATCACTGGTATTCTCTGTTGCTTTTGCTGGCATTGCTGTTCTTAATGACTTAAACTGTCCTGTAATATTTAACAGCTGGAGAAGGTGTGCTATATTCCTAGGAGGTATTGTCCTGCAGTGGCACAGGGAAGGGTGTGGTTCATGGGAACGTGCTGGAGGGGAACTGTGTTACCTGGAAATAGCTCCATCTAATGGCTACTGGGGTCATTACACTCAACCAACACCACCTGGTGAAACTCCAGCGTGGTGGGGGGATTTAGAAGAACAGGTGTTGATGGAGTGTGTTTTTGGGAGACAGGTTTTTCAAAATGTTTTGGGCAGTGCATAAGCGTAGATGTGTACACTGCACCAGTTGGACCAGTGAAGTCTGGGGTATTGGTATGCATGCTCATGGCCCTTTTGGATTGTATTTTGATGCCCCTCTTTTGTAAATGCTCTTGTGTTCCTACATGCCTCTTATTCTAACTAGTAGCGTTGAATTGTGTGCAAGTCCTCAAACAGCAGTATATTCAATGGGGTAGGATAAGGGTTGCATTTACAAGTCAGTTTTCATTTCCACATGCATACGTTTTGCAGAATGAGCCAAGAACACAAGGTAAACATAATCATAAGTGGCATAATGTTTATCTTGCCTCACAATCCAAAAAAACTATTGTGCAACAATTGTATAGCAGACATATTTTTTGTTTCAGATAAGAATTTGCAGCCAACAGATACTTGAAATTGTTCTAATTTTAAGATGTTCACTGATATCTTGTCATATAGTGAGATATCTTCAGATGAGACAGTTGCATTGATGGACAGACTTGACTTTTTGCATTGAATGAGGACTTGTTTGAGTCCACAGTGCTCAGAGACCAGCCTGGGAGAAGGCCGAGAATCCTAATTCCTTACATTACAATCTCCACAGCTCTGTACCCTACCCTGACTTTATTTCTTTTTAATGCCTGTCTTTAAAGGGCCTCTTCTCATGGATGGTTTGCACAGTGAGTGTTTTTGTACAGTGAGGACAGAAAGGGGGTGTAACAGGAGCAGCGGGGCGTGCACTGGGGGAGGGCTGGGTGAGTGTGGAGGAGCCGGGAGAATGTTGGGCGTGCTGGAGTGAGAGGGTGTGAAACAGGGGTCATTTAATAACGCGCTCTGCAGCGCCCTCCCCTCCCCCTTCCCGGCCCGGGCCTGATCTAATGACGCTACTCTAATGATGCACGCTGGCCCTGGAGGTAATTTAATACCCAACAAGCACAAAGGCAATAAACAAACAAACAGCAATAAAGCCGCGCGGCTCCGCGTGTTCCGCCATCCTCCGCCGCCGCTGCGGGCACGGTGATTGCGCCTGCTCGTGTCAACAGCTCCATTCACAGGGACACGTGCGGGAGCAGAGCGCACCGTGTAGATGGTGAAGCTGACACTGTAGCCGCAGCCTGATGTATGGAACACATTCCTGCAGGAGGTTTTCTCTCTTTCACAGGAAGGCTTATTATGTTTCCATATTGATTGCGCAGTCGATACTTTTTAGTTTAAAGGACTCGCTCCGGCGGAGTCCTTCATAGAAGGCTTGTAATCCCTTCCTTCATTTGCTTTCTGCCACTATTCATACTTATTGATCAGTGAAGATGTCTGATTTAAAGTGCAGATTTGAAGCTGAAAATATGCAGTCTCAAATGCAATCTGAAGTCGTCTGCTAATGACAAATCAGTCAATGACAGTGTTGAGTAAATGAGCTAATGATAGTGAGTCAGATTAAAGGAGTCTGAGTGCGTACTGTTGATGTTCAATTTAACTCGCTAAAATAAGCATTCCAAAGGCTTATGATTCAAATAAAAAATGTGGACAGGAGGGCATTCCTGAAACTAACCGACAGCTGAATGCATTTCTTTGAGGACCCATTTGGCAAAGCCTGCGCATTTCACGATTGGATTAGCAACAGAGCGATCACCATTGTGACAATACCTGCGATAGGAAGGCACAGAGCTGGGTCAGTTGTCATTTAGGTGTCTGTGCTCTCACCATACATAAAATACAGAGATGTGTTGAAAGTGGAGCATGAAAAGAGATTATGAACCAAATGCTGCATAATTCATTGCTACATTTTGAAGCTCCAACTGCTCTCATCAGCACTTATCAGTCTGTTGCTCATAGCTGCCTTCCAGGGTTTTAGGCACTGCTACTGATGGTGTTAAGATGACGGGGACTCGGTAATGCTTGGTCATGCAAAGATGAGATCTCTTCTCCTACCTTTAATTCTTATTTTACAGTTTAAAACATTCACTGACTTGTGTGAGAGAGGCACTTTCTGTTTTGCTCCTCTCCTCCCAGGTACTTGTGATGATTCAGGTTGGGATTGTGTCTGGTGGAGCTGTGAGGAAAAGTTTTAAGCATTTTGGAGAGACTGTAATTTTAACAGAACAGCTTGTTGACGGTACGCGTGTCCTGTTACGAACATGTGTTTTTGATCGGATATGAAGGTGTGTTCTGTGGCTGGATGGGCTCAGGTGGTGGATTCGAGGTTGAAGGTGCCTTTCCTTGGATGTATAGCAGACTGAAGGCAGAGCCGAGGGGGCCGTGGGCAGACCGGGGGCCCCGAGGCGGAGAAGTTCTGGGAAACACTGAGCGCCGCTCGTCCGCCTTAACGCACTGTGGCTGTGAGCAGAAGGCCGGGAGCGCCGGGACCCAATGTTCCGTCCGTGAAGTCAACATGTTCCCGTTCAGCCTCCGTCGCATCGCGGCCCACCTGAGGCCCGACCTCGTTCATGTGGGAACTGTTGTTACTCAGCACCCCCCCCCCCCAAATTTTTTTCTCTGATGTCTTGATGACTCATGACTACAACACGCGCAGTCTCTGACAGCTCCAGTGGGACTGAAAGTCGATATTTATGTAACGCAGTAATAGCAAACATAACGCCTTCTGTTGGAACATTCAGGTTGCGATCATCGGGGGTTTCATGGGTCCCTGTGGCGATATTCCATCTGTCCTTCTGCGCCGTAATGCCTTAAATTTCACCAGGGCGCTCGGTACCCACGAAATAGAAATTGTGGAGGCTGGTGATTGGGGAGGCAGCTGTGTTGCAGTGATTCGTGTGATTGCAGGTAACCGAAAAGCGAACGAAAACACAAACAAAAACGACCAAGACGCAATTTCATAAGAAACATAGCCTCTCCCAGAAAGTCTGGGGCCGTGCGCTCCTAATCAGTGTTAATGATAATAACAACTGATTTATAACAGGCCTGTGCTCATCTCCTCCTGGATTCCCATCAGGCTGAGTGTGAGCGCTCCCCCCTCTGACTGGTGTAATCTGCCTCTGACAGGTGTGGAAACCCAGCCTCCGCCGCTCCGCTGTGCGGCAGAGCACCAAAGCGCAGTCAGACAGTGATTGAGGAGCTGCGATTTACATGCAGCAGAGCCGGGGCCACAGGCCTCCGGCCTTCTGCCCCCGAACCGAACACAGCCCCCGAACACGCGCCCCAACGCAGGCAAGAGAGGGCTGCCTATCTCCTCAGCGCCTCCGAGGCACGGGGCATCCCCTCAGACAGCCGCTCCCGCCACGCTTCTTTTTAATTGGACGGCCGCCTTAGAGCCTTTCTAATTGCGGTTTAAACGGTGCCGTGAAAGACCGCCACGAAGCCGAAGGAGAATGTAATCGCCCAAAATCAAATAAACAAACATTGCCCCGCTCCGTCTTTGGAAGCGCGGACGTTACGAGAGCGAGGCGCCTCATTAAAAATGAAACGCCGTTGTGGCCGGAATATCAATTAGATCGACGTCAACATCGTAAGGCCTGATCAAATGGATAGTGCTGAGCACGGTGCCGTTTGATTGAGCGTCTGTTCAGTTCAGCTGTGTAATAATCATATATTATAATGCCCCCCTTAACTATACAACGGTCTCTGTGATCTGGCCGGCCTCGTAGAAGGCATTTGAAATACCACCCCGGGCACATTTCACACTCACAATGTAATGTGTAAAGCACAGATTAATATTGTAATACCACAGCGTAGAAGCATCCTATATATTCAGTTTCATGCATTGATTTTCTCTGAGCCACAAAGGTAACTAAGACTGTAAAATCCTTGCTTTTGACTCGGGGAGGGTAGAACCTTAGTGGAAAACTGACAGTGTGTGTAGTACACAGTATGAATTCTTTGTGGCCCTGCTTCTGATTAGCTCATCTTAGAAATGGACAGTGCTTTTATCTTTTGATTGTCTTCAGGCAGACGAGAGCTGAGGGTTTGCAGCAGTTTGTTGCCACTTATTCTTTTCAAACAGCATGAACAGAAGCATGAGCATGAACTACACAACAGCTTGTTCAGGTGATACTGTACTAAGATTTATCTTGATTTTCACCTTGGCCAGGTGCAATCCCTTCATGTGGCTCCAAGCCAAATAAAAGTATCATATCAAATACAACTTTTATGCTTTGATTACACAGAAATGCATATCTACTCAATGGGCACTTGGCATTACTCTCTGAAACGATATATTAGTTCACTTTTATCATTATCTTTCAACTAATGCCTCATTTTAGCCTGTGAATTGTTTTCCTGGGGAAAGGGTAATATTTGAGAAGGAACCACAAAGGGTGTCATTGGAAAAATATATGAAGCACGGGCCGAGTCATGGCTTATGTAGAAATTCTTGGTCTGTCCACACAAACATTCACTTTCCAAGAGTTTCATTACAAGAAAAATCTCCTAAAAGCTTTTTAAATTGGTCCTGTCAAGATGATGGAGGGAAGAATCAGTCCATGAAGGATGCTGGTGGAGCAGCAACTTAGAGACATGAACACCCTCTTAAACCAGGGTTATTGTTTCCTGGTTTCTCCCATTAGCAGGATGTCCCTGACAGGGTGTGGTATACCATGTTTAAAGGAGATATCTAGAAGGGTCAGTTTGTTATTACAGGCAGCAAATCAATGGTATGTATATGGTATGTATATGTTACTTGTATACTTGGGTATTTGAGATTTATAAGTAAAAGAATTTATTTCTAAATCTGCCTCGAAAATGTTTTAATACAGGTTTGTTCAACAAATTATCAGAAGTTGAACAATGGGGAGCGGAAAAAGAGTGAAAGCCAGTTTTCTAAAACTGGATCATGTGGCAGGATGCCTTTATCAGCTGACAGCCCTGCCTGATTTGTGAACAGATTTTTTTTTCCACTGATCATGAGCTGCAGCAGTTTTGAAAAATGATGAGCCTGTTTCAGGGGATTAATTTGTTCCCACAATAACCTTGTAAAAAGGGCATCATTAGTGAGATGCGGCGAGACTGCTCTCTGGCAGATTGAATGAGAGCCCACTGACTGTGTCCCAGGGAACAGCCTCACATGATCACATCCCAGGGCAGACAGACAGAATATAAACATCAGCTCAAAGGACAGACAGACAGACTGTAAACATCGGTTCAAAGGACAGACAGAGAGACTGTCAGCTTAAAGGGCAGACAGACAGACTGTAAACATTGGTTCAAAGGACAGACAGGCATAATATAAATATAGCCTCAAAGCACAGACAGACAGACTGTAGAGAGACTCACAGGACAGACAGGCAGACAGACAAATATGATTTCATTGTAGGCCTGGGTAACACAGGCCTAACACATGGTATTGATTCAGTTATGAATAAATACTCAGGATGTCCAGCAGGTCCTCAAACCCCTGTCCATGGCATTGTTGAAGTGGGCATATTCGGTTTCTGGCATACATGGCATAATATGTGTTGCTAATGGTTAACACCCCAAAGCCTAACCTGCCTTTTACCAATTTTGACACACACCTGTACATGTTTCTTACGTCCTCTTTCCTTGAAGGTAGATGGTGATAGTGCGTTTTACATGGATTTTATGTAAAAATGGCATCACGGAAAGCTCATAAAAACTCAGAATTCCATCACTCACCTGTATTGATCAATATTGCTTGCAGAAAATGTATTGGTTCCATGTGAAGATATGCTGCAGTGCACAGTATGTAGACAGATATACTGATACACAGATACACGGTATGTGGACAGATATACTGCTGTGCACAGCATGTAGACATGTACACAAATGTAATAAATGGAATAGTGCAATCCAATGGTCTGTCTCTGGGTCTGCCCCTCAGTCAAATACAAATGATGTTGTATGGAAACTATTTTGCATCACAACCTCCAATCCTACTGTAAACAGTGGCCTGTCTGTTGCCCCTTTCGCAAAGTATTAAAAATGATGTGTAAAAACCCAAGAATTGCCTCATACTGCAGTGTTAATTTAATGAGGGTTTTCAGAAGCACCACAGTCATGGCAATGGGAAAGTCTAGTATTGCTGCCTGGCTGAAATTTAGTCAGGCCTCATTGCAGCGCTGTGGCTAATTGAATATCCTAGTGTTATTATTAGGATGCATTTGGCAGCCTTCCCTCTGGACACCTTGTGCACACTGTTTTATGTGCTTTCCATATACTGAGTTGAAGGATTGCTGAGGTATTTCAGGATGAGCCCATTAAGCGGATAACGGCAGCAAACCTGCAACCTTCTGGTTACATTACATTTTTACATTATTGTATTACATTATTGTCATTTAGCAGACACTGGATATTAACTGAGGCAGTTGCTGGGTAAGCACCTTGCCCAAGGGTACAGCAGCGGTACTCGAGCGGGGAATCAAACCGGCAACCTCACCACTATGGTTAATTGTACCCTGAGCACAGTGGCGCTCCAGTGTTTTCGTTTTTGATTATGTGTTGGCTCCTTTGAGTAGTCTAAACCTCCCCCCACCCTTTCGCCTGTGCTGCTTTCTCCAGTTTGGCAAAATGCATGCAATAATGTTTGCTAAAATGCCAGTTGTCAGTGCACTCAGGAGGCTGATTGAAGTTTAGATGTGACGTTACCTGGGGGTTGACTGGGGCTGACCTCCATTCTGAGTGCATCACTGTGGCCACAGGGGACTGTTGTGTCTGTGTTGTTGCACGGGCTCTCCATCTTTTAAATGAATTACTTCTCTAACGTTATTTTGCACTGAGAATGTGCTTTAAAAATAGACCCAGGGTACGGAGTAAGGCTATCAATATTCCTGGAGGAATGAACAGTGTCTGGGATGTCATTAGGACGTTGACACAGCTCAATGATTAATACATTTGGTTATAATAAAGCAAAAACACATTGCTGGTAATGGTATTGCCATTGATCCGTAAAAGCAAACTCTGCCGAAGTCTCCATTTTTCTTTTCTTATGAGATTTCCGACACATCTGCAGTAGATGGAGAATTTTCCTTCTGAAGATCCTTATACAGTATCACTTTATTAAGTATTTACGGTACCCTTCAAGACAGTCAGTTTGTTGGCTAGGCCTGGAAATGGGGTTACATTAGCAATAGCAGACACATACTGCATGAAGGAAACAGCTGAATAATGACTGAAAGTCAGTTGTGCGGAGATACTACATCGCTAAAGCAAATGGCGGTTTAGTTTCTGGAAGAGGAGGAGAAGGATCCTGCCTTTTATCCAATATATCTGAGACCGCTGGTGTTTTTCTGCATGGGTGCAATGGCAGGTGGAATAACTGGGACTCCTGACCTCTCGCCAGCTGAAAGATATACGCAATTACACCGTGTGTAGCTACACAGCCTCACCCTGCTTCCATATCAGTGTGCTAAATATTTAATACACCGCTGTTTCAGTGCTCCAGCAAGCGCCACACTAAATGAACATCACCCCAGAGTATTCAGGATGAGCTTCCCACACATGACTGCAGCAGAAAACTGATTATGTGCAGTTTATTAATACATATATTTTCTGTGTTCCTGGAGTTTGCTTGACTTGACTCGAAGGCACTTTATGGATATGGTCATATGCAAATAATGTGTTAAGTGTGGGTCAGAGTGAAAACACATGTAACAGTGTCTACATACATAACAGTGCACTCCAATGCGATGTATAACTAATGGCAGTGGAGCAGGTTTAATTAAAGTCAGCAGCAGCAGCCAGCAGTATAAATGTAAACTGGAGCAGGGGGATTTATAATGCATGTTTGTGTTTGCGAGGCCTCCAATCTAATCGCGTCTTCACTGATGCCTATGAAAGCAATATTTTACAACAGCTCCAGTCGATTGCGTGGGCCCCAGAAATGAAGAGATGCTGCAGTGATTTGTCTGTCCTGCGTTTTCCTCTTTCCCTCACTGAAGAGGAGCAGTCCGCTTACATCCAGGTGGACATCAGTGCTGGTGAGAGCTGTCTGCTGCTGTAGCTTTAAGTGCCCTGCTCTCAGAGGAGGGGATATCAGAGACCGGCTTATCAGGGAACAGCCCTGCCTTTTTTCTCTATGGGCACCACCCCTTCATAATTTTCATTCATTCATAAACACTAATGTCTGCAACTTTGTTTATATGGCACGTTTCCTACGGTGGATTGTACCCCAAAGTGCTTTACACAGAAAGACAACTTTTAATAAACAAAACAAATGGAGACTTAAACCTGAAATAATAACATTTGTAGGTTGAAACATGAGAAGGGGCTGTGGTGCTAGTTTGGGTGTTTTTGGGGGGAGGGTGGTTACATGTTAGTCTGACTGAGCTAATTATTTCAAATTAATTTTATCACTCGTGGTGTTGCCTCAGAGCTCAGCTCTCCTGCTGTGAGATTTGCTTATAATTCTTCAGGTATGTGTTACGTCTTATAGCGACCCCATTGGCTGGCTGTGGTGCTCAGCGGCTGCTGTTGCGGACCCTCCCTCCCCAGCCAGCGCCGGCCGTGCTGCCAGTGTAGCAGGCCTTGTTATTTCCAAGCAGAGCCCGTGGCATTAGCAGCGCGTCGGGTACGGGCCAAAGCCTCATCGCCGCGCGGCGGCAGCTTATTAACCGCGTCGCGCGGCGTGCCGCCGGATCACTTTATCCGGGGCCGGTGCAGTCAGGTTTTATTCACGCCACAGAGCGGGCTCCACGCTCCAGTCCGCAGCCAAGGAAACCAATCGCCAATCTGTCAGAGTGTGACAAAGTCCCGAGGTGGGAAAGCTGGACTAATGAAAGCGATCAATTACCGGCCCGCTCCAGCTGGAGACTCTCCCATAGTTTATAACTATAGGAATTCAGAGCTAGGGCCATTTTTAAATGAGATTTCATAGGCAATGCATCAGGATGATGTAAAAGGCCAACTGAGAGACTTATTTCAAAGGCTCGGACAGGGAAATGTCTATATGGCATTGTATTTCTTGCATCTTAAAGACTTGCTGTTAGGATAATTGGATGTATTCTTTTTATGCATCCATATGTTATGAAGATGAAGGGAAGGAAGGAATCGGGGACTGTTTTTAGCTGCTTTAGATTCCCCCCCACGCAGAGTAAAGTCTAAAAATGGAATGAGCCAGCAATAGACAAGGTGTAGATAGGACTTCATCTGTGAATATAGGGATCCTTGATGATACAGATGGTGATAAGCAGGTGAATGTAAGCCAGTAGAATTAATTTTTAAGTGGGTAATTGCATTATATTATTTATCCATGTTTGGCTAAAAACTGTCAGCATCACCATGTAAGCTCATGATTACTAATTTCATAGTAATTTCATATACAAGTGAAATACCTTCTTTATCATACACAATATATAGTATATAAATTCTAAAACACTCTTGCCATCGTATACACTACGTACACATGTGATTTTAAAATTATGTATATTATATGTAGTTTTGGTCTAGATGGGGTTAACTAGTCAGGGACGAGGGCCAACGAGGAAAAGACCGCACTATCAGTAATCAGCAGCGGCCACACTTCCTGCAAAACAACATGAAGGGGGTCAGCTCAATTCACCCAGACAGGAAGCAAGTCCCTGCACCCAGAGAGGCTGGATTTAGAAAGCAGGCCCTCGAAGGGGTGCAGAAAGACTCCGCAGAGCAGCAGCTCTCCGGGATCACGGGACAGGGTCCCCGCGATCACCCCGCAATCGCGGAGCGCGACGTTCGTTCACGAGCTAATAACGCTTGTCTGCTCCGCGTCTGCCACCGCGGCTTCCGCGCCCAGCCCGGGCTGCCAGGGGAGCTCAGCAGAGCGCAGCCTGTCTGCGCCGAAGCTCTGACTCTTGTTGCTTTCCAACATCTTAGCTTAATTACATTAATTAAGTCAGTTAATTGAAAATCGTGAACCGTGCCTGGGTATTTTTAGTTTCTACATGAGCGCTAAATTTTCTAAATTGCTTGTGTAAGGGATAATGACAGTGCGCGAAGCGCATCTTGTGAGAGGCTTGCAGTTTGCGGACTCGTGCGCGGCCGCATGGTGTGTTGGAGGACTGATTACGCTGTCATTTTCATTGTTGTCCTGGACAGGAATAAGGCTAGGCCAGCGGAATTACAAAGCAAGTGGGTGTGTGAGGAAAGTGATTATTTACTTGTCATTAAGTGTTATAAGTGTTATATTTTCTAATATGTACATAATGTTCTCATGAAGCTTAATCATTGAGCTTGATTAAAGGAATGCACAATGAAATGATTGGCTTCAGTAAATCTAGAGAGAGTTTTCTAATGAAAAAAGATGTTAGTTTGTTGAGATCCCATTGCTTTGTTCTGAGTGTATCTCAGAATACGGTGTTGTGAGAATGTTCCTCTCATCCACACGGTACATTTTCAGTTTCAGTTGGAGAAATATGACATTGAATGTTCTGCTTTAGTTTAATTGAGCTGAGATGTTAACATGACCTTTTGATTATAATTGATCTCTTAAGCGAAATGCAAATTCTGAATGAAAAGTCAGCATTATGATATGAGTGAGTCCCCTAATTAACCCACTTCCTAATGGTGTGCTGCTTTTTAGCTACTCTTTAGAGGTGGTACATTTTAGCATGGCTATCATCTGTGAAATTAAATCTGTGATGTAGAGAAGTCCAGGGGGCTCTCAACCCTCATGTGACTAACTTCTCTCAGTCCTCTGTATCCATGGAGTCCACACAACACGAGCTGTTCCTTTTTATTAGATTCTTGTCTTTGATGCAGCATGTTCAGTCATGGTGAAGTCATCTTCTAGAGTTTGTAATACATGGGGTTATATCTTTTGATCAGATGTTATCCTTGGAAATTTATTCACAGCTTAAAATACATTCAGAATTTTACTCCAAAATCAAAATCACCACAACATTGTTATTTTACATTCATCAGGATGAACCTGACATTATTTCTAACTTTGCAATTTAGTTGGTGTTTGAAAAGGAGTCCCTTGGAAAGTCGGTGGTTATCTGGCCCAGGAATCCGTGAAGAAGATGGGTCTTAAAATGTTAATATATTGAAATGCTCTTCAGGTCTGGAAAAACCAATATTCCCAAATTATTATATTCTTACAGAAGAACAATGGTTAGGTGCCTGTTAAAGCTGAACTTGCACCGTGCATAATACCTGCATAGAATTTGAATGTATAAATGGTGACTATGCACTGTGCCACATTCTCCTTGCATAAGCCCGTTGAATCAGACAAAATTTGACTTTCCAGGTCTAGGCAATTCTTCACGGGAACTCCCCTCATAGATAAGACAACACCTCCAGTGGTTTATGATCACAGAAGTGTCTGAGGATTAAAGCCAAGGCTGAGCTCTCTCTCCCTGTTGGTTCACGAGCCGCATTGTTGTGATTATGTGGGAGTAAGAGCCTACATGTGATGTTTAGTGCCTTGGTAGCTCCAGACAGGAGAGGCCGGGGACTCCGTCCTTGAACGGGCGTGTGCGAAAAGACAATGAGCGTTTCCTCGGACTGCCCAGCGTGTGCTACGCCATTGGCTCTGCCTGGAAACCACAGTGACCACATTTCCTCTGGCAGCTTCCCCTCTCCTCCGGCACTTCCTGCTTATTAAAGCGCGCCTGGGGTTTTGCGGCCAGACCCCAAGCAGGATCCCCAGTTTCCTGGACCCTTATGAGAGGAGTGAGGACGTTTGGGGATAGAGAGAACAGAAGTCTTTACACACTACTGCGGCCAAGCACCCGGGGTGGGAATGTGCTCTCTGGCAAATTGGTAAACCAGCTGAGTCCTCTCATTTAAACTTGAATCATTTGCATGGATTATCCACTTACACATGGATAAAGTATGTATGTTTTGTTGTTCTAGAAATTTTTGTAGTGGGAATACAAGCGGGAGAGCTGATTGTCTTCTTCACTGCTAATTCACCACTGATTCAGGTGAATTTTTGACACTGATGGTTTGCAGGTACATGTGGAATGGACAGTAAATGATAGGAACTGATTTAGCACCTTACTGTAGATAGTACCCTTTGGCTCTCTGAGGATTTATATAATGTTTGTGAGACAAATAAGGGACTGCAGCATGTAGTTTGTGAAGCATACAGTTTGTATAGCGTATAACATTTAGCTTGTAGTGTGTAAAGCATACAGTGTTCACAGCATGTAGCATGTGAAGCATACAGTACGTATATCATGTAGCATGTAGCGTGTAAAGCATACAGTGTGTATACCATGCCGTGCAGGAGGTGACCAGTCTTCTCCGAGCATGTCCTTCTCGTGCTGCAAGTGGTGTTCAAAAAGGAAAAATTTTATCGGAAAAGCCGGGAAATGGATTCCTCCACCCCTGCTCTGACATCAAGCAGGTGATTAGGATTGATAACCTGCGGTTAAGCCTCTCTGCTTTGATTGGTATCAGCGGTGCAGTAGAGGACAAGTTTAATCTGGAGACTCCAGCCTGTCTTGACTTTCATATTGACGGGCTCTGTTTTTCTGTAAATAAAAGGAAATGCACACCTAACTTTCAAAGGCATGCAGAATTCTGCACAATGGTATTATAAATTTAGCATGATTGTTTGAAGTGCCTTATTTTCATTATTTCTGTATTTTGGTCAAACAATGGTCTCATTAAAATAAAACGCTAAATTTACAGTTTCAGTCTTATTGTCTACAGTATGCTCAAATTTCTGTTTTTTATGGATGTTTCTGGATCTTAACTTTGCTATGCAAACTTTTTAGAAGTACTCAATGTTTCCCTAATAGCATTTTTATCAGAGGAAGAGTTATATTCCATGAAAGAACTTAAGGCTAGAGGTGATTTTTGGATGAAGATTGCAGAACCGGTGGTGCCCTGTAATATAATTTTTGGATGAATATGGGAATATGTAAACACAGAATAAATATTTGTGTGTTTTAGTATACCTGTGAATACTATATGAATACAAATTCTATATATAGTATATAGCACAAATATACTAATATACTTAAATACGAAGTATAGTATAAGTATTTGGTATTATGACTAGCACAGTGTTATGGTCCAGGAATGACAAAACATGGAGAATGGAAATGATGATAAGGGGGACAGTGCAGGCTCTCTAAGAAGATAAATGAAATACCTTTCAACTCCAAATTCTCTGAATGGAAACAAAGAGCACAGCTAAGTAAAACAATGATCCCTGAAGGGGAATTTTTTTTTTTTTCCCTTTTTACCTTCCGTTTTTGTTGTTGCTTTTTGACTTCTTGCTCTTTTTCGTGGCTCTCTCTCACTCTCCAGCCCTACTCTCACCGCACCATGGTCCAGGATCCTGTGTCGTAAACAGTGCCTTAAACATGAATCATAAACATCATCAACCTTGGATCGCATACTGTGAGGTTCTCAGTGTTACCCGTTTCGTTGCTTTTAATCAATATCACATTCACTCATGATGCACATATAATTCATGTTGAGTTGGTATCAGAAGACCTATTGGGTGATTGGGGATTGGAATGCTTATATTCACTGCTTGTGATTTGTGTGTAGTTTGTGGTGGGCAGGCAAGAAATTGCAGTGTTTTAATAGCAATAAACTGCAGAAATATGATCCACTTATTACCTATCTTGTTTTAACGACTGAGAAAACTGCTTTAGTTTAATTTCGTGACATAATTTTGAAAAGTAGAAATAATTTGAATAGAGGGAATAGGCTACATTTTGCTCCTTTCAAATGTAATATAAATATTTAATCTCGAAATCTGGCCCAAAGCATGTTGGAATGCAATTAGTGCATTGAACTGGCAATACCAGAACTAACTCAATTTGAACTTACTTAAATTGTAAACTCCCCCCTGCCTGAACCACCTACTGACATAATGCCCTTCACTGTGATGTTTGCCCTGCACTGCAATATGCTCTAAGGAAAGGAATAATTCCCTGTCTTACTTGCTTGTGCATATGCTTGAGCTTGTATTGTTTGAAAGGTGTTTTCGTTGGGACACCGTGTGTGCCCTCTGACAGTTATATAACTTCCCAGCTGCTCAAGGCTGAACCACCCTTTCAAACCCAAACAGGACAGGAGCTGTCTCCACCTCTGCTTGAAAAAAAAACTCACCAGAAAAACACAACACATTTTCTGTATCTTTTTCAATGAAATTGGAAATTCTTAAATCTGAGGAAATAACAGAAGACCTGTTAAAGGTATACATGTAATACAATAAGTGAGGGATTCATATGCTTATCTCTGTAGGTATGGGTTGGGAATAGGAAATACTGTCTGAAATGAATGCTGAAAATATTGAATCACAAATGGAGAGGGTGTCCCATATAGCACACTCCTTGTAAAGAGCTTTTACGTGGCAGTTGGGATTTTGCAGCCATAACTACAGTGCATATATAGAGAAGGAGCACTAGCATGCTAGCACACTGGGTAATACTCTTTCAGGTCCATAGCTGCTAAACCTTGCTTTCATCAGTCTACAACTACATCATTTACCACTCTCAGGTGGAAACAGGAAACTGATAATGTGAAGACCTTTTAATTTGACAGGTATTTCAGGTGTCTGGAAAATTTGCCAGACTTTGGCAAGTTTGCCCACACTGACCCTGTGCACACTTCGTTACAGATCCCGTGAAGATGAGTCTCAGGTGTGTCACAGAACTGTTACACTCATCCTCTCTGGTGTTAAGTTTGTGAAGAGGATTTGCTGTAACGTTCAGACCCAGGCTGTTACAGGGAGACTTCAGTGATAATTATCAGGAGAGAGACAGGACGTGCTGTCTGTAGGGAGTGACTCATGTTCTCATTTGCATTAGATTCCCCAATGCGTGATGTAGCTTTGGACAACACTGTTTTTGCTGTGCATCAACTCAATTTGAGCCTGCATAAATAATATTTAGCATTTTATTTATAGATTCTACCAGTATGAAACGTCAGAAAGTCACCTTGACATACAACAGGTTTGTCTACACATTTCTTTCTCTCAGAGCTGACCAGAATACGCCACAGGACAACATTGCATAAAAATAACCCCCTACACGGCATGCATGCACACACACATGCACACGCACGCACACACACATGCACACGCACGCACACACTCACACCCCCCCATGATTTATGTCAGTATGAGCCACTTCAGAAAGATGAAAGCTCTGATATCTTAAAAGAGTTTGCTACATATGACAATGTTAAATGTTTGCAAGGGCTGGGTCGTACATACAACCACACAATGGAGTCATGCTCATTGACTACAAATAGATATAGAACAGAAAATACTTTTACTAGGTTACTAGGATTCAATCCAAACACCTCAAGTATACACGTTGAATGTCTGAGTTTTACAAAACTGGCAAAATGCATCTGAAAAATGACTCCAGATTTTAATTCTGAGCAGAATGCTCAAGCAAGAATGAACTGAGATCTCCTGTCTTCCAGCAGTCTTTGTGCAATAAATAGCCTTATTTCCATTTCTAATTTAATATCTTTTTATTTGACCAATGTCAGAGCTCCCCATGTATTACAGACTGAACTGGCTCTAATCATGAATGTGTCCCTTTGAGTGAAATAATATTTGAATGTACCCCTTTATGTGAAATGATATTGGAACATTCCCCCTTTATGTGAAATAATTCTGGATGGTATCCCTTTGTGCGAAATAATATATTGGCTGTTGGATACTCAGATCTTTTCCACTCTAGCAAGAGAGATTTTTTTTGAGGAAGAGGAGGTTGTTCATGTAGCAATCTAGACATACAAGTTCTGCACAAACACACATGCACTCAACTGGAAATCTACTCTTTTAAGACATGGCTTCAATATGCAGTTGCAGGTTGCTGCAGGATGTGGTGTTGCAGTGGGCATGTGAGGAAACCTGGTGTTCCTTGCCTTAGCATCATGAGCGGTGCTAGTAATCTGACCTGGGATCAGTGTGCCAGCCTCTTCCCTTCTCTGATTTCCACATTGTTGAGAGCTGTCCGAGTCACGTTATCGTCAGACTCAGGCGGTTATTGTCTTGTGCTTGAGAGCGAATGTCAAAACGTGGGCATTGAAAGTTGTATTTAGCAAAGTAAATACCATTTTGTCTTTATGATGAACTTTCCATGACCTTTGAATGACTTCATCTGGCATTTGTGTAAACCTGGGTATTTATTCAGGTTTTAAGGTGGAAAACCCTAAATGTTCTAAAAATATCTCCCTCCTGCTTTCATAATATGTCACAGAGAAACTTATGCCTGGCTGTAAGTGGCATCTATGTGTGGCTAGAATTTGGTGATTAGGGGATTTGGTGTTACACACCAAAATATGATGGCTATCTAAAGGATGCGTGCTTGCCCATTTCATTGACGTGCTTGAACCACTGAAAGTATTCGTTGTTGGACTAGGGGAGACAGCGAGATTTTCCGTTTTGGATGACAAAGAATGGGTGCTTTCTCTTTCATTCCTTCGCAACATTACACAGTATTTGAATGATTTGAACGTCAGGATGCAGGGCGGGAACAAAACTGTTTATGAACTCCCCCTCCCTCCCCTCTTTAATATGCTGCCACATGAGGGAGAGAATCTATAGCTGCAGTTATGACTGTGGTGATGGCCAGTGAGCAGTAACAAGTATCCTTATTGAAATAAAAATGTGAATTACATAACACTGCATGATTATGATTTGTCATTCGATGTAAATTGGCTATTAGTAGCCTTATTATTTTAGGTTTGTTTAAAAGGTTGGGTGAGGAGGCATATATTTGTAATGTGGCTCTTTCCAAAAAAATATTGTCAATGTGGCTCTGAGTACCGCTGGGCTAGATGTATAGCGTATCAGCAGCCACACCTTCAGTGTGTTAATGATTTGGCTTGAAGGTAATGTGCTGGTTTTATCGCAAGCCATTACACCGCTTCACTTAAAGCCCTGATTTTTGTACGGGAGCCGAATACATTTAATATTGAGGAATGGGTGAGTATTTGTTGAAGCCATGTGGATGAGGAATGGCAATGCATCTAAACCCAGGAAGCCTGTGAGCGATGTCTGTCCACTTTATGCAGCTGCCCGTTTTGTGGTGAGCATCTGAGTTTTAACCAATTCCTTATTCTTTAGCAGCAAGCTTATCTTTAAAATAATTGAAAGGGTGTAGCTGGATGGGAACTGAAAACAAACAAAATAGAAGAAGGCTGTACATAAAGTGAAGACTGTTTCTATTGAGTTTGATGCTGAGTATAGAAATGAAACCCCCTTGTCAGGCAGTGCATCTGTTTCCTCTGATTTGAGTTTGAACTGATGTAGTAGGACTGCAGTTTGACCTGTGCGCTCTGTCCTGTCTGAGAAGTGCGTATCCTGCGAGTCTCAGACAGTGCGACAGAGCACTCTGCGAATCTGTGCAGCTGATGATGGGTACTGCCAGGAGAGAAGGGTACCAGTATCTGCACCCCTCAATAATCCATGAGTAATGCCAGCCGGCTCCAGCCAAAGCCCTCCCTTCAGTCTGTGCGTGAGTGTGGGGCGATATGCTCCGGAACAGCACCGCCATAATTAACAGTGATTAATGGCACTGGGTGCTAGCATGCATCTGAGTAATCAGGAAGGTGTTTGTAAGGAATATCTAAAATCCTTCCTACAGAGAGTGTCTTTGAGGAGATGAAGGATTTGTTTTTAGTCTGCGTTGAGTCCCGAGGGAGCTTTTTAGCAGCTCGTAGCTCTACAGCGGTCACCTTGACTGGCATATGCTTACACTGTAGGAACACTTCCTGTAGTTTGTAGTTTGGGCTGTGTAACTCTTCTACAGTTCTTCCCAGCAGTTGTGTATTCCCCTGATAAATGATGGCATAATATACATAATTGCATTTAGGTGTTGGAGCTCTAAGAGTTGCAGCTGTAAGAGACGGGCATGTTTCATGCTGTGAGACTGTCTGTAGGCAGAGCCCAGAACAGCAGCACAGGTTTGTTCAGTGTGTCTCTCCCTGCGTCAGGAAGGCGAGGCCCTGTCTTCGCACCGGCGTGGGGCCGTGACACAGCCCGCTGCTGATCTGTAATTGGCCGCTGCAGAGCTCCTCCAGATGGCAGGCTGACAGTGACGGCCATCCACAGCGGCGAATATTAATGGCCCTTCCCGTGGTGCATTGCGTCCACCAGTCAAACACTGGAGTTAGCTTTCCAGGAAAACTGCGCTGGCATTGGAACATGCAAGCTGTCATCAAAGATTTCCTTGTACTGAGATCCCCTGGCGCTCTGACACCTGATTGGGAATAATTAATTGATGTGATCAAGGATGCAGAAAAGACCGTGAAGAGATGAGGGAAATGACTCACCCTGTTCCTCTTCATAGCTGTGTTTTGTTTGTCTCAGATTGTGTGTAATTAATTTGCTAATTAATGTATTCTAAATTAATAACCAGGATCATTCTTCCATCATATCATTAATGACATGAGTGATTCTGACCTTGTCATGTCAGCTGCAGATTTCACAAGAAATTAGCATGTTGCGAGAAATTCATTTAGATAAATGTAGCTAATTTATTTGCCTCGTTTTTGAGTAGGCTTCAGAAAAGTAGCTTTGAATTGACTGATAGATCCTCATAGCATGGCGTTCCCTTCATTCTAGCATCAGAAATTTGAATGCTGCCACCACTTTCTATAAATCCATGTCTACTAGTACTAGATGGTAAAGCATTGCTGGATGTGGCTATGCTGCAGTCGACCAGTGTGGATAATGTGAATAAAAAAATGAGTCTGAGAGCCTCTAGCTCAAGCCATTGTTTTCAGTATGGCAGAATGTAAGGTCATTTTTTAGCATATTTTCTATGCCTTTGTATAATCAAATGAACAATTAACTAAAGGCACAAATCACAAAAGATCATTACACAAGCACTTAAAAGGCAACTAAAGTGCCTCGAGTGCTTCTGTCATAAAATAAATGGCGGCAAAAGTGTTTCGCTGGATTTCTGTAGCATTCATAGTTCAGTTTCATTCCGTGACACTGATTTTCAAATACATCTGCTTTCTGTCCTTAGATATGAGTGTTGATTATATACAAGAATATTCCCAGGTGCCTTTTAAAGACCAATAAACAAGAGTAGCACTCACAGAAGAATAAAAGAGTTGTCAGTGGGCATCTAAAATTCCTCTGTTTAACTCCTCCTCCTCTTGGCTCTTCTTGGTGTGGTCGGGATGTGATTTATATTCCACTCCTCTGTTGCCACGAAACTCAGCAGGGGCATGAGTCCCTCTCTCTCTTTGGGTCTGTTTTTGTGTGCAGCGTCCTTTTATGCTGAAGCGTGCGTGGCCACAGGGGGGGTCCAGGCCGTGGCGACGGCGTCCATGGCTACCGTTTCCAGAAGCGTGAGGATGAATGGGTGAAACGCCGCGTGAATGCAGCACAGACCCCCCCCCCCGGGGTCCGTCTCTCATTGGGCACGCTCCACCTCTGGGCTGCTGTGCTGATAATGGGCTCGGCCTGGCTGTGATTAAAGCCCGGCAGGGGTCCCCGGTGGCCCAAACAATGCGCCCGGTGAGAAGATTGCAATCTCGAGTAACCGACTGAACGGTTAACACGCCTCCTGCTGACTTTGTTTATGCCTGTTAAATATTGATTTTTATCCAAGCGGCACTTCTTATTTTTTCATTTATTTATTTTGCAGAAGAAGCTGATGCCTGATCGCAGCACGTTTGGAAGGCTAGTTTATGGTTATAATTTCTAGATGTGTTATGACCTGTATGTCTGTTGAGCATTAGTGTCATGGTTATTGTCTGGGCTCCAGCTGCAATGGGGGCTGGGGATCCCCTTTAATTTATTTCCAAAGTTTAAGCAACAGTTCTAGTCAATTGCATTTTATCCATCGCAATTTATTCTCGAGCGGATTTGATCCCTGAGTAAATGTCAGGACTGGTACACAACTTTACTCTTATTGGCTCTTCCTAATCCCCTATTATCTTTCTGCCATGTTACAAATATCACCATGTAGTCAAGGGTGGCAAATTTATCTCTTTAATTCAATCAGCCCTAAACCCTCTGCTTCAGGAAAGCCTGGCCATGTTTTATGACACTGATAATCTGCCAGAAATCCATATTAAATTGTTAATTGCTTCATGGAGTGATTTTTTCTCCCTGGTTCAGCAAATGAGGGGAATATAATCTACATTTTTTTCTCCATTTTCACATGAAGCTCTCTAATTTATTCAGTGAACAGCTGTGTATAGTTGTGCAAGTAGACTGTTTAAGAGATCTATATTTGGGGATCTGTGGTGTAGAGATATACTGTATGTTCTGTCAGAAATAAAATATATATTCAGCATATATTAAAGGAGGAGACCTTGGATGTGTTATATGATGTAAGCAGGGTGCCGTGTCACCATAGCAACCGTGAGAAATTGTGATTAAGAGCTCATGTAAGAAGTGGTGCACGCCAGACAAGGTTGTGAATACTTCTTCACAATGGGCTAACCTCAGGGACCAACTCGCAGACAGTTGCAGTAGCTCCCAGAGTGTGAGTTTTTTTGCATGAATGGGCACATATTTTCATCTCTTGTGGAGAACTAGCAAAAGAGCAGTACTTTGGATTGAAAAGACAGAAATATTCCCATGTAAGATTGGTATAAATGATTTTTCTGAACTTACACAACAAAAACACAACATTTAAATGTATATGACTTACACAACAAAAACACAACATTTAAATGTATATGTATTGAAACAAACACTTGAAATTATGTATTTTTAATGCCAATGCAGTTTAACCTACTCTTCTGTGCAAAGTTTTGATAATACCAAATGTACACAAGCCTTGTCTTGATCTCACAGAGGCATACTAATATAACAGTCTTTTTGATAATAATTTCTAGAAGCATGTGGAGTCTTTCTTGCATTGTAATACAACACAATATAGAGACAAACAACAAGTAGGTGGTTGAGGATGTTTACCGAGATAACATCCCTCACACTCATCAAACAACGTGAAGCCTTTCTCTCCTCTTCCAAAGCACCGAGCATCTCCTCAGCGATCTACCATAGCGATAGCCACGGGAGGAAAGTCAGGGACAGCAGGCACTCAGAGAGTTAACAGTGGCAAGATTATCAGTGTCTTTCGACAGCCTCTAGTGGGATTTTCAAAGCATGGCGTCTCTTTGTAGTGCTGAGCTGCTACAGCTCGGAGTGTTATCAGAGATTACATCAAGTCATACTGCGGCGCTGTCCTATCAGTCAAACTGCAGCTCAACCGCACCTGGAGGGATCTGCTTTCATCCCGAGTCACAACCCAGCTCACATTCATCGCTGATAATCCTGCTGTTTATGTATTCATTATGTTACATGTACTGATTTGCATGTATCTTCTGCCAGACACTGACTCTGCAGATGTTATTTGGATAGGCCAATTTGATTCACTTTTTCTAGCCTTCTAACCTATTTTACCCCTGTATTTGAAATCGGTATCAAATCATAAATTAGGCCAATAAAGTATGACAGTAGTATGTAAATTTCATCCAAACTTGTTATTTGGGTAGTACTAGTCCATAATGTTGCAGCTTTTTTATGCAACTAGTAAGGTCATGACATCTGATCCATACTGATGTTTCATAAGGCTACAGATGCACTTACCCATTTCTGGATGAGCACTATCCTAAGTAGCTGTTTTTGTGGTGGCCCTGCACTGGTACACACTCAAATCTATTGAAGTCGCTATTGAAGCTATTGAAGTCGCTACAACCTTCAGTTAAGGCTGTATTGACAGATGTAGTTTTCAGTTAGCAAGCTTTTTGCTTCTTTTGCCGTATCTTCCAGTCCAGGTTGGCCTATGAGAGTTTCAGCATAAACAGATGTTTGAGCTGTGAGGAAAGTCACCTTGTTGTCCAGAAGCTTTGTTTCCATAAAAGCCACATCTGCCACACTGGTGTTAGTGATGGGATATGCACGGTTGGGTCAGGACCATGAGAACACACTCCTTTGGGTAAACCTGTGTTGTGATCACGCCTGCATGCCATGCATCTCTATTAATCATCATGGTAATGCCATTACCCTTTAAATGAAGTAGCATTACTGTGCTGTGGGGGTAGAGGCTAGTGTTCTCTTCTCCACTGTGGCTTATAAACGTCTCTTAAATCCTTTCTTGCAACAGTATGCTTGGTTTAAAACTGTTCTCCTTTCAGTCCACTGATGCAGGCAGATAAAAATCTCATCAATATGCTTTCCTGTAAGTTATGGAGTATAACATCTTAGGACAACTAAGTGAAAAAAACAAGCAAATTCCTGTTACATTTTGTCATCTACACATTCTATCATAAACATTGTTTATTACTTTTCTAGAAAGTTTAAAGGCCATGAAGTGTTATCTGAAGTGTGACAGAGGCATAGTTTTTCATCAGCTGAAGCATTTAGAATGCACAGTAAGTTGCTGGGGTCACAGTGGCCGCATGATTGCCTGAGGATGGAAAAGGGAGCTTGAGAAAGTGGCTCATGGCTGTTCAGGGTCAGTTTTTTTAATTACATCTGACCATCCTCTGGCCTGCAGGTCACTCTGTACCTTTTGAGATAATGAGTGTTTTTTTCTCACTGAAAACCTACATAATGAGCTCTTTTTCTTTTTACTCAGAACAAGAAACATTTGATATCAAGGCAGAGCACCGTGATGCTTCATTTGTTATGTCGGAATACTGTGTGCCACATTGACACTGTCCCTCAGTTAAATTGGATGGCAGATGTTTTAGCTGAGAGATGTGCCACACTCTGGAACTTTCCATTCCAAGATGAAATTCTTTGTCTCTGCTCTCCTCTGATTGGTGCAGATGTCACGTGTGACGCGTGTGGGGCAAAGACGAGTGCCTTCGTGTGAAATGAAGTGCAGCGCACTCCTTAGCCCCTGAAGGAGGCCGGGTATCGCCCTCCACTCTTTCGCACTTCAGCCAGTCTCCAGGACTGCGGAGCGATTGATAGGCAGCGCTGTACACACCTGTCCTGGTCTGGCCAGTATTGACTGACAAATAACAGTCATCGATTTTTTCCTCTGTTTGATAGATTGCCTCTGCCTGTGCTCTGTGGATTCTGCAGACACTTTCCAAATGTCAGGTAGGGGCAAACATTCCCAAAGATACATGCCATGTAAATAGCATCTCCTGACGAAAATGCCATTAATTTGATATATGACACCCTGCTGTGAAGTCTCTCTTGGATGGACGCGTGATTGGCTGCATTGCAGCATTTCTGTCCGACAGGCTGGAAGGACCTAATTAGTTTAAGTACTTTAAGAGCTCCCAGTACTGTTCTCTAAGAAAGAATACAAAATTAGGTCTTTTAACATACCCCATTGGAAATAAAAAACAATAACTATAATCAGTAAATATGCACGGGAAAGTGTTTACCTCTGGAAGCACCATCCACATCCCAAGCTGGGTGTTACAAGTCAATAATCTTGCTAAATGCTAATGCTTGGGACCAACCAAAGACTTTCCCTTGGTTTTACGTTCTTGGTGTTTGCTGGTAGAGTGGGGTCTGCTCCTACCCCTGCACGTCTCTACCAGCACATCTGTACTGCGGCATCATGCACAGTGGGTGTTTATGCACCGTGTTGCTGGCTGTCAGCTCCTCTCTGGGATCCATATGTTAGGGCTGAGTGGATTTCCTGCACTCTCTCCGATAAGACCGAGGAGCTCTCTCCATGGGGGCGGTAAACTGAGGATTGTATGACCAGTGACAGGAGAGGGGATGAGAAGGGGCTACAGCTGCTGGCTTATATCTGTGATCAAACATTACTTTATGTCAACACAAGCCATAGCTGGAATTTCATATTCATTGACATACTATGCAGCATTCTTATCTTGGCCAGAGATAACAGAAAGCATGATGGACCATTGCAAGCTCTTGTTTTTTATGGCGCTGCGTGCAGAGAAAATGCTATAAAAAATATTGGTTTTGAGATATCCCGTAATTTAATTCTTGTTTTACCTGCAGAGATTTGCAGCTTTGCTCTGCCTCCCTAAATGCTGTCTGATGCAGGGATTTTATTGAAAATGGCTACCTATTTTTGCAATGAGTTTCCAGCGAGCTACTGACGGAGAGCGCTATTAATAAGGAGGCTCCCTCCTTCCCGGCATCATGCTAAGTGGATTTTATTGATTGTTCTTTTTCTGGTGTAATGATGGAGTTGGCTCGCAGAAGCAGTGACGAGATCAGTTATACTTTTGAAGGCTGAAGAAATGTGTTGTCCCATGAATCATTAACAAGATTATATAGGTCAGCAGCTTTTTCCAGGATAAAAGAGCATAATCAGGATGGAGTACAGATTTTCGTTTCGCCACGCGGCTGTAATTCTGGATTTACTCAACAGCGTTAAACTTTCAAGCCGTGAAGGTCTTTATTTAATGAGTCTCTTTCCCACAGGTTTTCATTTACAGGATGTTTTTTATTTTCTGTTTCCATATCCCTTAGCATTAGATGGTGTTGAGTTAAGAGGCAATGGGTATAAACAGGAAGTCAAATTTTCCTTCAGTATTTTGTCTCTTGTAAACTGAGGGATGCCTCAACATACACTGTGATTTCTTCCATTCACTTAACATGCATTACATTACATTATTGGCGTTTAGCAGATGCTCTTATCCAGGGCGACTTACATAGGTTACAATTTATACATGTTAAATATTTATACAGCTGGATATTTACTGAGGAAATTTTGGGTTAAGCACCTTGCCCAAGGGTACAGCAACATTACCCGAGCCGGGAATCGAACCGGCAACCTCGCCACTACGGTTATCAGTTAATTGTCCCCTGAGCACGGTGGCGCTCCAGTGTTTGCTTTTTTGATTAGGTGTTGGCTCCTTTGAGTAGTCTAAACCTCCCCCCACCTTGTCACCTGTGCTGCAGGGAAGCAAACCAGCAACCTTTTGGATACAAGTCCTGCTCCTTAACCACTGTGCTACACTGCTTCCCTGCATCAAGAGCATCTCTTTGTAAAACCAGCACTTGTTCTCCCCTCTGTTACTTAGATTGTTATAAAACACCAATAGCCTAGAATACCCTAGAACAGTGTGATAAGCCTAAGGAAATGAAACTCAGGGAAAGTGGTTAGTTGGACCTAGCACGCAACATGTACACCGGCTCAAGTCTCATTTAAATGCTGCTTACGACGCAAAGAACTCTTTGTGCCCACTAAAGCATATTAAATAATGTTAGAAAGTAAGAAAGAAAGTAGAAGTACAAACAGAATATAATAAAGTTCAGGAACAACAGAATACTCTGTGCACAACCAACCATGTCTGCACAGGGACCGATCTCTCAAGCAGTGCTGCCTTGGCTAGTGCTACCGTAAATACATACATGGGGTCATAAATTCAGGAGTACAATGCATAAAAGTGTGCAATTTAGTGTACATGCAAGGAATGCAAAGTTAATACCGATAAGGCAACGGTGAGTCATGATTGGGGAGCCAAAATGCAGTCTGAAGAGGTGTGAGGACCAGACCTTACTTCTTGTTTCTGCGCAAAATATCTCATGTAAAAAAAAATCTCCATTTGCCATCTGTTGGGATTCACATACATTTAGTGCTTTAAAATATCAGCAGCCACATCATGGTTTTTGATATTCAGTGTCTCTCAGCCGTAATGCACTGTGATATGCAGTGTCTCTCAGCCATAATGCACTGTGATATGCAGTGTCTCTCAGCCATAATGATCTGTGATATGCAGTCTCTCTCAGCCATAATGCACTGTGATATTCAGTGTCTCTCAGCCATAATGCACTGTGATATGCAGTGTCTCTCAGCCATAATGCACTGTGATATTCAGTGTCTCTCAGCCATAATGCACTGTGATATGCAGTTTCAGCCATAATGCACTGTGATATTCAGTGTCTCTCAGCCATAATGCACTGTGATATGCAGTTTCAGCCATAATGCACTGTGATATGCAGTGTCTCTCAGCCATAATGATCTGTGATATTCAGTGTCTCTCAGCCATAATGCACTGTGATATGCAGTGTCTCTCAGCCATAATGCACTGTGATATGAAGTCTCTCTCAGCCATAATGATCTGTGATATTCAGTGTCTCTCAGCCATAATGCACTGTGATATGCAGTGTCTCTCAGCCATAATGCACTGTGATATGCAGTTTCAGCCATAATGCACTGTGATATGCAGTGTCTCTCAGCCATAATGATCTGTGATATTCAGTGTCTCTCAGCCATAATGCACTGTGATATGCAGTGTCTCTCAGCCATAATGCACTGTGATATGCAGTGTCTCTCAGCCATAATGATCTGTGATATTCAGTGTCTCTCAGCCATAATGCACTGTGATATGCAGTGTCTCTCAGCCATAATGCACTGTGATATGCAGTCTCTCTCAGCCATAATGATCTGTGATATTCAGTGTCTCTCAGCCATAATGCACTGTGATATGCAGTGTCTCTCAGCCATAATGATCTGTGATAATGCAGTTTCAGATAATGCACTGTGATATCTCTCAGCCATAATGATCTGTGATATTCAGTGTCTCTCAGCCATAATGCACTGTGATATGCAGTGTCTCTCAGCCATAATGCACTGTGATATGCAGTCTCTCTCAGCCATAATGATCTGTGATATTCAGTGTCTCTCAGCCATAATGCACTGTGATATGCAGTGTCTCTCAGCCATAATGCACTGTGATATGCAGTGTCTCTCAGCCATAATGTCTCTCTGTGATATATTCAGTGTCTCTCAGCCATAATGCAGTGTGATATGCAGTGTCTCTCAGCCATAATGCACTGTGATATGCAGTCTCTCTCAGCCATAATGATCTGTGATATTCAGTGTCTCTCAGCCATAATGCACTGTGATATGCAGTGTCTCTCAGCCATAATGCACTGTGATATGCAGTGTCTCTCAGCCATAATGATCTGTGATATTCAGTGTCTCTCAGCCATAATGCACTGTGATATGCAGTTTCAGCCATAATGCACTGTGATATGCAGTGTCTCTCAGCCATAATGCACTGTGATATGCAGTTTCAGCCATAATGCACTGTGATATGCAGTTTCAGCCATAATGATCTGTGATATGCACTCGATCCCCAGGCCTTGGGGAAGGACAGCTCCCTCCTCCAGCTGCAGCAGATGTTTCCTGTAAACCTGCTTGGGAGTCTCACCTGTGCGCTGGAGCTGGAGCTCTGCCACAGCTGGTGTGGGATCAAAGCGAGCCCTGCAGCATGGGCCGGCGCCGCGAGCCCCGCCGGGGAGCTCTGAGCAGCCACAGCTGCCCCACAGCACGGTCCTGTTTGGGCTAGTCAAGGAGCACAGCACAATAAAACGCTTTTGGGACAGCTGCAAAACTGGGCCTGGCATCCTGCCTGCCCCAGGCATGTGTGTGTGTGTGTGTGTGTGTGTGTGTGTGTGTGTGTGTGTACGAGCATGTGTGTGTGTGTGTGTCAGCTTTGAAGCCATGCTGACCTTTGGCTCACAGCCAGGGCTGTGTGGCATAGCAGCTCCGCTGTGTGTCGGGTCATTAAACAGCTGACAATTGTCATGATGCGTTAATTAGTGGTAAAGAATAACGTGTCTGTGAAATCTGATTAATGGCAGGCATTAACCAGTGCCTATTCATGGCGAATGGCCTCTTACCTTGTTATGCATGCAAATCTGCCTGTCACTCAAAGATCATGTAATCAAACTCTGGCTGTGGCAGCAGGGGGACTGGATCTCCTAATCACTGCTCCTCTCTGAAACCACTGGTCTGGGGCTCACGGCCGCGGTTTGAATCGGGGCTCTCGCTGAGGCCAGATCAAAGGTAATTTTTCCGTCCAGGCAGCTGGAAAACAAACGGCTGTTAAGAATGTGGCACTGACAGAACGTCCACCCGTCCCCGGGGCTGGAGATCAAAGCTAACGTCTGCTTTGCCATTCATGCGGCGGGGTGGGAATTGTGCGGCCGCTCTAATGCATTGGTGCCACCGCTCCACGTCGCCCTGGGCTTTATCAGCGGCCCTCCGTCCCAATCAGCGGAACTTCACATGCATAATCTTTGCATACATAATCTGGCCGGACCTTGAAATAATACATTCTTCTTTGTACTTTCTTTTTGTACTTTAAGAACTTTTATTCTCTCTCGCTCTTTAATTAAAAAGTTTAAGTTTCAGTAAAACCCATGTAGGAAAAAAACATGCAGGATAGTTCAGGACAGAGCAGACTTGAGACGTTTGTATGATAAGTCACCTCAACAGGATCAGTGCATGAAGCAACTTTAGAATGGAGGCTCATGCCAAAGGTAAGTTGACTTTAGCCTCTGAAGGTCCCTCTGATTATAACTTCTCTGTCCTTTGAGGCTGGGGCTCTCCCTGTGGAGGCCCACAGGCTCACAGGTTCTGTCCTGTGGAGGGCTCTGGCTGCAGCGCGCGTGGGCGGCACCCGTGGGGCTCGGCCCCGCCCGTGTTAAACAAACACTGCCCTTATCTGGTGAGGGGTGGGCGGAGCTTCCCCTTCAGCGTGCGTGCGCCGGCGTTCCTGTGAGCTGCCGGGGCTCTGTCTCTCTCCTTAGTAACGGCGGGAAACGCTTCCAAGCGTTACCAAGGTGTTTCCTGTCTCGCTCTGATAGAGAGGCATTTTTTGGCGTCGGCTCCTGTTCGCGGTGTGCAGAAACTGTGCGCGAGTTCAGCGCATGGGGCTCTGATCTCCGCCCCCCTGAGCTGTGTTTATTTTCCCAAGGATGGGAGAGGGGTGAAGCAGTGGTCAGGGCTGCGGACGGGGGAGGGGAGAGGGTGGGAACAGCCCGCTTCTGTCACTCCCTCTTCTGCTGTCAGGGGGAATGGGACCATAATGACATCATGATCATCATAATACTGTCTGCTTCCCTGCTAACTGCATTTTCACTCTGCTACAAATCCACAGCACAGACAGGTCACAGAATGTGTATCACCGGTGCATTATAGGTAACTCTGGAAGGGGAGTCTGATAGGCAAATGTAGAAATTGTAACTGATCACCCATCTAACTTACATTCTGACTGCAGTGATCAAAACAGAATCGACACTCGACTGCCAAAAAGATTCAGTCAGAAATGACAAAGCTTTTCTCCCCTTTCCTTCCGAGAACAAGGAATGCATTAATATTCAGTGAAAGGTATCACTGCATTAAATAAGATCTGTAAATGTCAAACATGCAGAAAGGGCTGTTGTGGTGTTGCCCATGAAGGCTGCTGGTCAAACATGTCTCCCGCTGTCCGTCAGAAAGGGCTGTTGTGGTGTTGCCCATGAAGGCTGCTGGTCAATGTTGGCCAATGCAGTGAGGATTGCGCAATCTGTCTCCCGCTGTCAAGAAGCTGGTTACATGCTTTGCTACTCTCCATATGGTAAGGACTGGGTCTTTAAGTGCCTGGAAGAGATCTCTGTGTGTGGGTGTTTCCCTGGCAGCTCGGGAGGTGCTAGGTTCCCTGTGTTTTTTTTTTTGCCTTCTTCTGAATTCCATTCTTCCCCTCGTGGGTCTACCTCATAGTTTCCATGGCAACCCCTCAAACTAACAGCGCTCCCCCTCAGGTTGCCGCG
The DNA here is from genome assembly GCA_019176425.1 of Megalops atlanticus. Taxonomy (NCBI): domain Eukaryota; kingdom Metazoa; phylum Chordata; class Actinopteri; order Elopiformes; family Megalopidae; genus Megalops; species Megalops atlanticus. Next base: position 5,147,102 of record CM032899.1, read on the forward strand.
AGTGGATGCGTTAGTCACTTAAATGTATCATTCTTTTTGTACTTCCCAGAAATGCACAGAGATAGCAACATCTCCATGGTTACAGCAAGGCCTTGCCGTCCCGTGTTTATTAATGCATGCCGTGTTCCTATAAGGTAAGTAGGACAAGCGGCATTCCTCCTTTTTTTAATTAGAAGCGAAGGCTGATGTACACTGCATCTGGCGATCTTTTAAGACCAGCGTGCTGTAGTGAGCTGTATCACTTGTCTTGTACTTTTTTTTATGCCGTTGACGCGGCTTTTAATTTTGAGGCGTCCTTTTTCCAATGAAACATAAGATGGGTAGGGCATGGTTCGGAAATCGCTGCGAGGAGAGAGATCCACGAATCTGAGATACAGAGTTGCCAAATTCGTCTGCGTGCTTTTGAACAGGGAGCCTCGCGGTGCATGCAGTTAAGGGCGCGCACACAACACCCACGTCCTCTCGGAGAAGGAGTGGACTGATGCACTGGCCGCCTGCGGTTGCGTTGAAGCGGGTAGCGCGATAGCCGCCCGTGCAGCGCTGCACTGGGGGAATACCTGCACGCTGAGAGGTGAGAGCAGGCGTGCCATTGGACCACAAAGAAGAGCGTGTTGTAGGGGGCAACAGAGAGTGCGGCAGTTTGATTAGCTCTGTCTGTTTCGGCAGTGGACGGTGTTTGCTCGGACACGTGTTTGTGTAATTAGCATCAGGGAGGCGCTGAGGGAATCTATCTCAACTGAAGCAAAATCCTCCACAGAAAGCAGTCCCCCATCTGAGGAGGCACAGCTGTTTTGGGGGATGGGGGTGGTGGGGGAGGGATATTACATAACGCCTGTGACGTCAGAAGGGTGCAGCGCAGGCTGATTGAGATGGACCATTTTCACTGGCACAATTCGCACAATGATAACAGGCACAGTCTATCGCCGGCACTGGTCACTGGTCGTGGCTAAAAGTTTCCATTAGCATGAGGTGGCATTGTCCACACTGTGTCTTCAGCCTTGTCCCCAGAAAACTCATTCCTGGAAGTGTGCTCAACAGCCAGGAATGTTTGTCGTGGCAGCACAAGTGTCGCAAGCCTCACCGTTTCTTTTTCTTCTTCTTTTTTGCATAATATTAAGCAATGTCATGTGAGGGGCCAAGAGGGGCCTCTGTGGAGAGTCCCGCTCACTCACCCACTCTCAGTCTTACCCATTACACCCATGTGTCCCTGGATTCAACACATTCTCCATGGAAGGGGCAATCTAACATGGCCTCAGGTTGTTCCACACCACAGCCAATCAGCATGAAGAGACCCCTCCTACTTTTAGACCATGAAAACAGCAATCTCGTCTCCAGTGTTGTCAGCACCCTCAGTAGACCACCATATGAGGAAAAGAAAAATTCAAGTTCTCCAAAAGGGAGAAGTAAGAGCAGCTCATACCTCGACGGAGGGGAGGGTGCTGCTTATTGAAAAGGCCTGTTGTCACAGTTCTGATCCCTCTGTAAATCTCCTCGGGGCACGATTAAATTAAAACACTCTTCTGAAGAAATGTACCCACGGTGTGGGTATTTTATGGGTCAAGTGTAGCTTGTAACTCTTGATTGAGGCGTATGTCTGAATTCTTTTAATTACAGGAGTTACCCCGTAGCGTGACAATCAGCTTCATAGCTGCTCCCACAATCTCCCATACTGTGACTTGATGTGCGCTAATGGCCACAATCAGTGATCATCAATGCATATTGCCTCAGTTTAAGAAAGAAACTTTTACTCAGGAGACGGATGGCCCATATTTTCGCTCTCTGCCCTGTCAATCAAATCAAGGTTAGTCTTGTCATGCCCTTATTTACTGATTACCCAACAGTCCGGATTACGATAAATCATTATCTATTATTAAGCGCACTTACTATTAATTTCCACATGTGATTATTTAAAAATAAAAAATGACTTGGCTGTGCACATTGATTGCTTTGCGGCGCCATAATCTTCTCGCGGGGATGTCAAGGGATGACAGCACATCTGTAATTGTAAGGCTCTCAGTGAGTATTAATGTATGCATTTCCATTTCATGCACATTGATAGCAGGGGTGTGAGAGTGCTGATTTCTCTCTATAGGCTGGTATTGTTATGTATATTGGGACTAATCACTGAAGAAGGTGGCAATGTGATGCCCAGCCAGGAGAATTGATTAAACTGGAAAAGGAGCAGTGATTAGACACCTGCAGAAAAAAAAAAGACTACTCCCCCACATCCCTTAGTTTTATGATTGAGTGCCACCCAACTTATACCTCCTCCCTGAAGTGATAATGAAATAATTATTGCGGTTGGGGGTGAAAAATGTGACAATAGCACAATGAACAGCTTTGGAAATGCACTGAAATCAGATGCTAATTAGAGAGAGTTTAATAACTTAAGTTCTGGAGGAAGCACCACGTCACCTCTCCTCCCCACCACCAATCAAGTCACCTGAATCAACGGTTGCACAAGTTGCCAATGACATATTACTGTAATATAAGTAATGTAATGCAAGTAATATCTCAGTACTACCTCAATATGGCAGCTCTGGATGACAGTACAGCTGGCTTTGTGTGGTTGTCCTCAGATACTGCCCAGTATTTTGCTGGTGCTTGGTACTAAATGGTACAATTCAGAAATGGCTCTGTGGTATATTCTTGGTACCAGGGTACCAGCTCTTTGTAAAAACATTGATAATACATGAACAAGAAAACCCATGTATGTAATGTTCAACGCCACATTGATATATCAGATAGCCTTGCTAGCTAGCTAAAAACAGTGAACTGTATCTGTATTCTCTGTGTGCATCTGTGTGGAGTCTTGCAGTGGTCTGAACTAAAGCAGCTAAAATGAAAATGTTTGTGTTTCTCCTCAAGAACATCGACTGGCCCAAGTAAAGAAACCTTTGTTGTTTTTCATTTGTTTGTTGTGTTTTTTCCCACAGCAAGTTTGAGTGCCTGTTCAGCTAATTTTGTGATTAATTTACTTTCCAAAAAAAATGGCAGCAGCAGTTAGCCTAATAAATCCAATGTATTTTTATTAAGGCTACTTTTTGAAATATTCAAATTTTAATCAAAATAAATACTTTGAAACAGTTGGAGTGTGATTTATTTGTGTTTCTACTGAGGTAAAAGTAATAATTATGATTTTCAGGACTCTGCCGATGCGCAGAACTGATTTTTTTGTCCTCTGTATTTAGGTGCAAAACTTTTGGCACTGGCACAGGCCTAATAATGTCTGCTTTTTGCATTCTGCAAATAGACAGAGAGTTTTGCCAGAACATTCAGAGGCCAGCTGTTCAGCTGTCACCTGAGCCTCTGGGAGGTAAACTACCTGCAGGTGGTCCTCCTAATATGGCATTGGCTCTGCACTAACTCCCCCTCACACCAAAGACAGACCTTTCAGCCCCTGTACTCGGGGATGAAGGCGCAGTCTTTCTTCTGGGTTCCAGTGTGGCATTGTGGGTAAGGACAGCCGGACAGTTTCAGGGTCAGACCCTAGATGGGCAATCGCTGTTCCGCTCTTCATCAAGATACTTCCTGTCAATTACCCCAGCAGATACATTCAGCTGTCTGATTGGGTAGTGTGTATAGTAAGTCACGATACATAAAGGTGTCCATTAAGCAAAGTAATAATCCTAGTTTGTTATCTGATCAAGTCATTTTCCTCCTTTAATTGATTTCATAGGTGTTTAAAAGGCACCAGAAAGGCATAACTAGGCAGATTCCTTGAGCTTGTATATGTGTTAAACTCTTTGAAGACCTGTCCCTCCAATTCAGAATGGCACGACCACAGATGTATAAAGTAGAGTGTAAACAGCTTCTCTAACCATTGTTTCTCTGTTTTAAACCCTGTTAGCTCATTATATTCACCTTTAACAACAGTGTTCAGTGAATGTGTCCCTTTATCACTGGGGGAAAAATAAATTGGAGTCATTTCTTTACATTGCTGTATGAGCTAATTACCTTTGTGCTGAAAACTAACACCCTAGTGAAGTAATTACCCCTTCTTGTGGTAAAGAAAGTCCTCCAAGCACACGTTCCATCACTTTCACTTTGCCTTCAGTTCACAGCGTTAACCCTTTTTAGCTGCCCTTGCTTGTTTATAAATGGAAAAGACTGGGTCCAAGTCATATTGAGTAGGTGGGCAGGCACAGAATGCACAACAATACACGCCGCTGTTCGCATTCCACAGGGCTTGTAAATTTGGCAGACCATTCAGGGGGACTGACAGCGCATCAGGAACGACCAAAAGCAGTTTTAGATTACTGCGGATTAAGCAGGCAGCCGTATATTGAGGTGGAATTGGCTCCTGTGTGGAGCTGCCATCTGTGGGCTGGGAGAAGCCGCTCCTGTCATTCATCCAAACCTGCCAGGCTATTCATCTTAAATCACTGACTCAGGGATTCTTCCTGCTCTCAAAAATCCTGCTCGGAGAGATGCCGCCGAGGGCTTTCAGATGGAGCACACCAAGCGGCTCTAAAGCTGCAGGTCATGCCGGTAGCTTCCATCTTTACCTTCCTTCTTGTAAGGCTCTTTGCGTCACTGTATCGTATCTTGTATTGCACTTGTGAAGTCCTCGTGGCACTTGTATTTACGATAGCGTTAGCATTATCTGTCACGGCGCTGTGCAGGAGATTGATGCGTGTTCAGACGCGTGTTCGGCGCATACAGCTGTTCCTGTGCCTTAATCGGATGCACTTTATATTCTTGCTGTGTAAGTTGCTCTGCATAAAAGCATCTGTGAAATGACAAAATTACCTGGAAGAGGGCCTGTGCTGAAATCACTGAGGTGTTTTTTTTTTTTTCAAAGTGAGCACCATGACGACTAAACCCTCATTCAACAGGCCAATCCAAACACACTCCACCCCTTGTAGGATATAACTGGTAAACGTGGCAGTTGCAGAGTTCTGGAATTTCAGTTCACATTTGTCCGTTTCCCAAAGCACATTAAACTTTTCAATAGGCTGCATCCTCGCCATTCAAAGAATTTGCAAAGGCTTCATCTTCAGTGTTTGATGGATACATAATTATGGTGAAGTCATTGTGTGGGTGAAAACTTTTCATGATTTTGTTCCCTGCCGTCCTGTTGGATGTTGCTGTAGAAAGTCCCATTACCAGCTGCTGCAACCTTCAGCTTTAATGAGACTTCCTTTTTGTTTTGCTGCCTGAAATTGCTCATTTTACAGAAACAAGAGATGAATTATCCCCTGAAGAAGCACACCTGCGTATCTGTTTAGTACTGCATTTCCTTTCACTATTCCAAGGTTTGAAGCATTGCATTTTACAGACCACTATGCACCCTCCCAAGCAGCGTCTCCAGAATACTATGTGATTGCTGTGTTTTTTGGTATGTTTTGGACTTGCAGATGGTGGCTGTGAAGGGCCTTTGTGTGGAGGAAGGTGATTTAGAGGCAGGAACCAATCAGGTGGCAACTACTGGACTGAGAACTGATAGGGATTGAAGGAGCCCTGTGTGATTGCCATGGCAATGCAGTGCTGTCAAGGAGTTATACTGTTTAAAGCTGTTCTGGTGCTGTGAGAGGTGGCCCTCTTGACTCCTTCACCCCCCGGTGTCTCCAGCCTCTCCGATTCTCGTTTACCTGGCTTCACACTGCTGTTCTCGGGTGCACACTGTTGATTCCGTTGAGCAGAATCTCAAGTGGATTTCAGAGGCTCATCCAGAAAAGACCAGGTGGCACAGTCTTTAAATTAACTTCTCAGAGGGGCAGGAAGGATCCCCTGCAAATGTGGAAGGCGCAAAGCAGCTTCATCTTCTCCCTCACAGGTCACTTTAAAGGAGACTGGACCCCTCATAGCTGAGTCCCAGCTCTCTTTGAAGGAGTCTGAGCCCCTCATTGCTGAGTCCCAGCTCTCTTAAAGGAGACTGGACTGCTCCTAGCTGAGTTCCAGCTTCTCTTTGAAGGAGTCTGAGCCCCTCATTGCTGAGTCCCAGCTCTCTTAAAGGAGACTGGACCCCTCATAGCTGAGTCCCAGCTCTCTTTGAAGGAGTCTGAGCCCCTCATTGCTGAGTCCCAGCTCTCTTAAAGGAGTGTGGACCCCTCCTAGCTGAGTTCCAGCTCTCTTTGAAGGAGTCTGAGCTGCCCTCATTTGAGTCCCAGCTCTCTTTAAAGGAGACTGGACCCCTCATTGCTGAGTCCCAGCTCTCTTAAAGGAGACTGGACTGCTCCTAGCTGAGTCCCAGCTCTCTTTGAAGGAGTCTGAGCCCCTCATTGCTGAGTCCCAGCTCTCTTAAAGGAGACTGGACTCCTCCTAGCTGAGTTCCAGCTCTCTTTGAAGGAGTCTGAGCCCCTCATTGCTGAGTCCCAGCTCTCTTAAAGGAGACTGGACCCCTCATTGCTGAGTTCCAGCTCTCTTAAAGGAGACTGGACTGCTCCTAGCTGAGTTCCAGCTCTCTTTGAAGGAGTCTGAGCCCCTCATTGCTGAGTCCCAGCTCTCTTAAAGGAGACTGGACCCCTCATTGCTGAGTCCCAGCTCTCTTAAAGGAGACTGGACCCCTCATTGCTGAGTCCCAGCTCTCTTTGAAGGAGTCTGGACCCCTCCTTGCTGAGTCCCAGCTCTCTTAAAGGAGACTGGACTGCTCCTATTTGAGTTCCAGCTCTCTTTGAAGGAGTCTGAGCCCCTCATTGCTGAGTCCCAGCTCTCTTAAAGGAGACTGGACCGCTCCTAGCTGAGTTCCAGCTCTCTTTGAAGGAGTCTGAGCCCCTTATAGCTGAGTCCCAGCTCTCTTAAAGGAGTGTGGACCCCTCCTAGCTGAGTTCCAGCTCTTTTTGAAGGAGTCTGTGCTGCTCATATTTGAGTCCCAGCTCTCTTTGAAGGAGTCTGAGCCCCTTATAGCTGAGTCTCAGCTCTCTTAAAGGAGACTGGACCCCTCCTAGCTGAGTCCCAGCTCTCTTTAAGGAGTCCAGGCCCCTCATATTTGAGTCCCAGCTCTCTTTGAAGAAGTCTGAGCCCCTTATAGCTGAGTCTCAGCTCTCTTAAAGGAGTGTGGACCCCTCCTAGCTGAGTTCCAGCTCTCTTTAATGGAGTCCAGGCCCCTCATATTTGAGTCCCAGCTCTCTTTGAGCTCCCGTGGTGGATGTGGCCCAAACAGCAGGGGAACAGAGGGCACGTCTCAGTCAGCAGGGTGCCCCCACATGCGAGGCCCGACAGCGGGCACGGTGCCCATGACCCTCCTGCCTTTGAGCCAAGCTTTGGTAAAAGCGAGGGAGGGTAGCAGAGAACAGTGCAGCCCTTTCAGCACAGGCCAAAGAGGGAAGAATGCTCATATGAAAGAGGCCTCTGCGCCGGTCCCCCAGTGTCCTGCTCATAGACAGCCCCCCTCAGTGACAGTGCTGTGCCCAGGCTACGGGCTGTGCAGGTGGCCTCTTTGTAATGCACCTCATCATACTCTCCTCTGGTAGCCTAGCTGCTCCTCTGTCCCCAGCAGCAGAGAATATGGGACTCCAAAGACCCCTACCTTTCCCTCATCTTCCTGACAACACAGCAAGACATTTCCTGATGGATGGCGACTTGTTGATAAAGGTTTAAAATACGGACATAATTCTCTGTTTGCTAATTGCACACAATTTATCATCAGGTTCCGTCATCTATTACCAGGTTAATTACCCTCTTAACACAAAATGTAATATCCATGGAGAAACGTTGGGGTAATTAATCTAAACTAATTTGTTAATAAGATGCCTTGGGTCGGTTTGTGAGATAAAGCTTGATAACTGTTGATGTCACTTGTTCTGATAGTTTGATTGCCTTGTTGAATTCTCTGAATGAGCATTCTCTGATCATCTCTGGCAGATGATCCATTTTAGGACCTCTCTGTTTGTGTTTGTGTTTCAGGGCCGAGGAGAAACGGACAGTAAAGCCGTAAATCCATCTTCTCTGCTTAATAAGGTGAGGTTCATTAAGGTGGGGATCAGCACTGCTGTAACTCAGGTTTGGCTAATGTGTTTTAAAAGGTAGTATTATGGTGTGGTATGTAACTATGCAGTTGCAGACTGCTGTGAAAATAATGTAAGTGGAACGTAAGGATAACATTATTGGCAATCACATTTGTGTAACATTACAGGCATATATTGCCATGTATATAATATGTGTTACTTTACAATCATTTACTTGTAATTAAAATTTGCAACAGGGAAGCACTGCAGAATACATCGCACATATGAAAATCAGACAGTCATACATATTACTATATTTTCATTTCATGCAGCATTCTTATTACGTACATCTGTAAGAAGCAGATATAGCTTCTTATTCCAAAAACTGTGTACACTCTTGCCAGGCTGTGTTAACTGACAGCTGTCTCTGAGTGTGATGGTTGCGTTCTGGGTTACATAAGGATGTTATGGGAAATCGCTCATTCCTAAGACTACTGCTGCCGAGGTCTTCAGTGACTCGCACCCGCTCTCCCACCTCTGCCTGTGCTTGGGGTCCTTGACAGAACTATCCCGATGTTTAAATTCACCCTCCGTAGAACACGATAAGCTTCCAGTTATTGACTGATCTGTCTGATTGGTGGACCTCCCGTGTAAACTTACACCTGCATAAGTTTTGTGCGTACGCCCATTCTTAGTCCTGTGGTACTGAATATTAAAGCATTACTGCAGGTACAAAGAGGTGTTTGTCAGCAATGTGTCACACGTGAGTGGGTAATTTTAGCCGAGCAGCGGTGTTTCAGAGCAATGTTTCACCTCTGGCCTGAGGGCATGTCTTTGAGGACCGCTGGTTTGTTCCAAGTCGGTTTCCTTCTAATTTCTCTGCTCATTGTTCTCTCGCCCCTCTGCCTCGCTCAGATGGAAAAACAGGAAACTGTCTCATGTATATTCCTATTATTTTAGCATAAGAATGGTTTCCATGGGTTGTCACACAGGGTGGTGCTGCTCTCACTATAAATAGCACAGAGTTCATAATGACTTTGCATTGTTTGTTACTGTTTTTAGCAGAGGCCTCCTCCAACTGTGTGCTGGTTCTCTCGAAATCAGCACATTATACTTGGAACCACATATAAATCAATTTGACTCAGTGGTGTAAGCCCAGCATTGGGGAAGTAGCATTAAGTGGAGTTTCAAGTTATAATCAACAATGCTGTCAAATGCTGTCAAACACAAAGAATACTGTAGCATTTGTGCCCAGCAGCTGCTGCGCTCAGTTCAGTTTCAAACACAGGGCACCTTGGCAGACATTCAGAGACCCAGCCCCCCCACCGACAGCTTATGCCCTGCGTCATCGCCTGCATTTTAACACTCCTGTTTAACATGCACCCTCCATCGGTGTCTTATGCTACGATGTATAAATCATTACAGAAGATGGGGTGGGAGTGAGAGACCAACAAAACTGCACGTACCTCCCTGAACTCACTAATACAAACCTGTGTCCCCTCCCGACCACTACGCTCTTCTACCGAATGGCATCGAGTGGTCCTGTCACATCGTGGCACGAAATCGCTACCCAGAACTTTCTCCACCGTTGTCCCTGGTTGAATGAACTTCCACACTCCACCTGATCTCCTGAGTCCCTCACTATCTTTAAGAGACATCTGAAGACACAGCTCTTCTGCGCTCACCTGAACACCTGAAACGCTACCCCCTAAAGCACTTTCTTATGTCTTAATCTTTGTTTTCCTTAAAAAATTCAAATATATGGTTTCATGCACTTGTAACTCATTTAGCTAGCTTGTACCTTGTCTAGCCAACTATTGAAACTATTGAAAAATATTAGAAGCTGCACTTCTAATATTGCACTTCTAATATCCTTATATGGCTATTTGCTGGTGTTGTACTCTGCCTTGCTTGTAAGTCGCGTCAAATGAATAAATGTAACGTGAATGAGAGACGCCCACCCTGCTTTTACAGCGGGTGTTTCGGGAAACGCGGAGCGGAGCGCTGTGCTCTGGACCGCCGTCGGGGAGGATCGCTGACTCTGACCCGCGGTGCAGAGCCTCCTCTTCATTAGCGCTGATTGAGCCGGGGCTTTCAGCCTGAGCTGCCGTGCTCGCTTCACACACTCCTCGCGCAGCGGGGGGGGGAAGCTCTCTCGCCGAAGTGCTTCTTTGTCAGTCCGTCAGCGCGACGCTCGCTAACAACCGGCTCTCTCCACCCATCATTTTTTGCAAGAGACTCCTTAGCCAGTATTGGCATGTTGCTTTGAAGCACACACGCTGTGACTTTGTCTAAGAAAGAGGGCGTCTGTCCCGGCTAATCGGAGATGCTGATAAACAGAGGCGGGAGCCGTCTGTGGGAGAAGCTGTCCTGGTTCCGCTGTCTCCTCTGGCTGCTGTGGTGATCACATGTGCTGAAACACATGGGATACCTGAACACCTGAATCTTGCATGCCTGACTCACTGACATCCCTCATAATTGTAGGCTTTGTTGTTAATTTAGCACAATTACTCATGTTCTTAAATTACCTGAGAAACAGGGAATCTGCTTAGAACAGCACTATGGTTTGCTCTCTAAAGTATGTCTGTATTTTACACTTAACATAATTAGAAAATGAAACCTAGGGAGGAAGTATGTGAAGTGAAGTATGTTGGACAGACATAGTTATTAATTTATGAAAAGTTGGTATGTTTGGCCAAGATGCCGAACCACCCCAGGCCCTTTTAAATTAGCATCATTATGTAGCAGAATTATAGATAAGTTATGATTGCATGTGCTGGGCTTTGTTTGTTTGTCTTGTTTTCTGCCTCTATCCCTCAGTCCGTGTAGCTGTTTCTCTCTACAAATCCTGCAACGTGCAACGTCTGATGTCTTTAGTTTGAGCCTGCAGCTGAGATGAGCTGATAACACAGACGCTGTTTCCCTACAGTTGGAGCACACATACATACACACACACACACACAACCCACACACACACACACACACACACACACACAGTAAAACCAGCACAATCATTACACCATCCAGAGGGGCTGTTTAATTCACAGACATTTTCCCCGATGTTGTTTGCATCTTTATTACGTTTCTGGTGACTGAAATGAAAGCGCATTGAAAAGTTTATTCTTGTTAATTAAAAATGTGGCTAAATGAAAGCTAAGTTAAGCTCTGCCATTAAGCTTGGAGCAGGCTCCAGGCTTTATGATGAGATTAGTAATATGGTGCAAGGAGAAAATCTCCTTAGCAAAGTAGGCAGTTTCCTGATGAGTGAGTGTGAGATTATTGGGGGGAGGAAGTGAGTGTCACACATATAGACATTAATTTAAAACACTTCAATTTTTCAATTTAAGAATTCACACATGCATATACACTAACACATACACAAATACATTTACCTGCACACACACACACACACACACACACACACACACACACAAACACCATTGTATAGTGTACAGTTGCACAATAAACTGAGCACATTTCCAAGGAATACAGTCCTCCTGTTCACTTTTTCACTTTGTGAACACACACGCACATATGCACACACCCACACACATACAACTCAGTTAGTGAGTAGCTGATGCAGAGCTATGAAAATAAAACAGGACATAATGTCATTACAAAGGCACTGCTTATTGTTCACTTTTCACTTGTTGTTCACTTTTCAGACTTTTTAGCACCTTCTGCCACTTTCAGCCATGCCTATGTTACAGACAGTTGCAGCAGTTTGTGGCAGCAGGACATGAAAAAACACAGTTTAGACCGAACCCACACTTTTCTCACATTTCTCATACCTCCCGTATCCTGAAAATAATCACTAACAGCAGGGATTATTTCTATATGTAACTATAACCTCCAGGGCGCAGCGTGAGAAGGAGTGACATATGGTTTATTATGTGTGTCTTTAAAAACATATGCGTATTAAAAGTTCCTTCTCAAATTCAGTGCACTGCCAAACATTTCAAAATATGCAAATCACAAAAGCATAGTCAGTAGTCTCGCTGTTTAATTTCTGTCTCGAACGCATCATCTGAGTCTAGCCTTAACCGGACCAGCTGTTGTGTTGGAGACGTGTTTGTGTTCGCTCTCGGTCCCGTGGGACGCTGTCCTTCACAGCCCCACAGAATCACTCAGACACCCTGCGGTGTGTGTCAGACCACACCCCCTGCGCCTGCAGTACCCTCTGCTCTGTCCTTCTGGACTTTAACTCCAGTGCAGTTTGGTGATTCTGTCCCAGAGCACTTGTCGTGTCTTCACTTTTATTGTGTTGGTTCTATTTCTTATGTTGCTGCCCCAGCCCAGTATAACCCACTTTTACATTACATTACATTACGTTACATTACACCCACTTGGACCGTATAACATCTTAATTGCCTTCAGCTGGCTGATAACATTCAGGATGTTTCTCAAATGTGAACTGCTTGCAAGTGCCACACTATTTGCTAAATATCTGAGATTGTTTATGATTCCAAAAAATATGCCTATAGAAATGTAACATCATTTGCCCTGTGCCGTGATACTTGCTAGCTTTGGCTCTCTCTGTGTAGTAAGTCTTATTTGACAGGTTGACACGTGCTCCAGCAGTGCGCTCAAGTGTCACTTGGCGCTTACCAGAGTGAAAATCACACCCTCAAAGCACAGAAAGCGAGACCGCGTTCATCGCCACGGCGCCCAGGACAGGAAGTCGCAGTCCCCCCCGCGTCCCTGAGCCCCCTTCCCCTCCCGCTCTCTCTCTCTCCTGAGGAGTCGCCGGCGTTGATGGGCAGATTTTATCTCGGGCTCTGTCACATTGTTCAGCGCTGTTTAATTAGCAGCTGCTTTGTTACCAAAGTTCCTCTTCAAGCTTGGCTCCGGCTTGTCAGGCGGGCGCAGGGAAGCCAGTCCTTCATTAGATTCTCACCGATCACTTTATCTCTGCCACGCATCTCTTCCAGATGACTTACAGTGACATGGATACTCAGGCACAAGAGGGGGGAGAAAAGACATGCTCACCCAACTTTCAAAAAGGTTAGATTAGGCAACTATTTAAAACCTCTTCGGATAACTCATTAAAGGAGCATGGGAGGTTTGATTGATTGAATTATTAAACTGCTGTCAAAGAAATGTGGAATGGAGGCAAGATTGTGCTCGGAGCTGTATTCACTGTAAGGGACCCGTGACAAGCAGATTGTGGAGCTGCTCCGTCTTCGTGTTGTTGTGTCTCGTAATGCAGTGTGACCGATGGATATTACAAAGATATCGGTCTCATAAAAGCAAAAATACTCATTCAGACTGTAAATGTCATTTTGAATAACAACTCGCAATTATTATTCCTGCTGAGAAAAAGGCCATGGAGCAAAAAGCAAAATATTACATTTTTCATCGTCCTTTCACAGATGTCACCGCTAAGATATTTATCCCCTACGCTAGATGAAATGGTTTCTGGATTTCTTACTCTTTTACAAAAGCATATATAAACCATCTGACATGTTTAATCTGGACTTCAGTGTAATTGGACAGTGTTAGCTCTCTTTGAATTCTGCATATGAGGAATTAAAGGTGATCTTTGGAAAGGAAGACACAGGAGTGCTGATCAAAGTACCTGGGAGACTGAAATATGCAATCTTCCTCCTGTCCAGAGGCAACCCTGAAAGTGATTTAATTGGCAAAATAGCCTGTAGGCACTGTAATCATACAATTATATTCGGCTGTGCAGAATACTGAGTAGGGCATTTATCCATTAAGTCATTTCTAGAATATGGGGAAATAATGGGGAAATTATAGTGATTCTGAGATTACAAAGTCAAACACAGCCATCATCGGCAGCTGGAAAAATCCAGTCTGACTGTTAATGTTTGTTTACCCTAATATTAAAGGAGTCAAGTATTCTGGTAAGTAGCATTGCTACGTGAAGTTGATTTATCACTATGCGTTGAGGGCAGTGCTCCTCGGTAATGAAACCTCCTTAAACTGTGGGGCAGAGACTGGAGTGACACAAACCTACCAATGCACAGACTGCTAAGAGAAAGTCTGTTCCTTTGCCCTCATACTCTCATGTTGGGTGAGAGATGCAAGAGCACATAGGCTAAGTGCTGCCAACCAATCAGTGCGCTGGGTGTGGAAAACATGGAGGGCAGCCTGGCAGGAATGAGTGAAACAGAGTTTGATATCAGTCTCATTGATTTTAATGAGAATGCTGATTGATCTGGAAAGCCTGGGGATAACAAAACACTTTCAAAGACACACAGGGACCACAAGGTTAAAGTGAACTTTGATGTGGGATGTTGGGCGCTGTGCTCTGGATCGCTGAGGCATCTTTTTATATGAAAAGATGAGACCCCATCTCCAGTAGAACCTGCCTGGCTACTTTAATTGACCACAAGAATGAAAACGCCATATGTCTGTTGCTGTTGACAGTTTTCTCATGAATGGGAGTTGTTTGGCACTCTCTTGTTTGCCGTTTGGACTTCCTGTCAGATCTCCTGCAGGCAAAGTTGCGCGTGTTCTTTTTGACAAACCGTGGAACATCTTGACGGAGTTGAGCATCGCGTTTCCTGCTGCCGTTTATTCTAAGCCAGGTAAAAACTTCCCCCAGTTCCCTCAGACCTCCTCAGCTGCTGTTGCCAGAGACTGTGTTTATGGGGGGGGGCAGTTCCTGTTGCTGTGGATTGGTGTGTTTGAGCTGAGGAGCTGGAGAGAACACACAGGAAAGGCATGGGCGTCACTGCGGCCATCAATGTGTTTTTCTCAAGATGCTTGTTTTTCAAACTCCTGTTCTGGGCTGATGGAGTTCAAATCCTCAGTCATTCTCACATAAACAAGTGTTTTTTTCTTGGCAGAAATTATTTTCTGAGGAAGATTGTGGTTTACATACGGTCTGCCCATGCATTTAAAGTAATGCTTACTGCAATACAATATTTTAATTACAGTATTTAGTGAATCAATACATAGATATTACATGGTTAAGTAATTAAAGACACACAGCAACGTCTTACTCTGGAAATGAACCTGCAACCCTCAAGTTATGAGTCTACTTCCCCCTTATCTGTCAGTGGGGGTTAGGTATTATACAGCTATGTGCCCTGTAAAGGGATTGCAGGTTTCAGTCCTTCAGGGGGGTTTGGACTGTGTCTATATTTAGATCCTTGTCTATTGTTTTTCCCACTCCAAACTGCAGCACTGTAGTTTCCTTTCATAACCTTTTCTAATCTTTCTCCAGTTTCAATGCCCTCATGTCCGTTTCCTTATCTGAATCATTAATGAAATTTAAATTCAACCACTAACAGTATTCTGATGCTGTCTGGGATTGTGCTGTTACTCTGTGAATAATTCATGCTGAGGCAGTTTTTTATTTAAGAAGTGCAGCAAAAAAGGGTGTACAGTTATTGGACAAAAAAATAAAAAAAATGGCAGAGCTCTCGCTTTAGCAATAACCTGGAAACAACCCTCACAGGACATAATTTACCCAGGCAACAATGCGGACAGAATGGGCTGGACAGAATATATTAACTCCCCTCAAAGTGCTCTGCAGCTCGCTCATTTAAGTGCTGCGATCCAAGGGATTTAGCATGGAGGCTTGAGTCAAATGTCTGCCTGTAGTGGAACTAAGGGTCAAATTTAAAAGCCCAAGAATCAATACTGCTCCCTTTGATTTAGAACAAGCACATTTGAACAACTTTTGGTAAATATATAAAGAAAGCCAGACGGCAATATAATGGGAGTTTTGATCAAAATCAAAAATCAAACTCGCGACATTCAGAAGGTGTTTACCACCATGTGTGTGCCATTTGATTTCTAAAAGTTAGGGGGAGGAAAGGAACGCGTAAGAGCCCGTGTCTGAGAGCTCCCAAAGTGAAAGCTTCTCTCAGGACCGAAGCCCTCATCCTTCACCATTCATTGGGAACGAGACAGCAAACCCAGCAGAACAGCAGGGTCGGGATCTCTTCAGCAGGCATCTGGAGCACTGAACCAACCAAATGGCTAAAGGACGCGTCCCAGAGCCTCTCTGCAGCCTGGCCTGCGCGGCTGTATTTAGCCGGCTGTGCTCCGCTGGGCTCGGGCCCGCGCTGGCACCGCTCCACCGCTCCACCGCCCGCAGGGGCCTCTGCGCTGGGGTGCGAGACACCGCGGCTCAGCGGGTTACCTGGCCGGAATGAAGCCCCCCAGCAGCCCCGCGGATAAGCCACCGCCAATTACATTCTGCTGCAGCGTTAGCCTGTGGCGTTATTTATAGTGGCCAGCGTGCGCAGGAACAGATGCTTAGCCCTGATCCTATTAGCCGTATTGATGTAAGGAGCGCTGCCGCTACAGCGTCCGCCTGGGAGTTCATTCGCGTCCCCCAAGACTCTTTGACACGCTGTCTCCATGCTCTGCGCCGGGCCGGTATGTGCATTTCTCTTCCTGTTTCTGTGAGTGAGTGTCGCCGTGGCAGGTGTTGCTGCGAGGCTACAGCTAAGTGGAGTCGCTGTGTTGAGTTGGTCATGCGTCACAGGGGCCGCCGTTGCTTCTTCTGTCCTGTCTAACTTAACCGAGCGCACGAGCTCAGCTTTCGTAATGGTCTCACTCCAAGCCAACCGTTCGCCTGTTAGATACAATCTGTCAGCTGGCTTTGACTCACCACTGACGTCTGAAACAGCTCGGGTCTTGGGTACAGAATCTGTTTTTGTTTTAATTGGGGTTCATCTGGCCAAGACCATTAGTCCAATCCGCAGGCCGGCTCCAGCTGCCAGAGCAACAGAGAAAGCACACATATGTTTAGAGTCACAATCATGCTCTTTGCGTGTCTGTATTTGACAGTTAAAATGTCTAACTTTGTTATATGGCGATAAAGGCATCGCGGTTGCTGCTCACTCGAGTAGTATATGGAATGCATGCATTTATAGGTTTAGTGGGATTGCTTTTGATAATCCCCCATGTTAAATCAGACACCGTGTCTGGCATGCATGATCCTCAATTCCAGGATCCACACCGCCTGTCAGAGGACACTCTGATCTGAGGACATTCTGATCTGAGGACTCTCACTGAGCGTGGGGCAGGCTACAGGAAAGCTTAGGATGTTTCAGGTATTCTTGATACTTTGGATGCTTGTGGTGATTGGTGCATGGAGCGAGTCCATTTAAGGGCTGCTGTGTTCGTGATTGGAAGTGTGGATGTATTCACCGTGGGGCCCTTTTCACCGCCGTTCTGTCTGCCAGTAATGAAGACAAATGAAAATCAAAATTCTGAAACTGCTCTGCTTTGGTGATTATAATTTGTATATCACACGGCTAGAAACACCAATAAAAAATTGGTCTTGTGGAGCAAAATGTCGTTTAAAATGAATTACTTTTGTCAGTAGTGGTTGTTCTGATTATATGAAGTTTTTTTTTGTTAGAAAATGTCACCAATTGAGACACTTGTCTGCATGGGTACTCAGTTGCGTATAATCTAATGGCCCTTCTTCATCCCCACCCAATACTAATGAATAATAAATAACTTTTTAACAATACTTAATTTTATAAATGTATATTGCTAGGCTTTAAGCTTCCTTTTGTGAGAAGCTAATAACAGCATGGATTTTAAGAAGAAAAGTCCAGTACAGTTGTAGCCAGCCTTTTCCTCCTAATAGCAATCTATTTTCATACAATGTCCTTCATGGAAAATAGTCCATACAGCATTACTGAATTAAAAACACAATGGGACTGAGTATGACCCATTTCAGTGGAGCCCCCTTTCAGATAAAAGAGTATTCAACACCGGCCTAAGCCATCACTGATTAAAAAGCAGCCGCAGTATCATCCTGTCTTATTACTTTAATCCTTTCCAAATAATTGCGTGGCATTTAGATTAAATAATTATCCCAAAGGCACTTTTATGATGCGAAGGCATGAAATGTGTCACAATGTGATCATATTTGAAAGACTTTTCCAAAGTTGTTCTGCAACGGCTGTGAAACTTTGTATGCCATCCAGTATCTGGGAGTGGAGAAAGCTATCGATCGATTAGTGAGAATGGGAAAAAGGGCACAGGAGGTTAAAGGTTGTGCTGTGATTCAAAGAGGTGTTGATGGGAATTGAAGTCCATAGCTTGTCTTCTCAGCACATATTTAAATCAGCTGTGGACTTCATTTCACAGTATGATCACCCCTCCACCTCCTCTCACAACTATACATGGGCATAATTTAGTGCCATGGAGGCAAAGGGGAAAGTGGCTACATTGTAGATTTTTTCTATATGAGATTCTGTTGGGATTATTATGGTTGTTTGGACCTCCTATTGTGGTTGCAGGTCTGAGGCAGGGATAACCATGCAGGTTCTTCCTGTTCTTTTCAGGCTGAAGCTGTAGCCCCTGGGAATGTGCAGAGTCAGTCTCCCTAAACCCCCTGAAGCGTTCCAGCCAGCAGTGTGGTAGAAAGGGCTGCTGAGTCCTTAAAAAGATTTAAAAAAAAACAAGTCTGACTCTTTACTCAACCTTAGGCTGAGCACCCATCTGTTTCAGTTTTCACAGGGAAAACTGTCCGTCTGATAAAAAGAACACTCAGTGCTTCATATTTCAGTGCTTTTGTCCTTGCTGTTGTCAATTAGCAATTTTCAAGATTTTTTTTTATATACAATACTGTTGTTTCTGTTTAAGCTGCTATATTGTCAGTCACTCAGAACTCTTGCTAGTTAGAGTTGATGATGTTATTTTGAGGACTGTAGGGCTTGTGCTCGTGGCCTTATTTTTCGCTAATTGCTATGACACGCCAAGAGCTTGCACTGCGCGCTTCACTTGAGAGTAGACTTTTACACCGGCGATGTGAAAAGGCTGTGTTTCGAATCCCCCTGTCGGCTGGTTAATTCATTGACACTTTTGCCGTTGTGTTGAGAATGCAGAAATAATTGCACGCTTGGCAAATCAACCTCTGTCAATGAGAGGTAGCTGAAACGGTCAGAGAGAGCATTGGGAACGCGCAATTACCTTGAAGAGATTGATTTTGATTAAGGCACTTCCTCTGCGAAATATCAATATCAAACACAGGAATTAGGCTTTTTATGGACTAATGGTTAACACAGACACAACTCGAGGGGCAGGATTAGCATTTCTGTATAATGGGGAGCTCAGTTTTGCTGTCCTAATTGTCTGACTCTGAGATCTCCTCGTCCTCAGATTTACATGTGGATAAATGAGCTACGTGTGTAAACAGTGGTAGTTTACACAGCGACAGACTGTCACATCCTGTATTTTTTTCTGTGGATAATAATTGGGCGTGCTTGTCGTGTTTTTGGGTGACTTCACAAATGATGCAACAGGGATTCCTACACTGTCTGCTCTACAGAACATTCCAGCGTCCTTCATGCAAAATGAAAGCACACACAGGGCAAATGCTCTCATAAGGCCCTGTAGGATTCCACAGGAGCCCAGACGGCCCTGTAAAATTCCACAGGAACCCAGACGGCCCTGTACAATTCCACAGGAACCCAGACGGCCCTGTACAATTCCACAGGAACCCAGACGGCCCTGTACAATTCCACAGGAACTCAGGCGGCCCTGTGCGATTCTTCAGGAACTCAGATAGTTTGAAATGCTGTCTGTAACTCATTTTCATCTTCTGGTTACAGGCCTGATGCTGTAACTACTACTGCCACACTGCCTCTGTGGTACATTGATTTACCTAAGCGCTGAAGTCAAGAAGTCAAGGTGGCCATTAAAGAAAGTCTTTTGCAGTCCATTATTCAAAGCGTTAGCAGCATCCTCTTTTATACTTCTGACAGTAGCTTTGTAAAAGGTGTTGTTTACACAACTTGCAGTATTAATGTTTTATTACGTCTTGAAGCTGGGAAAAGGTTGCGCTGAAGTTTTCCTGGGGTGAGGTACTGTGGAGTTTGTTTCCATGCCTTTCTTTACAAGTGAAGCTTAGCTTAAGCAGCCATGGAGGTGTGACTTCCCCACACTGACCATTCTGTGTCTTTTCTCATGATAAACGACTGCACAATTTTGAGTCTCAGTGAGACATTCAGAATATTTATCAATACATCCACCCTTTGCCTGCTGGTTAAGACGAGCAGTTTTGCTGGCTTATTAAGGCGGGTACCGTGTACTCCAGGGAGAACTCTGTTGCATTAGTAATTGGCATGAATTTTGCATTTGTCCTTAAATCTCTTCTCAACCACATTAAACCCAAAGCCCAATTAAGAGGCTGGTATGAATTAGTGAAACAGAGCCTGACAAAAAGTTAATTCCCCCTAACAGTGGTGGGACAGCCGCCATGCAGGAAGCAGTGTTTCTCTCCCACCCCCCATACCCCCGTCAGCCTGACAACAGGCAGCAGAGCAAGATCATTTTCCTCCAAAATGAGGCGGCATCTGGGTACCCCCCTCAGACACACACACACACAGACCCACCCCCTTGCAGCCAGGGTGTGCCAGCTGCTCACAGACCCTTGAAGGCACTTTCAGGGCCCAGCTGCTCAGGCAGAGAGGGCTGAGGTGTAAGAGAGATATACACAAATACAAAGAAACCTGCCCCTTGGAGTAAACACCCGTTTATCTTTGTGCATATATATCAGGGGTGAGTTCAGTGTGCAGAAGTCTGGCACAGTCTTTCACAGAGTAGGCAGTGCTATTCACACTAATTACACCGGTGTGGACTCACTTCCATTCCAGTTATTCCTGAAGTCCCCCTCTGTGAGGCACCTTGCATTTGCGGTTTACTTCTACACCTTGTCTGCCTCCAGTATCTATTCCAGCGCAGGTAACCACCAGTGAGTGCTCACACCAGGGGCTCTTCAATAGGTAGAACTGAGCACTCTTTTCCATTGGGGCTGATGGGAGCTGAAGTCTATAGTTACTGAGGTCATAGAGTACTTTTAGACTAGCAATGGACTACACTTCCCAGGAGCACCCTACTGCATCTCCATTTCCTCCTGCATTATCCCAGTAGCTCCACACTGAAGCTGATCTGTGCTTCTGCAGTGAACCCAGAAAACCAAGCCAAACTTGCGATTCACACAGACTGCCCACATGCACCCGCGTCAGCCTGGAATAACAGTGATGCCGTGAGCAATACGTTTGCAGATGTGTACTGCTGAGAAATGTGTTTGCATCGCCTGAAGAGGACTTAAAATGATGTGAAGTTACCAACATGCTGCTAATACCCCACTCTGAGTCTGAACTTCTTGTTCACGGCTGCCTTTATGTTCCACGTGACTGTTTATTCATTATATGGTGCCTGTTTGCACAGTTTCATCCAGCAGATTCCAAGAGTTAGATAAATAGCTGTAATTATGTAGCTATCATAGGCTTCCGTTCCACTCTGGAATGAATTATTAATTTCCTGCTCCTTAAACAGCTGTTATTTCCCAGTGCACCTGATGCAGAAATATGGCCGTGACATCATTATACAAAACTCTAAATTACTACCTCCAGAGTTTCCACAACTGTATTTTTTTGACTAGTACACAACTATAACTTTTTTTATCTCACTTTGCCTCATTTCAGATGGTGCAAATGCAGTTGTAGTTCAAGTCAGGCCCAGGGCCAATTTAGCTGCGGTGTGATTTGTTCTTAAATTTCAGTAGCAAACCGTTTTTCTTGAATACCAATCAAATGTATAATAATCTAAGTATAATAGTAAGGATTAAATATAATAATCAGAATGTGTACTGGTGCTTAAATGTGTTTCTCCAGATTACGGAGAAAGTCCATTGTGGTTATATTCCATTCGGGCCCTCTTGGTATTGCTGTGAACTCATATAAATTGCAAAACTTTTTTCCAGTGTGATTTTCTTCCACAGTGAGGGAATTTCAGTAGTTTTACCAGGCAGAACAATCAGGGAGTCAGACAGGTGATTAACTCTGAGGGGAGAAAAGACGGCGATGTGGGAGGAGCGGCGGCATCTCTAACGAGATGGAGATAAGAGGCTCCGCTGCATAATGAGAGCTAATTAGAGTTCGCTCTGTACCAATGGGAGCAGGTATACAGCTGTCACACGGAAACCCACCGCAGGACCGATGAGTCCATTCACACAGACAGGTCTGTAGATATTCTTTACATCCCCTCTTTGAAGTCTGATTCAGTGGATAAAGTGATCTGTTTGATCTTATTACCAGGTCTGTTTCATAGTATATGTGTTATATTTTAGCTGTGCCTGTAATATGCTGTGTATAGACTGTGATTTAGTGTGCTGTGATTTCACTGTATAGTAGGCATGCTGCAACCTTGGCCAAGTGAAACCGCATGTATTATATGTGTGTATAGGCTTGGAATGACCACTGTGTCTTATTATTGTTATCATTATAACTCATTGCGTTTCTAAGTTATTACCACAGTCTTTACCATCAGGTAAGCGGTGAGGCTTTTGTATGCCCTTCACTTGATGAAGCTTATTGCCATCACAGTGATGTGAGTGCTGTTGCTACCCATTTTAAAAGTGCACCATCTGCTTAAAGGTCATAACACGCATATGGAAAGTATTAGTCCTTTTCAGTAAGAGTTACAGTACCATAAATGTTTCGGGCACCAGTGGGGGTGCCAAAACCAGCTCGAAGTATAGATTTACAAAATCCCAACATCACAGAAGGGTAATGAAACCTTGCACTTTTCTGACTTAAATAATTGCAGCAGTAAGGAGTGTTACTTAAATAACAAGATAAAAAGGCAATGGCAGCATCTTTAGCTTCATCCTGTCTGCAGTCTTTATTTTGGAGCATGTGTGGCCAGAAGTGTTCCACACTATGACAATCCAGAGGTCCAGTTCTCCTGGCACATGCAGGACCATAATTCCTGGGGGAGACCCTTTGTCACTGTCACCGAGGAGAGAAACTGCTGTACAGTCCCTCCATCATCTGCTAATGTTTCATTCCAGCATCCTTAGCTGTGCTGTATGAGCCCACCCAGTGTCTAAACCCTGATCCCAGATCAGCCAATAGGGCTGCCCCACCATGCAGGTGGGGTACTCAAGTGCAGGCTCCCTGCTCTCAGGACACAGGGCTCTGTGTTAAAATCAGTCCTGAGGTTCGAGCGAGGGGCAAGGGTGAGGGGGTGACAAGATTACAGCCCCTCATCATAACTCGTTACTAATTAACAAAGACGAATTAATGCACTTGACGGTACCATCCGTACAAATGTGCCTGTGTGTGGAAGCGGGGCGGTCTTCATTTGGACCCTGTGCACTAAGCTCACACCAACAGGCTAGTGCCTAGGTTGCCATAACGACAGCCTTGTAGCCACTGGTGTCCCTCCGGGTTCACTGTTATATGAGAGGAAGCAGAAAGAACAAACAGGGAGGCTCACCTCAGAGGCGGTGCAGTGTGCGCATTTAGTCAGGCTGGCTGTGTGATGTTCTCACCTTGCGCCGGCCCCTGATCCCACAAAGGAGAGCCTGTCACGGCGGCGGCACGTTTCAAAGCAACTGAAAGTGAGGAATTTTTAAAAATGTGAAACATTCTCCAACCAGAGACTGCAGCGACTGAACTGAGGGTGTGACTGTGTGTCTGACCTTATGGCACGATGATAGAAGACTCCAGTATTCCACTGGCTTATTCCCCACCTACCATTTTAACCCCCTCTGTACAGACATGTCCCGGGGGAAGTCACTATAGCTTTCGATTGAGCCTTTTACTGTTGCTTTTTGTTGAATTCCTGGTTGTCTGTTTGGGTGTTTCAGTAAAGGTAGTTGCATCATAAATACATTAAAAAGATTACTTGCATACTTTACACTCTTAACTGAAAAGGAGGCTTATGTGTGGAGTAAATGTCATTATGCTGGCAAGTGTAGCGGAATTGTGAGGACGTTTTCTTTTCAGAGAGGAGTAATGCACATCATTGTCATCACCACACTGGAAGCTGATCGCAGTGGCATACAGCACAGTGTGCTTCAATCACGTTAAGACCATTCTCCTCAAGCAGAGAGCTTCTTTTTGAAGAAAATCGATCATGTGTGATCTCCCTCTCTTGTAGTGCTTATATCTGTGCTCCAGCTCTCCGGTGTCTGTCTCGTTTATACTCCGCAAGATCATGCCAGATGGAAATTTCTTTGAAGTCTCCTAAATATCGTCGCAGAATGCGCCGTCTCAGTTTCACGAAAGCGAATGCTATTGTACTACAGTGAAAGTGCGAGGATTACTGAGCTGAAGTCTAACGCTCTGCTGGCACTAAGCTGATTGTTAGTTTACTTGGACGGCGTAGAGCTCTTATGCCGTGCATTAACAGGGCAAACATGGAAGTGCCCGGACTCCTATGAGAACAGCTCCTGACTATCTTTATTCTGAATGCCAGTGCTTTTCTACATCCCGTTCAACCTTGCATTCTAAGAAACTGGCCAACACGAAACTGACCTCCGCTACAAAGCCCACCAGGCTGTGGGCACAGCAGGGTGATAGAGGGCTTTGTGAATGGAGATACAGAGGATCCATGTGCCATAACTGTGTTACTGCCACATAACTTCGACAGCCGCCTCTGCATTTGTAAAGAAAGGACGCTTTAAAGGAGCGAGAGCTCTCGTCCTTCCTCCACAGAGCCCAGTGTGTCTGTCACCCCCGCCAGCCCCCCTTTGTCCCCCTCATTAAGCTGATGGGTGATCTTCCTGGCCTCAGTGCCTTTGCTGCGCCCGCTGTCCGAGTGGAGCGATCTGAGCATCAATCAACTGCTTAGGTCTGGGTGAGTGCGCCCTCACCATCCCTCACCCTCTCCTTTCCCAGAGCCTCCCATGACCAACTGGCGACTGCCATTTTTAGCATAGCTACCTCATTTTTTATTTGTTTTTGTGACCTTATCTCTGGCTTTCTGTGTAGAGCAGCTTCTATTATGTTCCTGACGTGAGGATTCTAATCGCAGAAGGCTGGGTTTGGCTTTCCCTGCCTCCGACCATAAATGTGAGAGGCACCTGCACACTTTGGCAGCACTGGTTTCACTGTTATATATGTGTCATTTGGCAGACTCTCTTAAGAAGAGCAAATCACAAGACAAGGCAAATACCACAGGGAAGAATCATCAGGCTGTAAACAAACACTGAAATCTAAGCACACAGCTGTCTTCTTTTTAAGATAAGCTTGTATAATGAGCACCTCATTCATCTGTATGACCATACTCTTCATGATAATTTTGTTGTTTGTTTAAGATTTTGAGTGAAACTTCTACTTCAAAGTTCTATAGTTCTATAGTTTCTGAACCATGATTCCTTTCAATTATTCACACAAACAGTGAATTAACCAGAAGCAATTAAACAATTGCCTTAATTGTAGGGAATTAATGGAAATAGTGACAGAGCAGGAAAGAAGTTTTGCCGAGCAGTAAAGGACACCTCACAGTGTCAGTGGCCATAAGCTGTTTAGATCAGCTGTTCAGGAGGACGAGAAGCACACTTTAATATTAATATTAATGCTTGAGCCCCTGTGTTATTTGAAACATTTGGCAGTGCAAAGCCTCCGTACAACATTCTTTAAACGTTTCCTGTCAGGCTTTTCTCTGCATCGTTAAGCTTCAGAGTTTTTTTCAAATGGTTCTGTAATCAAAAGCAGGCAGAGTTATTTCCTAATTTTTCCCCCCGGTAGAAGGATGAGGAGGGTTTTTTTTATTCCTGTAAGGGCAATCTCTAACTGGTAATAGAGCAGTATTAGGCCATTACCTCCGCCTAAGAAAAATGAACACTTTATCACCACCCTGCAGGGTATTGATTGTTATAGCCCTGGCCGCCGCGCGATTGGCTGGTTATTGTTCTCCGCAGAAAGCCTGGCCGGTCTGTGGGGAGCAGGTGGGGAATGAATCTGGAGCGCTGGGACCCAAGGAAATGAACAGCACATGTTTTAGGACGAGCGCCCGAAAATGACAACTTCATTGGGGCATTGATCATGTCTCCGGCTCGCCTTGTGTGTGCTGTAATTTCTTCAGAGATTTTCTGCACGGTTGACTCTTGCTGGTCAGGAGCTTTCATGCAAACAGTTGTTCTCATTAGATTTTACCTCTTTGGGGTCCGCTTTTAATCAAAGCGTGTTAGGTTGTGTGCATGTTTCATGCTGGGGGGTGATCAGCTGTTGCCTAGAGGGTATTAGCTATCAGCATTAAGTAATAGCTCTCAGCATTAAATATTAGATTTCAGCAGTTTTTTATTCTTGTTTTTTTTTCAATTCTGCCAATGTTGCTATATTTCTGTGTCGTGGTGGTTAAATAATGCAATGTACAGTAGCCAGCAGGCTTGTCATGGTTACATTTTAATCAGACCAAGTTAAGTTTTACCATTGCTCCAGTACTTAGCTCACGTTACTTCAGTAAATATCCAACAGTAACTAGATGAAATGCAAGTTGTTCTGAATCACTGTCTGCTAACCAAATATCTAATGTAGTGGCTGGCTCTCCAAAACTTGTGAAGACAGGTCAGTGTTGAAGACTTGGCTGAACAAGCTGTCAGGGATCTGTCCACAACGCAGACGGAGCGGAGTATTCCTTTGCCTCAAACAATGTCACACTTAGACAGACAAGCGGCTGCGGTCCCTCTGGCGGGGGGGGGGCTGTCAGCCGCTCTCCTGCGTGATTCATCTCGCTCATCCTGGAACACAAGCTCACATCTTCCTCAGTCAGTTTGGTGTGAAATGGAGAAAAAAAAGAGAAGAAGAAATAAGTCATCCATTAACATCCATTAACAAGTGCTGCATTATGGCCCCTCGCTGTTAATTATAATGAGAATTGAAGTGAGTCACCCTGGGCAGGTAAGCATGTCTGAGGCCCCCTCACCTCTTGGTAAAATGACTCTGCTGGGTATAATCTTGATGTTTGTGTTCACGTCTCTTTCATTATTTCCCACCCTTGCATTTGCTTTACTGAGTCATGTGCAGTGACAGAAGAATTATATAAGCAGGACTTTTTTGGCATATCATTTTTATCATACATTTTATATATATGACTTTCTAAAAGTTATTCACCTACATTTCTCCTGTTTTGTGTTTTTATAGAGAGTATAATGAAATAAACTATACGTCATAGTATAGGTTTCCATAGTAATCAACAAAATGTATCCAAAACATTTTTGTAATCTTTTGCAACTACCTGTAGTGCAGTTAGAAATCCCTCCCTTAAAACTTGACGTTTGAGTCAGTCTGGCAATTAATTTCCCTTAAAATAAGTGGGATGGAGGTAAATTGTGATGTAACTGTTTTGAAACGTTGCAGTGGAGTCAGTGAAACATAAAATGAATACATCGAACATCCCAAGCCAGGTTAATTGACTTTCACCTTATGCGAGACTGAGTTGTTCCACTGTAAATAACTGAAGAGTCCTTCAGTGCTTTTGTGTATATAATAATGCAGTAATGATGCTTCGCGTCCAGGCAGGGAGAAGAAATGAGACTTCAGTTAGCCCCTACTTCATCTTTCTTTGTCTAAATCTCATTGTTGTCCTCAATGGCCCATCTTTGATCTATATGTTAAGAACATAATGCATTCACAGTGAGGCCTGAGGCCCTGTTAACTTTCCTGTACACACATCTATTGACCTCCTTATTCTTTGCCACTCATGAAGTCACTGAGGGTGTGTCTACCATGTTCCATCATGTTCCCATCGTATGTGTACATCATGTTCCCACATACATGCACATACACTCCTTTTCACAAACTTATTCGGTCTGAGAGTATTCTTTGCAGCAAGGGTAGTGTGTTAATGGTGTAAATGGATGTGACCAATGTTGAGTGCACTGTCAATGACTCTGCTCCCAGGTGTATGAGGAATCCTTTGGGAAGCCATTGCCTTCCATTTATGAACTCAAAACCTAACGATTAATATGTGCACAAAATAATGATGCAGCCATAGAAATCAGGAAGTGACAGCCACTCACTTGCTGGCTTAACAGCCTTGAACCCTCACCTGTCCTCACTCCTGTGTCATAACCCTTCAGTTTACTTTCCTGTGCAAAGCATGCTGGGATGCTAACTGGGTTTGTTGATCCTGAAAGCAGACAGGCAAGTCAAATGGGACTCGCAGGCTGTGAAACAAATCCCTCATCGCTCTCTTCCAATCTTGCGAAGCACAGTGCGATAGAGATGTTTGAAAATTCTAATTAATGGCTTCAATTCTTCCCCGTGTAGACAGCACTTGAGTGTTATTCTTTGGTTGATATCAAGGTGCATCTATCATGGTTTCATATAAAATGCCAGAGAGAAGCAATATGAGGGAGCCGGGCTGTTGGGAAATGACAGTGTGCAGGTCGCTGTCTTGTCGGAGATTGTAAAACTGAGGATACATCAAAGACAGAAGTGGGAGGTATTGATTCAATCTGTATCATCGAACTGTCAGCAGGTAAAATGTACTGCTGCACCGTTTTCATGGGCTTAATGCTTTTACCTTTCTTAGCTCGTGATGGATTTCAGGCTACCCAGTGAACATAGCTTACAGCATTTGCTCTGTTATGTAAGCTTCTTATTATTAGGGTTCATTTGTCCATGACTGTAGTAATCTGCAATGTTGGAACCAAGTGGCATGGAGAAGCCAACTTCACTTTCACCCAAAGTCAATGTAACTACCGTGCTCTTTGTTTGTGACTTTGGTCACAAATTGACAGTGGCATGCAGTATTCTTTTCTTGCACGTTTGACACTGGTTTCAGTGAGTGCAAAACTCACAGCATTGTGTAAACAATAAACAGAATAAAATTAACTTGAATTCATTTTGCAGTAGTAACCACATTAGATTGAATCTGGCTGTCTAATTAAGGTGTGAGGCTATACAGTCATTTTTGCCATCTCACTGAAATGAGAAAGAATTACACTGAAACTCCTGGTGCATAGTCAGTCTCCTCTCTGATATGAGGCCTGTGGTTACTCTTTCTCATTCATGTCAAGCAGCTTGTTTAAGCTTACGGTGGCACTTTATTGATCCAGGAACCACAGCTGACACAGTTGAATATGTATGACATGCTTCTTTGTGTTTTCTGATTTTGTTACCTGCAAGTCTCTCACAGTTTGTATTTCCCACAGTCTGTATCGTCATGGCTTGCCCCATGTGCTAGAATTTGACCGACATCGTACTGAATCAAATGTGCAGTTGATGGGTATTAGTGGGCAATAAAGGGTATGGGTGTAAAATAAAAAGCTCTCATTCTTGAAAATGGTTTCTGGCTAATGCACAGATCTGTTCCATGGTTCAAACAGTGCAGATGAGTGTAGACTTTGAAGCATGAGTGTAGACTTTGAAGCATTTGGCCATGTAGGCCAAACAAAGAGATGAGCCGTTTCAATGGGGAACATTGCACTGATTTTTCACTTTTATTTTTTCTGACTTTATTTTTCTTTCTCCCCAATCCAAAAATCTACAATCCATCCTCATTTTCCAAAAGCTGGTGAGTTCTTTATTTTGCTGTGTTGGTGAACTGCGGGTGGAACCTTCGAGAGGAGTTTTCATGACCAGCTGTGTGGAACGGCACTTCTGATGACCAGTCAGAAGTGTTTTCACACAAACAGCCCTCTCCCACTCCACGTTTAGTAAAGATGTGGGGCTTCTGGCTGCCCTGATGATCTGTCAATCATCCTCATTTGAATTGTGACTGGTAATGCACATGAAAGAGGGAGGGCTTCTTGCATTTGAATTCCTGCCTTGGCTTTGAGCACATGCAATTTCCTGCCTGGATACTCCACTGCCTCTGTTTATGATTATGACAGCTGCGGTTTATGCTGATTTATGGAAGAGTTGCATTGTGAGGCCTTTCAGTGGGTTATGAATGCTTCCATGTGAAGGACTGCTAAAATTGTGTTTTGGAAAGGCTTTGCTGTTTGGTACTGAGCAGTAATGTTAGCATGAATACCTTCATTAGGCTTCCTCTTCTCAAAGTTAAGTGCACCTATTTGTAGAATATGTGGGCAAAATCCAGAAGGGAATGACTAGGAGGTAAAAGTCCTGAATTTCAAAGCTTCCAGGGAATATTAACATACTGATTCAAATCAGGCACCAGTAAATAAATATTCCATTAGACATTATGAGTAAATACATTTCAGAGCTAAACTAAAATGAGTGAATCTGCAGGTGCCTTTACCCAAAGGTGACTCACAATATACAGTAGAGACAGTAATTAACATACCCGGGCAGCTTTTGGCAAATCACACGACATCATAATTAAAGTGAAAGTTCAGTTTGTACAGAAGCAAGCAAGCGAATCCAGATTAAAAACAAAGCAGTGAATACTGAGTGAAAGAAGCCAGGAAACAAAACGCCAACATTTACCACAAGTTCATTAATGTTACTACAACTACTACTACTACCACTATTACTGCAGTCCGTTCTTGTTCATTTTATATGCTTGGAACTGTTATGTTATACATTTAGCCAGAGCATCCAGATAAAAGAAAGTACTGTGTAATAAAGCATACCCTTGGATATACCTATGTAATACAGACAGAATGTGCCACTGTCTGATATGCGGTTACGGGGGATCGACTGTGCTGGTTATTGGATGATAATAATGCCATCTCTAAAATCATGTGATTTGTGCTGCCAGCCAGCGTCATTTCAGCAATGTTCCAATGTGGAATTTCATCTGGTGCCAGTTTCTTTTGAGCGAACACAGAGATTCAGGGCAGGTTCAAACCTGAAGAAGGATGTCACTTTCCTCTGGTTCATCAGAGGACAGTAAACCTGCTGCTGTCTGGGGATGTCCTTGTCTGAGATTCTGTCTGCCGTGGTTTGTCAGATTTTTTTTTTGTTAATGTAGCTAAAGTGTAGCTGTTCAGTGCTACATTCTACCTTGAGCTGGTGACCTCTGACCTTTGGAGTGCAGGGCGACAGTGCTGTTGCAGCCATGAGGAAAGAGCTGCTTGAGATGCTTCAGTCAATCGGGTGTGTAAATGGATAATGAACAACATAAGGCTGTCACCTTGAATAAAAGTGCCTGTCGGAGCATTCATCAGACGTGTGCAGTCAGCAGGTCCGAGAGGAGTGTTCTCAGCCTCTCACAGAGACCTTTGTGCATTCATTCATTCGTTCATTTCATTCATTCATTCATTCATTCATTCATTCATTCGTTTGTGCTGCAGCATGACTTTCATTGCCACCGTTTGTGTGGCCCTCTGCAGAAATGGTTTTGTTTGCTTTGCTCGCGGGTGTTGAACTGTCCTCAGGCAGAAGCATTGCTGAGACCCAATCACCCATTTCCTTCCCCTTAATTAAGATTCTGGCACCCGATCATCATTCACTTATCTGTTGTGTTGTGAAGGTCTGTGTGTTTGGAATAAAGGAGGACCGCGAGCCGAAGAACTAATTAAGCCTTTGCAGCGTAGCATGACATGCCCAACAGCAATTAAAACGTGTCAGCGCGGCGCTGGCGGGAGAAGAAGCAAGGGCGGCCGGCAGCTCTCCTGCATCACTCTGAGGATTCACTTTACACGGCCTGATTCGCTTAGCCGTTGCCCTTTTCCAGGAAGACTTGCATAGTGTACATTGTGTGCGTTTCTACTTCTGGACATTTACAGAAGCGATTCATGTTACTGTAAGCACAACAAGCGCGCAACAGTAACAGGCTCCAGCTGGACTTTAAACCCACAACCTTCCGGTTACAAAACCCAGTTCGCTGACATGTGTCCCACACTGCCACTCCACACGTGTGAACATCCCTCACCCTGATCAGTAACCGAGGGAGGAGTTCAAACTACCAGCCGTGCGAACTTTCCGGAATCTGGATGGGCTGCTGTCAGAAAGTGGAAGCCTGTTCTTTTGGGAGTTTGAGCCAGAACAGACTCAGAATTATGTATTGACAGAGGTGTTTGGAGAGAAGTGTGATTGGTTCTGAGTCTGGCTTTCCACAAGGTGAATCAATATCAATGTCTCTCTGTATAGCAGGTCTGCTTCATAAGAATGGGGCAAGTTCATTTGCTTTTAATGAATTGTCTGATTTAGGTGATTCAGGCATGGCCTTGATCAATACACTGTTTAGTGATACTTGAGGACCTGCATTAGAATGAAACGACAATAAAATGTTTAGTGCAGGGAAAAAGTCCAGACCATGCAGTGACAATTAGATTGTTTAAGGAAATTTGAAATGTCTAAACAAAAGCACATTAACGTTGTCATGCAGTTTATCCCGTCTGAATCCTAATGCACCATTACACTGAATCGACAGTCCCTGCTTTGTCAGTAAGCATGCGATATTAACAGAGACAGCCAAGTCTGTAATTTTTTTCTCTCTTTTCAATTTACTGCATCATGGACCAGAACAGAAGGAAAAAAATTGCAATATTATTGCGCTCATATCACATTATCACAGTGTTAGAGTCACCTTTTCAGAATGTTAATGTAAATGTTAGCTGGGGCAATAAAACAATAAAAAAAAACAACATCCCATAGTGATTCCTGAATTGCTAACGCTGAACAACAATAGTCTTGACTTTGCGTCATTGGTTTGCGGTGTCTCATTTTACTCATGTTAGACAGCAGCAACCACATAAGCTCCTTTAGAAGACTTTGGCTGGGATTCAAGTACCAGCTTTGACAGAGTAGATGTGAAGCAGCCCTCAGTTTTAGTTGCTAGTTTCATTTAATTATGGAGGTAGAATGCATAAGAAGTGTGTGCGGAGCCACGCCCAATCACCAAGGCTAAGAACGTCATACTCTGTTTTTGTGCCACAGTCTCCCTCCGCTCTCGAGCTCCTCTTGTTTCACGACAAAGGGACTCACCAAGGAATAAACAGAGCTCCATCTAGATTGCACAGGCCTTATTCATTTGCATGGGGAAATTGAAGCTGCTCAGTCTAAGGCAGAGTAAGAGAGAGAGAGAGAGAGGGGGGGAAAAAGCAGTATTTTCAGGACGGTGTCTTTCGAAAGTGCAGTGAAACGAATGAGGCAGAGCCCGGTGTTTGGCAGTCTTTTGGCAGCCGGCTTAACTCCGTGTCCAGGCAACCTGGAGAGGCTGAGACCGTGAATAAGCAATCTGTCAGGCCTCCGGACCGGACCGTACTACCCGCGCGGGCTTTCGCGGCGGCTCTCCAGCTGAACCTCAGCTGCCCGGTCCCTCCCCCCTCTGCGGCCAGCGTGAGAATCTCCCAGCTCCGCCCTGCCCGGCCCCTGTGAGGCAGGCCCGAGTTTAACCCAGCTGCCATGCACCGCGTACTTTGACTTTGAGTTAAACAGTTTATGGAAATGTTAAGGTAGAAGACACAATTAGCAACAGCAAGAAAGCAAAGCTTGCTTATCAAAATTCATTGCACTGAGATTGAATACCAGCTCAAATCCGATTGATCTCATGTT
Source organism: Megalops atlanticus (assembly GCA_019176425.1). Classification (NCBI taxonomy): domain Eukaryota; kingdom Metazoa; phylum Chordata; class Actinopteri; order Elopiformes; family Megalopidae; genus Megalops; species Megalops atlanticus. The sequence continues at coordinate 5,180,142 of CM032899.1, forward strand.
AAACAGAACTGATATCACTTTAAACAAGAGCAACTTCAAACAGTCAAAATCTGTTTGGATGTGACCTACCCCATTGCAAATATTACAAATGCAGGTTTGCAGTGCACTGATGTTGGCATACTTCCTTAAGAGGCTTTCACTGTGTTTGTCAATAGGGAGCATATTTTACAAAGGAAAACATTTCAGCTTTACATGCTGAAAGTGAACTGAAGTTTACTTCTGTTTCCAACACTAAAGAGCTATTAAGCTTACAAATGAGTTTCATATATTTGTTTTCTTTTCGTGCACCACTCTCAAAATTCCTCTAAGGAGATGAATCATGGAAAAAAGGAAAAGACTTAATGAAGATCATAAAATGCCAAATAAACGCCCATGAATGTGTTACTTCAATGTCTGCAGTCCCTTTGATTTGTTAAACAGTGCTCGTCCCCAGATGCTTCCTACTTCCTATTTTATTTGAAACAGTTTTACATTGACAGATTTAAAAAAAAGAATATAAAATCTTTGTCCAAAACAGCTGGTTTTGTATATTACAATGGAAATCAACAATTAAACAACCTTTTTTATTAATAGGGTTTCTGTGGTGATAACTTTTCATCAGTAGTTTCCCTCTTGTCTGGTGATATGTATTGTTGATAGTTATTTGTTTGGTCATTCTGTCTTTAAGGGTGTGTTACTGTGTGAATTTCCTGCTCTTATTGTGCAATTAAATGCAAAAGACAGGCACATAGCTGGAAAAACATGGCTAAAAAAACATCTCATAAAATTATCAGTACCCTTTCAGTTATCATTTAACATGTATGTCAACATGGAATTTAATATTTCATGCCTTCTTGAAAGAAGCAAGCGTGCGTTTGAAAATGAACCCCAGGGAAAGCGAGTTTGCAAGACTTATAATGTATTTATAAACGCTTCATATGTTCAATCAGACTCATGCTCTTGGTTCTGTGTCCTTATAGGGCTACCCTTCCTGCCTCGTAAGTCTGAAACGCGTGAAGTAATGAAAACTCCAAGGACATTTGCTGTTGCTTCCTATAGCTCGAATCACTGCTTGGAGGCACACGGACTCGTGCGGTGCCTCACCGTTCCCCCTAGGGGCAGTGCAGGAAACTGCAGCCTGCTCTGTTTCTGCTGTTCCTGCCCACATCACCCACATGTAATCCTTTCTGTCCTGACACTGGCTCCCCTGCTATACTACTACGGGCCACAGGTTTACAAGGGAATAACCAGAGATACTACTTCAGCAGTAATCAAAAGGGTGGACCTTATGCACTGTCCCTGCTTCTTAAATTACCATCATGGGGGTGATTAGCTTTAGTGATTGAGATGTATTAAAACCAAGAAGCACAGAATGCATAGTTTGATTGGTGGTAAATGGTCTGTGGTACAAATTAGGTTATAGGTCGAGCTACCACAAAGAGAAATATATAAATAAAATAAAACCTATATCACTGCTTGTCCATCATATCTGGGATATTTCTGTGTGAGAGAGCATTGTTGTGTTATCGGACCTCTAGCTTTTACAGAGCAGGCCATGGGCTCAGTGGTGTGAAAAATGGAGTAGATCAGCCATGTGTTCTCTTTAGAGCTCCCCTCAGAATAAAATGGATTGATTATTAATAGTCACGCTGCATCAAAGTAGGCCACCAGCAGATTTCGCAGAAAGGGTGATGTGATCAATAGGATGCCCTGTTCTGCAGCCAAACAGGGAGAGACCAGTACAGTACAGTAACCGCTCTCTCTCTGTGGCTTGGACTCCTGGCAGTCAGCATTGCAGCAGTAGGAGCAGAATCGCCTTTTGGTCCATGTACACCTGAGAGTGAACAAACACAGGTCATCCTTTAGCGCTGCTCAGGTGCATTGGAACATGTGAACATTGAGATTGTACCCTATAGTTAGCATGCTGTTAACAATTTATGACTTTTTTCCTGTGGCGCTGGGGTGCTGGATTCACTCTGGCACAAGGCAGTCCTACACTATCACTGGGATGTGAAGATGCTGTATGTAAGTGGCTTTGTGGAGGATCCAGAGGTCCCTAAACCAACATAATGGGAGGTTCTGATGGAGGGGCAGGACTTGTGCAACAGCTCTCCATTTCTCTGTCCAATGAGGATGCAGTATTCTGTGCTTTTCCCTCAGTCCCACAATCCCCCTCACACACCGCGTGTCAGTCAGTTTCACCCAACACGTTCCCAAGCACAGAAACGCTCATGCATTCCTTCCAAGCCTCATTTTAAATTCATCATGAACTAGTAGGAGATTGAACAGTGTTTGCCGTGGCTTGGGATGTGGACCAGGCCACGGTTCACTGCCATTGGCTGTTCCATTATCGGCACTGCCCTTCTGCCTGCCTGGCAACATGGAGCGGAACCGCAAAGTGGAAACCCGCGGCCGCTGAAACGTTAAATGCTCCGCAGCAGCTGGGACCAGATTATTTTGACAGTTTAAATCACATAGAATCAAATGTTTGCGCCCATAACAGAACATGTTAATGTTCACTGGGGTATGGGCAATGCATGATGGGAGTTTGTGTTTCCATTTCCCAAAATAGGTGCCATTGTCAAATTTAAGTGCGAATGAAAGTAGGTTATCACAGTGCCAACATAACAGAACAAAAAGAAAAGGTAAAATTATGGACACCATGAAGTGTTACTTTAAGTAATGGGTAGAACTGTGTATGGTCATGCTCCACATTAAGGGGGCACTGAAAACTAATGTGTAACTGCTGTATATTTACAAGCACGTGTCATTACTTAACAGGTTGTCGAAGGGTTTCTGGGTCAGGGTTAGGAGTACAGGTCTTACATGTTTGGGTACGGATGGGGTCATGCAGATAACCTCAGTATGTAGATTCACAGTAATTGCATACTGTATTGGTTACATTGTCAAAATGTTCTTACTATGAACGTTAGTTCTTCAGTATCTTCAGTATTCAGTATCAAACCTTTGCCTGACAGATCTTGAGTGATCTTTTCATGTATATATAATTACCCTGTGAACTAGGTAATATTTTCAGCGTGGCTCTGACTGCATGGATAACCACCGTTTTCCACACACTGTAATAGTATGCTTTTACAGTGTACAATTACAATATAGTACTATACTGTTTTATTGACATCAACCTCACATGCACTCAACACACACACATACACACTCATCACAACACTGCACACTCACGTGCACAGAGTCACTCAGGCCTGGATAATTGTCAGAGACCTGACCCACTAACCGTAATGGACTGTTTTGTATGTGTATGTGTGTGTGTGTTTGTGTGTGTGAGAGAGGAGACTTCAGATTTGAAAAATAGAAGCTCTACGTGTACTGTGTTGTCTCTGTATTATACTGCCGTGGCTGTTTTTACTCACTGCTGCAGCCAGCAGTAACGGTAAACGCTTGTGAGTTGTGTAGCTGAATTCAGCTCAGGTCTGAGCCCGTGGAGAATACACTGAGTGAGAGACATTGCGCCGCGCGCATGATTTGGATGCACGCTGTTCAGCTCTGAAGCTCAAGTGCCACCGGCAGCATTACAATCATGTACCGGCGCAATTATGTAATTTACCGTGTGTTGTAAGGAGCATGTTTATGGGCAACAGGCCTTCTCTTCATTAACTTAATACCTCCTGAACCAAGTCAATCAATATAACAGCCTGGCATTTGAGTTTAATAGGAAGCAGTAAAAGCTGCTCTTAGCTCTTTTTTCGAGATGAATTTTGCCAGTGGCCCTTTTTTTTCCCCCAGATGAGCCTGGGGAATCGCGCCGCGCCGCTGTTCGAAGCACGCCATATGCGAGCGACGCCGATGATTGACACGCGCCCCGGCGGCGGCTCCGCTTCTGATTGGTGTCGGCGCTGGCGACGCCGGCGTTAAGAGGCGCCGAGAGCGGGTTTCCTCTCGCGCGGCCTCGTTTATCAGCCGGGCGTCAGGCGTGGCGGTAATCTGGCGACGCCCGCGCTCTTAGCTGAGATAATGTACGCGCGGAGGGGGAAGCAGGACGGGATCGGCGGATGTTTCGCTCGCTCGATCGGGGCACAGTAGGCATTTTCTCATTACTCAAGGGACAATACGGATAGCCTCCCCGCGGGTCTGTGCATGCTTATCTCAGCTCAGCACAGGGTTGTCACCAAGCATACGCGCGAATGGCTGAATAAACCAGGCCTGGTACACGTCTAGTAAGAGAGCCTAGCTTCTATGAGGGGAAGAGAAATGCACTCAAAGTGCTGAGAGGTAGATGCAACAAGCCCTTTTAAATAAGTCTTGGTAGGTTTGCTGGGAGATGTTTGTTGAAATGTTTTCCCTGTGTTGTTGGTTAAAGCCTTCGTCTGCTTTCACCCATTTATCAGCTGAAGTCTTATGACTTGAAAGAGCATGTCAAATCCTTTTATATATGTGGGTAATTCTGAGAACTGTCTTTCTGAGCGCATCATTACAGTGTTTATACAGTGTAGTCCACTCACATCTGGAGAGATGGGAGATACAGTTCAGATGTTTACGCATGGATGAATCTGACCCACATATCTGCGGAACATCTGCACCTAATGCAGGCAGCGACTGTAAAGCGTCGAAACGGTGACAGGACATCAGACAGGAGCGAGAATGAGGGAGTCCCAGCGGACGTGCCTACACCGGCGCTCAGGCCTGAGCCGTGCAGATCCTCCCCGGCGCGGCTCGCGCAGGGTCTTTGCGGAAGGCTCCCGCTGAACACGCGCCCGCCGCTCATCCCATAAATTCCGCGCGCGCTGGCACTGTATGCACATGAATTATTCAGCCCGTAGCGTGAAGCGGAGCCCGAGCGTGAGCCCGGCTGATTACCATTCCAGCCCCTGCGCGCCCGGGGATCCAGACGCCGAGCGGGGAACCGGGGGAGAGGATCCTGTGGGGTGCGGGCGCAGGGGAGAGCATCACCGGGGCAGGAACCTCTGAGCCCTATCATCTGTCCCCCAGGGGTCTGACTCCTGTCTCAGCCAATCACAGCTGGGGAACTCATAACGTAGATGTGCCTCTCGGTGATGCCCTGTGATATGTGACATGTGATATATCATATGTGCCTTATTCCCTCCAAGTTATGCATTGTTGTCTATGCCTCCTTCCTCATTAGTTGCACCTGTGGCTTTTTTAGTGTCTGCGTTGTAAAGGGTTCGCAGACGCAGTTGTATTTCATCTCAGATGATGTAACCCAGATGAAATGCATTTCTCACCATTAACAGCCCTTGAACATGCACCACTCTCTGGGTTTTTTTCACTCCTGTCCTCATGACTGCCTTTTTAAAGTGTTTCGAATGTGTAGGCCATGAGCTGACCCTCTGGCAAAGCCCTGTGTGTGTTATCTCTGACTGCAGGTGTTCCTCAGTGATCACTACCTGTAACCAGATGGTCACAGGCTCAAATCCCATTTGTGACACAGCTAGTTCCCTTAGCAAGGTCCTTTAACTAGCTGGCTCCAGTGTCCAGCTATGCATGTCCACTATGTATGTTGGAATGAAGCAAAACAGAGCTTCACTCACTCGTATCATATGACGAAGGCAACCATCACTGCTCCATAACCTCACAAACACTTCATTCAGTCAGTAAGCTCGGTCTGGTTTCAGTATTCTACACATGGACTCGACGCTCAGCGTGATGGACACTACAGAGAGGGGGACTGGCTGAAATACCGCACTTATGTTTTGGACTCTGCTTGTTAGACCGTGCTCATACTTCAAAGTCTTTATGCCCTATGTTAATAAGCCTGATCCTCCACTTCCTGTCTGCTTAATTGTGTTTGGCTGCAGAAAGCCTGTAAATATGAGCTTCTCCGTAGTGTGAAACGCATGATAATGATGGTAGATGCTTATAAAGAAAAAGTGTTTCTTTCTGGAGTTTCAAAAATGTCCTCTGAAGGACATTTACAATAATGCAAAATAATGAGACTGCACTTCAAACAAGATAATTCGTAGAACGTCTTTTTACGTCTAATTTTACAGTAGGTTTGTGTGCACTTAAAAGAGTGTTTGGTGCTTAAAAACATACAGTGATATCTGACAAGGAGTGTCCTGAATATCAAGGACGAGTATCGCTACAGATTTAGAACATATCAGTGAGGTGGTGGGTCAGAGCTTGTGAGAGGCACAGAGATGTAGGACCCGGGACCCTGGAACACGGGGGCAGCAGTGCTGACCAATGCACTGCCATTCTGCCTGGGGCTTTTAAAGCTGTCATATAAATAGAACAGTATACACAGCGCTGGTCAATACACTGCATTGTTCTCCTTTTGTTTTATGAAGCAGCACTCGGCAGCCAGAGAGTTCATCACTGTCTAAGAGCAGGAAGGTGCATCTAGTCTTTACTGCTGTTGACATATATCCCCATATGTGTTCCTCACATGGTTTCTAAACCAAGGTGAGTGAGAGATGAGGGATTTATGAAGGCTGTGGGTTTTGCTTTGCATCATGGGTCCATACCAGTACAGCACTGAAGGATGATCCATGAGTTCTGAAGGAGAGGCTGGCATTGGCCAGTGAGTGTGGGGGGGGGATGTTGGGGTTGGCCAGTGAGTACTGAAGGAGAGGCTGGGATTGGCCAGTGAGTCCTGAAGGATAGCCTGTGATTGGCCAGTGAGTACTGAGGGAGAGGATGGGATCGGCCAGTGAGTACTGAGGGAGAGGATGGGATCGGCCAGTGATCACTGAAGTAAGGGCCATATCCTTTATTTATGAACCCCCACACTAAGCTGTATACTCAGAACCAGATTTTTTGCTATCATGCAATTCTCTATGCAAGGTGTTGGCGCTTGGTAGGGAGCAAGTGAATTCTGAATGGTTTTGTTTCTGTTGATTTTTTTCCATGTTATTACATAAAAAAGGCATCAGAACTTTCAAAGTCACAGGTTGTTCGGCTTGGCACCCTTAGAGCAGAGGTCTTAGCCTTTACCTCGCTATTGGATGGGCAAATGCACAGCCCCTGCTAGGCTGTGTATACCATGAAGATGAAGAGTGGAACAAAGGAATGGAATCTATGGTGTTAACCAGCAGTCTTGGTATTCTCTTCATTTTCTACACAGAGCTGTTCCTATGCAGTCCCAGTCTAAGCAGCCCCTTGCCTGAGTTGCACAGGTGTTTTAGCCATGTGTAATTCATATTGCTCTACAAGCAGCAAGACTTACTCCCATGTCCTGTGACACGCAACCTCTGCAACATCACTGTTTCTACAGACACCCAGTGTTACCTGGCTCTCAGACAGTTACGCTGAAACCACAACACAAAAGAAAAAGCAATATTGTAAGAGAGAGAGCCTGTAATGAAAGTTCAAGTTGCCCTGGGGGGGAGAGGGCTGGCTTTGACAGTCAAGAGCCAATTAGGAGTGGAGTTATCCACTGCAGGGTGAGAGAAGAGGGTGTGAGGGTTAACACCTGTCAGTCGGCTCCTCCGATCCGAACACCACGGTGCTGCAAAGTCATCTGGTTCACTAACAAAGCCTGACGACGCTGTACACGCAAAGAGAGGTTCAGCTGCCTGTTTTGTCTGTGTCACCAGCACAACACAGATCTGTCTCCTGGAAGTTCAGCAATAGGGCAATAAGGTGCAGTATTCCTGTATGTCTTTCTTATGTCACGTCCTGAACTGTTTCAGCGGTCAGACCTGGTCATTAGATTTCTTGTTGCTTCTGGCTTGGCTTTATCCGTTATTTCACTGTGAAGCCAACAAGCTTAAATGTCACCTTTTCTTCCAGAAGCGATTGATGGTTTTCCTTGGATTTACCACTGAGCAGGTACAGCTAATTGGAATAGGGTTTTTTTCAAAAGTGCTGTTGATATTTGAAAGTGAACCCAAGGGTTGAGTTGGACGTGTCGACTACATGCCAGCTTAGTGGCCTTTTGAAGACAGATAAAGCCTCAGTCAGACCTGACAGTTTCTACATCTTATTTTCTCATAGAATGTGCCTTTCAACTGCCAATAATATGAGTTAATTATAAACCCAAGAAGCACTGTAGAATCCTTCCATTATTGCCAAATGTAAAATGCCCCAATAGCTCCAGATCTTTGATTTTTTTCCTCTTTTGCCTGAGCACAGTGGCTTTTGATCTCATTGCAGACATTTGCCCCTCAAACGTTTGTTTGTCCATGTGCGCTGCACAATTACAAATTAACTGTGGCGGCAAGTCAAAGTCCAGCTTCTCAAAATGTTTTGCAAAGCCCCTTGACATGAAGTGAAACAAAAAAACTGATAAAAGATAAATATGTAAAAAAACATGTCACATGGCATTTCATTGTAGATTTGTAGACATTACAGTATCAGTTAACTGGGACGTAACCCTAATTTTGCATTTGGTTTGTTTGTACATTTCGTAACAGTTTGAAATTGCAATACTCTATACACAGAATGCCCCCATGGCAGTGAAACAGATATTGATTTATCCCTGCAGTTTTCACTTTCAAAATAATTCATATTTCACAAAAATATGTCAGCCAGTATCCAAAAGCAAAGCAGAAATTGCATTGGTTTTGAAGTACTCTATCTGCTTATATAAAATGAATAAAATAAAAGAAATAAAAATGAAATGCACCTTCATATCTCTCCCCCCTTTCCTTCATCTCTATATTTTGATGCTGATAATTTCCCCTCCCATTTCATTATTGTAAACAATTACTGACATTTTGTTTCTGCATTGCCTGTAATTACGTTCCATGATAAATCTCAGTTTTATCCCCGCCTTCTGTAACAAGCTCTTCACGATAACTTGACATTTCCCCCCCATGCTGTTATCTCTTTCAACATCTTTCTTTTACTTTCCCCCTCTCCCCCATTCCTCTTCTCATCCTCAATTTAGCAAATGTGACTGATGGTGTATTTTCTTTCATTTGCCCCCCTCCCTCCCTCTCTTTTCTTTCTCTTTTCCCCTCTTCTTCCCATTCCCCCCCCCCCTCTCCCTGCCCCCCTCCCCCTCCCAGCGCTGTGATGAGAGAACTCTGAAGTGCGCGCAGACAAACCCCTCTCACAGAGCATGCCTCTGAGTCCGGCAGCCAGCAAACATGAGCCATCCGACCAGCAGCGGCAGGAGGAAGTGCAGCAACAGTGCGCTACCAACGGCAACCAGGGGGACTCGGACAGCTCCAGAGAAGACGCCGTCTACGACACGATCCGGGGCGCCGGCGAGAAACCCCCCACCGGCCCCATGGAGGAACCCCAGGGCAATACCGTCGTCATCCGCATAGGGATCCCGGACCTGCAGCAAACCGTGAGTGATCCCGGTCCCCCTCTCTCTCTCTCTGTTCCTCTCCCTCTCTCTCTCTCCCTTTCTCTCTCTCTCTCTCCTCCCTCCCTCTCTCCCACGCTCTCTCCCTTGTGCGCTGCTAAATCTCACCCCTTCATTAGCGTAGCCGCAGCTGACTTTGACAGCTGAAAGGTGGCCGGCGCTCGCGGGAAGCGCGTGAGAGAGAGCGGGAGACAACGAGAGGAATAACGGCGCAGCGCGCCGGTCTGAGCCCGGAGTTCATTCACAGAGTGCCGCTTAACCCCTTCAGCGCTCCAACTTGGGGGTGTGAGGGGGCTGTTTTCAGCTGGCTGTTTTCTCTGGGGTTTGAGATGAAGTGAGGTAGCACCTGGGGGAGTTTTGTGGACAGTGAAAGTGGGGGAATTTTGGCTGTGCCCCGTTCTCTGCTCTCCAGGAGGCTAACCTGTGCTGGGGGTCTGATTGCTCCAGCCTGGACTTTCTCTCTCCGTACCACTGCAGCGGTTCTGAGGCGGACAGGCTTTGTGGGTTGCTGCAGGGCGATTCGGTGGATTGATAGATTTCTCAGAGTGCACTCAAACTTCACACCCCCTGGCACCCCCCCCAAACTCTGAGAGTGGCTGCAGAGTGCCGTCCAGGTGCTTGTGTCGAGTTGAACACCTGCAGTGACACCACCACGGCAGCAGCCCTGGGTGGGCTCTCCGGAGCTCCAGATGTTCACACGCTAATGAGTGTGTGTGCCGGCTGCTCCTCACACAGTCTCAACTACGTCCTTCAGAGAGGAGTCTGCGTTTCACTGGGAATAGATGAGACCCTCACGTATTAATTTTCTTCTGGAGGAAACGCTGCGTCTGAGGAGGATAGTTGCTACTATTTATTCCCCCTTTTTTTGATGGCAATTTTAATGTCTTAATGAATGATAGAAGTTTGCAAGGTGCTGCCAGGAAGGCCGGGAACAGTAAACCTTTCCAAATTTGAATGTCTCAGTGTAGAATTAGGAAAGCCTCATTACCAGCTTTTAGTTGTACAGCATCACTGGCATCCTCGGCTGTCTGTATCCATGCACTTACTCCTGAGTTTGGGCTTTGCTGTTGTTCTTGCTGTTGCTTAATGCTCTTTTTAGGGCTCTAATGACTGTGTTACTGAGGGCTGTTGCAAAGCCCCTGAGAGGTAATCATGACTGCACCGCTCTCTCTACAGCTGCTCTGTGTAGTTCAGTGGGTCTCCAAGCCTTTTCATGGCAAAACATGCTTGTAACATTTAGCTGCTCTTGCACTGGCACCACCCTCCTCCTCTCCTCCGCTTCAGAGTCTGCGGTTTGAAAACACCGTGCTTTTTGTGCAGGGGAGTTCTGAGGACCTGCAGATGTCTGACATTGCGTTCACAATGGCAAAAACGGGAAGCATTTTGAGCTCCCAAACCAGGTGCCAATCAACATGCATAAAAGATGAGAGGAAGGCAGAGTACACTGCAGGGGAGCGGAGGGCAGAAGGAAGGGCAGCAGATACAGTTTGACTTTTCTGTTTTCCAGCAGATCCACTTGCGAGAGCCGGTGATGATCCCTTCTGGAGAGATTTCCGCTGAGCTTCAGCTCTCCCCTGCAGACCAATCAGATTGCGCCGTGATCGCATGTGATGCGCGCTGCTCCTCGGAACGCCGCGTGTTTAGATTCCAGACACTCTTACCCGCTCCTTCAGAGGAGACGCGAGAGCCACTTAGGCTTCCACTTGCCATTCCTCTGTCTCCACCAGTATAAATACGCCTGAATGCAGGCATGCCAGCCAGGTTGACAAAGCTCATAGCATCACAGCTCTCAGGGTGCCTGTTTCTTTGGGCCCTCCCATTCGCCCTGAGGGCCTTAACGTCGCTGCATTTTCAGTCTGAAGGTCCTCTTCAAAGCGGGAGCCTTGAGATGTCTCTCTGCTGTCTGAGAGTCTGAATGGTGGATCCCTGGGCTCCGGGGAGGGGAGGTGACGCCGCTGTAGCGAGCAGACAGCGCGGAACACGCCAGTTCATTTTCCGTCCTTTTGTCTTATTTCCCGTTGGCAGTCACTTTCGATTAATCACGCTTGGGGCGGCCGCAATGCGGGCGCCCACTGTACTGTAATTCCTCAATCACCGAGTCGCCCTCAACACTGAATGCGGCAGAGCGACAGTCTGTTCCGGTGACATTGTGCGGACCCAGAGCGGTGGAACGTCCCTCCCCTTTGTGTTCGGGAGCGGGCCCGCGACCGACAGGCTGACCCCGGTTCACGCTGGGCGAGCGCGTTTCTAACGGCCCCGGCGCTGATAGGCCCTGGCATTCTGAGAGGCTCCGGAGGGGAGAAGCACAAAAGCAGCGTCGATTTTTATCTAATTGGAGGAAATGATATCCTAAATTCTGTCTGCTTTGCTTGAAAATCCCTAATTGAACCGCTGCCAAATTGGTTGCTTAAACGCAATGAAGCTCAAGCTCTGAAAGTTCTCTAGGACATTTGCATTGTAACGTTTTTTTTTCTTCTACAATTAGGTTAAAGCAAAGACTCACCATCCCTCAAAATAAGAATTAAACATTTCCATCCTCTGCCAAATTGGCGTAAGAGCTTTTCTCACTCCATTCTCAACATCCCCATTTATTTAACAAAATGGGGGGCTTAAATACAAAGCTCTCTCTTTCAGAGCCCTGACGAAGCGTGAGATTGAAATATGGCGAAAACGGGAAAAAGTTTGTGTCAGTGTTGGCAGAGCAGATAAGGCTCCTGATTGGACAGTTGTCATGCGAATGATGACATCTCTCTGTGGCTGCCGGTTGGCTGCTTGGTATCCACGTTGCTGAGAGCTGAGGTCCCAGTGGCCACCAGGCCTTGATCCTGACAGACTTTAATCTGTTTTGTCAGCCGTTAATAAAATCCTAACATAATTCAGCATGTATCCCACAGTCTGTACAAATCTCAGTCTCATTAAACGGAATCAAACCGTCATTAAGACCGCCTTAATTTTCACGACCCTTCCTGCTCCCCTTATTAATCAGCATCACATGAAAGAATTTTCGCTCCCGCCTCATGTTTAAAATCGTTTTTTTCCCGCTTTTTACTTATTTATTTACTGTCCATTTGTCTATCCGGCACTGAGGGGTAATGGATGCGGTTTAAATGGCTGGGAGAAGTAAGTGGACCTCCCTCATTAAGCCACATAAATCCGGCCGGTTTTGGCTGTAAATCCCCACAGAGGAGGCTGCGGCTGCGGCTGCCGTCAGATCTCCCCGCTCCTCGTTACTCGAGCAGCGCGTCGTGCCCCCTCTTCTGGCACGAGCGTCTGCAGACCAATAAAAGCCGCGCTCTCCCCCCACCCCCTCTCCCTCGCAGCCAGCGCCCGCTCCTCTCCGCTCCCTCACACAGGCAGCTCACGTCCCCCCGTTTCTATTTTTAGCCCCAGTCAAACCTGCGCGTGACGGGCATCCGTCTCACCGCGCCCGAGCGGGGCGAGGCGCCCATCCGCACCCGCGCCGGCCCGGGCTGGGAGCCGACGCGGGGGGAGGGGGGAGGGGGGGCCGCAGTCACGGCCACCAGAGTATTTCGGACGCCGGGGGGGTACGCAGCTTGCCTCTGGGGACTGGGGACTGTGGGTTCTGTCGTGGGGCTGCATCTTTTTATGAGTGGCTCCGTACACCGGCGCCCCCCCCCCTCCCCTGTGCTGCGGGGGGACATGTTCGGCTGCAGCCTGACTCCAGCGCAGCAAGATCGCTCCCTGCCCGGCGGGGTCCGCTTCGCCAAGCGCGGAGCTGCTCCCAGAGGCTCGGCCGGCGCGCTCACACCCCTCTCTGAGAGCGGCTCACCCGGCCGTCTCAGAGAGCAGCGCAGCTCTCCTGCTATCAGGCAGCAGGATTGATGCTGACATTAAGCCTGATTAGACCAGATCCCTCTGAGGGTTTCCCTGTAATGCACACGGCGTTAGCGCGGGGATGAGGCACGCTAGCAGGGTGGCCTCGCTCTCCCTTTCTGTGTGACACAGCTTGAGTTAACGCTCCACTGAAAACTTGCAATGCAAAATGCAGAAGCATGCAACATCGATTGGTTCCATCCTGAGAGGTAATATTTTTACCCCCATAAACTTAAGTTGGGTGTCTCCTTTGAAGGTGGATATGCAAGTTTGCTATTCAGTGTCTTCTGGACTAACTGCTCATCCACAGCAGTCACAACACAACAGGCTTTATGAGTTCATCTTCATCAAGGCTTGTATTTAGTCAGCCCTCTAATGGTCCACAAATTGCAAATTACACACCTGTACCATTAGTGGCTGTTTTATTTTAGTAACAAAGTCACAGAAATCATGAGCTGCTAACTGGAGCTTGTAGATTTGGTTCGCATATGTTTAGCTGTTTGACTGCAATGAGCTCTTGATTTGGGCTAATTCAACAGACTGACCCCTCTTTGAGATTCAGCCCTGAAGTTTCAGGAAGACATTTGGAGTTGTGAAAGTAAAGTGATGAACTATTTTCCCTTGTAGCTTTCAGTATCTGCTGTGCTGTGAATCTGTCCTCAGTGTTTTAAATCAGCAGGTCTGTCACTTGATAAAAGCAAAGCTTTTATGGCTCCGTAAACCCATACCACCTGAGTCCCGTTTCCAAGCGGTGTGCGTCTGCATGAGCGCAAGAGTGTGCCTCACTGCCTTAAAGCTGTATAACGTATTGTACTCAGATAAACACAGGGTGTTTTAATACGTCTATACATTATTTTTTATTTTTTAAGAAGTATTTGTGAAAATCGAGCTGCGGATATCCCATCCTTCATCCAAACATGGAAACAGACAGTAAAACTAGTGCAACAAATTGCTGAATTGGGTTTGCTTTCATGATTTTGCACACCAGGCTGTCGGAAAGCATGAGAAGAAAGAGATGTTGATGTTATTTGCTTCCTCTGTCTCCTCAGCGTAGAGCTCACAGAGCTGGAGTAGTGCAGAGTGCTGCCGTTACCAGCACAGAGCCCTCCTTGGCGGGCGTGTCATTTCACATGCTCGTATCCATCCCTTGTTGTGACAGCCCAGCGGCGATGCTACTCTTTCCCTCCCACACTCTGCCTCCCAGGTGTGTGAGCCGCTCCGCTCAGTGTTTGGTGATACTGTAGCCACGTCTGCGCTCCATCCAGACAATCATTCTCACTCCCTCCACCAATATTGAACCAAGGCGCCTTGGCCGATTTCCCCCGGTGCCCTTTTCCCGGGTGCGCAATTTGAGTGGATCCACGCTCTCTGTGTTGCTGTATAGCGGCTGTCTCCCGGTACGACGGGCCCTCGGCCCACTCCAGGTGTGATTGCAGGGAGGGGACTGTCTCGCGTGCCTGAGGGAGAGGGATGTTGGTCGGCGCTGCTCCTGGCTGCCGCAGTGCTCCTCGGGGAACCGGCAGCGCTGTTTCCACATTGCCGTGCATTGTGTGCCGTCCCACCTCCACCTGAGCTGCCTCTCTCACTCATCCGGAGGGTGAGAATGAGGGCTCTCTCCAAAGACTCCCAAACCTCACCGCTATGTGTTTAATGAACACAGAACGGGACTGCATGTTGAACTCATCTGGATCAGTATTCCCAGCTGTGAATGAGGTGGCATGTGTTTGTTCTCCACACCTCTGTGTTCTTGTGAAGTATTACAATGGACCATTACAGCTTGTCAAATGGACAGAGCATTATCAAGCAGAGACTTTGAGCATTTCATATTAAATTGCGGGTTTCAAATAAAACGCAGGTTTCAATTAAACAATAATGTCTTCAGCTGTAGCCCTGAGTCTACAAGGAGACATAATCATGCAACACTTCGGGAAGGCTGGCTGTACTGTAAGCAAGTTGAGTAAGTAAGCTCTGACAAAGGAGATGTGCTGTTTAATGTCTTTTCAACCGTCTTGCTGTCACATTAAGCGAAGTGGTACTGAGCCTCCGACTACCCACTGTGGCAGCGCAGGGAGGCCTTGGGTAAACAGGATGTGAATTTGAGCTCATTAGCTCTGTCGCGATGCGATACAAAAATCAGGAACTGTGGTAATGTGCTTCGCTCCTTATCAGCGAACTGAGAGCGCTCTTAAGGAAGCCATTTTGCTATGCAGAACAGATTAATCTCGCAGCCTTCAATTAATTTTTGATTGCGTTTTTTTCCTCTCGCCCGTGCGCTTGACGAGATATAAAACTCCTCGTTCGCTCAACAGCGCAATCGAGATAAGTTGAGGAGGTCTTTCGAGTAGCTTTTCAAGAGCGCCATGCTTTTTTTCCCCCACGATTTACAGCCTGTTTGGAAAGATAAGAGCTGGTGACTCTCTCAATACGTTTGCATGCGTAATGATGTGACGCGTTTGATGCTCGGCCCGTCGGACGGAACGTCCTGACAGCCGCGCGGGGCGCGCCTCCGACGCTGGCTGACGCTAACGAAAGGAGCCGCCGACACCCGCCGCCTCGAGGTTTTAAGTGCACTTTGAACGGAAGAGAGATTCGGCCCTCTCGCCCTCCCCCTTTGTCAGCTGTCCAGCCCCTTCATCTCTCGGTGTATCTTACAGTTTAAGTGAGAAGGTGCGGTACGTGAGCTGCATGTGGGAGAGCCACACAGAGTGCAGTCTTTGTATGTGCCCCCCATTCCCCCCCCACCTGCCTTTCCCCACTGTTACAGGGCTGCTTTATTCAATGGAGTCTCCTGCTTCTGTACATTTCAGCAAATGTTTCAAGTCTGAACCGGAACCCTCCTCTCAGAAAGTGCACAGCAGAGACAAATACAACCGAAATCAACAGAGGTAACAGAAAGAGAAAAAAATAAAGCCAAGAGCTGGGTATGGAAAGGCATTAAAAACATGCAGAGGTACAGTGAAATAACTAATATCACAAGCAAATATTGGCACTTGGAGTTTCGTCTGCCAAATTATCTGATGGGGAAGCAGTTATGCATATTGCAGATTATCTGGGTTCTAGGTGCTTGAAACGGGCAGTGTGCCATGTTGTTGCAAGGGTTGAAGTATATATATATATATTACATACAACTTGTGACACTGTGGATGTGATGGGGCTCCAGAAGGTACTCACAGGTGGACAGTACCTGAGAGAGCGGATGTGTGACTCAGTGTAAGCTGTCGAGCGGAGCTGGCACAGCTGGGAGTCGGCGGGTCCCATCAGACAAGGCTGTCTTTGTGCGCAATGTATTCTGTGAAGAACTTTGTACTGGATGAATTGCGGTTGGCGGTGAGTGGGTAAAAGAGAAAGTGTTATTCCGCGTCTTGCCCCAGTGGATGGAGTCCATTTATTTCCGGGTCTTTGATCCTTTCATCTGTCGGTGGGGATACGACTGGGTCAGTTGAAGTGAGTGTATTACGAGTCTTTGAAGAAAAGGCAAGAGAGGGGCAGGGGTGGGTTCTTGCGGTTCAAACTGGCATTGATTGCATTTTTTAGCTGTAGGTATGAGCAGTTATTTGTTCAGAGGGAGTAAGAACATTGTTAAAAATATGTTGCAGATGGGTCATTCCCCTCTGGTGCCAGGACTTGAAAATAAATGGGCTACCATTAGTTGTGAAGTTAGGGTCGTGCCAGTTGGGAGTTAAGGTGATTGGGGTTATTTTGTGCTGTGTGATCTTGTTAGCTTCCCGCCATGCCTCAGCTGTGTCTCAAGTACAGGTGTTTTATAGCATGGAAGTGATTTTTGTCCTCTGTGGGAAACTGCGGAGCACATTGGTTGAAGAGCAGCGACCTGCACAGGGTGTTATCGGTATCCAGCATGATCCATTTGATGAACAATTGAATCTGGAAGGAGATGTAGGAGAGCAGACTGCCATAATCCTTACATTGCTTAAGGGTTTAGAAATTAATCCCAAGTGTTTTGTCTTTTGATTAGAATTGGTCAATAGATTTTTCCAGCGATTTAAGCAAGACAGATTTTGGGACGTGAGGGACCATGGGGAGAGGGTAATTAATTTTGGGGAATATTGTTCTGAGGGCTGAGATGTGACCTATTAAAGAAAGTGAATTCCTGGTGAATTCCTCCATCGGGCACAATCATGAAGAGCACGGTGAATACTTACTGTCTTTCCAGTGGCCTTAGATGGCCTCGGACAGCCTTACATTTTCCAATGGAAATGCAAGGACATCTTTACTGCACACACACATGACTCAGCCTGTAGAGCTCATTGGTTAGCGGTGTTGCTATGGCTCTGGGCTCTTGGCCATCAGAGCTGTCTTCTCACCCATTCACACTGCTTGCTTTAGTCACCCTCCCAAACTTGTGTGTTGTTTTTTTTTTTTTGCTTGAAAAAGTGTACTCTAATTAGAATGTAGTCTGACTCAACAATGTTCACTCCAGAGCAGTCATGGGAGGTTCTGTGTGATGCAGGTTAGCTGATAAGGTGTTACAGTTACATGTTTACGCGTCACACATGTTCAATGAAGCCGTATTGTGTGTTGGTGTTATGCCCTGCACTGACTGAATGACGGGTGTTTGCTTTAACCTTGGTGGAGTTCTCCTGATGAGCTTTCAGTGTTTTGGGTTATCCCAGGAGAGGACCTATGGGGCAGACCTCCTCCACCTCCAGCACCCCTGCCCAGTCAGTCCGTCTTAACAATCATATAGCCAGGAGGCTGGGAATGTATAGAGAAATGTATACAGAATGTATACAGAAATACTGTAGCAATTATGCTTGCTAAAGCTTGGAATACAGATGTCAGACAAAAGTCTGTGTAGCCATATCTGCAGGGGAGCAGAGGAGGCTTGGACGGCTTTCTTCCAGAGGACACAGCACGAACCCCTGCTACCTGACTGCAGAGAAAGGGCCAGGGGGCTGGCTGACATCACAGGCAATGAATTGGTTCAGGGGCTATTTATTTCAATCAGACTGCAGCAGAATGAAGCCTGGTTTACAGGGCGGAGAGGCCAGGACGGGCCAGCAGCACCAGCCAAATATTCCACTGACAGGCCAGCCGTATTATTCTGCTCAGGACCTGTACAGTAATGCTGGCCTTTCAGAGCTCTCCAGCAGGCAGAGGCAACAAAAAAGTGTGAACAGCGCATACTAGAGATGCTGAAAGAAATTTCTGATCATATTAAACACACAGGACGAGTCTGTGTATTTTTCATGGCACATGCTGAGCAGATGAATAGTATTTCGTGATTACATTAACTCCCACTGTCATTTGAGGCTTCTAATATGGATTATTGTTTCGTTTGATGTAAATCTGTACTGCTCCATGGAGGCTGTGTCACACATGCTGTATATTCCATTCCAGGGCTGTTTGCTGGGCAGCCTGTGTGCTTCTCTGAGTCAGTCCTGGTGCTGTGGGTCAGGAGTTAGAGGGGTGTGTCACAGCAGTGTACTGCTGTCCCACTGAACCCCTCTCCCTGGTACTGTACTCCGAGCCATGTGTATCTCTGCAGTTTCACAGCAGACCACACCAGCTCAACACCCTGTGCGCCTTTGCACACACACACACACACACACACACACGCACACACACGCATGCACACGCACATACACAGCCAATGTTGAAGACGATGATCAAATATGTGAAAATTCACTCCACTGTTGGAAACTTCACAGGAGTGGCAGGACAAGGGGCTTCAACATTTGGCCAATGAAATCGCCCTTACCATCTGTGACATCACAGTCACTGGTCACACGGTTATGCTGTCACTCCCTGTAAGACACAGATGGCAGCGCAGGAAGTGTTATACCTTTAACACTAAAACACAGCTTTAGCGCGCACTTTGATGTGTCGGCTTTAATCAGAGCGCCCCGTTTTGAGTTTGAGCAGTTGGCAGCTGTCTCTCAAGGGTCTGTCAGTGCCGATAAAGTCTCTTGTTAGAGCCCGCTTTGTGCCGGTGTCCTGTCAGAGAGAGGCAGAGAGGTGGGGGACGAAGAGTGGAGCCAGGCCAGCATGCTGAAGGTGTGTGTGTGTGTGTGTGTGTGTGTGTGTGTGTGTGCGTGTATGCATGTGTGTGTGAGTGCATGTGTGTGTATGTGTGCATGTGTATGTCTCTGTGTGTGAGTGTGAGGGGGTGTGAGAGAGTGTATGTGTGTGTGTGTGTGTGTGTATGCATGTGCGTGTGAGTGCATGTGTGTGTATGAATGCATGTGTGTATATGTCTCTGTGTGTGAGTGTGAGGGGTGTGAGAGAGTGTATGTGTGTGTGTGTGTGTGTGTGTGTGTGTGTGTGTGTGTGTATGAGTGCATGTGTGTGTATGAATGCATGTGTGTGTATGAATGCATGTGTGTATGAATGCATGTGTGTGTGAGTGCATGTGTGTGTATGAGTGCATGTGTGTGTATGAATGCATGTGTGTATGAATGCGTGTGTGTGTATGAATGCATGTGTGTGTACATCTCTGTGTGTGAGTGTGAGGGGTGTGAGAGAGTGTATGTGTGTGTGTGTGTGTGCGTGTATGCATGTGTGTGTGAGTGCATGTGTGTGTATGAATGCGTGTGTGTACATCTCTGTGTGTGAGTGTGAGGGGTGTGAGAGAGTGTATGTGTGTGTGCGTGTATGCATGTGTGTGTGAGTGCATGTGTGTGTATGAATGCATGTGTGTGTACGTCTCTGTGTGTGAGTGTGAGGGGTATGAGGTGGCGGGACCCTCCTTGGCCGCTGGTCTTCCAGCCCGCTGCAGATGAAAGGCTGAAGTAAGCGTCCCGGCACTAACGCTCCATTGGAGCGGCTCTGCGCTGGCCTCTGATGGAGATCTATAGAGTGCCAAATGCAATCAGCCCATCCCCTGCACGGCCCGCTTAGCCAGGTATCAGGAACGGCCCTCTCCGAGCGCTTTCAGGGGAGACAGGGCCCGATTCATGCACCCTGGCCCCTTTCAACGACCACATTGTCAGGGGAGTGAAATGGACTGCACTCGCCTTTTAAATTCCTTCTTCTGAGCGTGTCACCGAACCCTCCCCGGGCTGCGCGGTCAGAAAGGACTGAGGTTGCAGAATCGCTGTTTCTCTTCCTCCACAAATGAGCGCATGCATTGAACACGAGCAGAGGACCCTTATTTTTCAGGCTGCTGAAATATCCTTGTTGATACCTCCGTGGGGATTCACAACACTGAGTAAGAGCTGTAACAAGATTGCCCCGGGCTACACACAGTTAGTATTACATTAAGCTAACATAGCAGAATCAGATATTGTGTTGGTAATATAAAGTCCTGTCTACAGCCATATATACGTACTGGCCTTCATCCAGATAATAGCAAGTAATAACGCACAGCTTTTCTGTGTTTTCCATTCTTTCTGCAGTTGCAAAATATGCCAGTAGATGAAGAATGCATATTGAATATATTTAATGTACTGTAGATATAGGCTCTAGAACTTGCTGTTACTGAATGCTTCTTTCACAGAGGCATCCCATTCTTGCCCTGTGCACCACATTCTCTGTTGCACATTAATTAGGAACAGTCAACCTCAGCATTTTCCAGGCTGTGCGTTTCAATATTTGTGTCTGGACTCCAGCACACCCTTAATTGAATCGGGAGCTGTTTTGTGACCCGTCTTATTTAAGATTTTACAACCTTGCAGGTAATCAATCACGCGCTGCGCTTTTTTTTGGACACGCTTCCGTGGCGATCCTCCGAGCGGAGTCCCGCGACAGCGGAGGGGGGGGGTGGAGGAGGGCGGGGGCTCCAACTGGATGCGGAAACAAACCGGGGAGAAAAACTTTCAGACGGAGTTTAGAGGACTCGGAACCGTGACCTTTAGTGAACTCCCCGCGTAACCACGGCAACCAGGCGTGTCAAGGGATATTGTGTATTCTTACATCATAAGCCTCTGTTCTTGACAGCTCGGGCCTTTGATTACATGGTTCAGTGTACAGCGGGTGCACACACACTCACTCAGAGGGGATGTCAGATATACCAACAGAGCCGGTGGAATAACCGTGGCAGGAAAGCTCAAGTGCTTTTGTTTCCGTATCTGCGGTATCACGAGTGAAATTGATCTTGCCGAGCACAATACACTCGCTGGAGCCGTGGCAAAACATAAAAATGAAATAGTGAGAAGGAAAGATGGTTAATAGGAAATTCCACTTTAATGATGGCAGCCTCTTAAGAGAACTTTAGTTTTCTTTTCTGTAATTTTAATGCTGTATGAGGCCCCTCGATCCTTAGATGAAGTGACTCAAAGCAGTGTTGATAGTTTGTAAGAAGATGCACACTAGCTTGATAAATGCTCTTACTTTGGCTTCTAATATGGTATATTCATTATCACTTAAGCACTGAAAGACTACATCAATACTAAATCTCAACTGGTGTCTCTAGAAAAAGATTATAGCGTCATTTGCAAACTGTTGGGCAAAAGAGTAAGGAACTATTTTTTTTATGTAACCGAGGAATACTAGCAGTGCTCCTAATTACCCTGGCCGGAGTGTGCAGACACCAGCAGTGAGACCCTCTCTGGGGGCATGTGGTCTCTCTCTCCACTCTGCAGGTCTGTGTGACAGTCCCTGATTCTCTCTGTCCTCTACCCCAAAGAGTCTGACTTCTCCATTATAGCTGGGTTTGGCTGGCTGGCTCCGTAGGGACCCCAAGTTGGTTTTTGTGGAGCTGGGGCTGCTGCCTGTTTTATGTGCCTCCCCTTTTAGACCGCACACAGCAGAGCTAACAGTTAGCCCAGCGCATTAGCATCCTGCATTTGGGATGGATATGTGAACGCTGGCTTTTTTGTATCCATGATGAATTCTGTTTCATGAATGCAGCCCTCAGTCTGACATAAGTTTCGTGCCATTCCGACTTGCGCGCTGTTCCTAAGGAGCCGCTTGGCCACATTGATCATTGGGGTGTCAGGGTGTGGTTAGCTTGATATATAAGGCAAGTTTGACAAAGCCAGCCTGGAGTCAGCCTTGCTTAAAAGCCAGTAGAGCTCTGAGGGGTGTTTCTCACTGAGCAGCATTAAATCATTGGCAGCCATTTGTTTTGTGAGTAGCTCTGTACCATTCAGCCATTGTAAGGCAAAAAAAGACACCTAGTGATTCATTGCATTATTTTTTTGCTTACAGGATATCCTTACCCGGTGAGACATTTTTGTACATCTTTATCCGTAACACATATTTCTAAAGCTTGATTCTTACAGGAACAATTGAAGTAAACTGCCTACCTTTAATGCAATCCTATTACCCTTACCCTGCAGGTACACTTTTACTGAAAAATCACAGCAGTATCTGTGTGGCAGTGTGGGGATTGTCATTGAGTTGCCTGGGAAAATGGGGGAAAAATATTGCTGCCAGTGCCAGTCAGTTTCATCATTTAGATGCTGGCTCTTGTGTTGTTGAAACAAATTTCCCTATCTGGTTTCAAAATGTAGGCAAGGGGGCCCCCAAGTAGCTCAGTGGTTGGGGCTCTCATCTTGAGCCTTATGGCCTACGTTAAATCTCTGAAATCTCTGCTTTGCTGTCAGCTAACAATGACTAGGAGCCCT
Organism: Megalops atlanticus; assembly: GCA_019176425.1. NCBI lineage: Eukaryota > Metazoa > Chordata > Actinopteri > Elopiformes > Megalopidae > Megalops > Megalops atlanticus. The sequence goes on from CM032899.1 coordinate 5,202,732, forward strand.
CGGCTTTATTCCAGTGGAGTGGGCTTATCGGCAGGGCTTCCTCATATCTCTGCTCTCAGGCACCCTGTGATTCGCCAGGCACCTGTGAGCTTGACATCAGATGATGTCATTGGAGGCACGCTTATCCTCCAATCAGTGATTACCCCGCTGTAGTGCACTGTGGGTGGGCGCAGAGTACTTCACGGTGAGATGAAACTGATGCGCCATTGGGGGAGATCAAACCTTAACTGCACCCAAAAAATTCACAGATAAACCCGCCCATTATTTGCATGCCTCTGTGTGAGCGGTTATACTTTATCTGCAAAAGTATGAATGTAGGATTTGTCCCAGTACACAGCACCCCAAGCACTACTCCACATGACTCCTACTATTCTAAAGATTCAGCGCATATTCATAATTATCACAATCAAGAAGAAACATTTTATGGTCTTATGGCTAATGAATATGCATAACTCTGTCCTCACAAGAACTCTTAAGCTTCAGCTTCAGGGACAGAACTTCCAGTAGAGAGTATAGAAAGCTCAACATTCTCAGTTAAATTAATGCAGTGTTTGTAGTGACACAATGTGGCGCTTTCTCTCTTTGTAAAGAGGACGATCCTGTCACCTCTGGGGAATCTATGTTCATACGTCATAGTCCTCTGTGGTACAGTGGACTGCGCTGTCATCACCTCATGGGGGTCGTACTTGCGGCTCTGTCGTGCTTCACAATATTGAGTCAGAAGTCTCAGAAGAATTCAGCCTCAAAAGAATTCAGCAGTCTCAAACAAAGTAGACTCTTACAGGTCAAAGAAATGGCTTTAGTCCCCCTTTTAAGCTTTTCTTACCTTAGGGGCCTGCAGGGTGTCTCACAAAATGAGAAAACAGAGCCACCAGAATGCTCCATTAGAGCTGCTTTGTCTGATTTCCATATCACAGAATATTTGGCTGCTGATGTGCTGACGTAATGGCTAGGACTGAGCCAGACTTCCATATTTAGCTCCCCGGACCGCAGGCGTGGATGTTTTTATGACCGCATTGATTTTCCGCGGCAAGGCACTAACCTCGCAAAAAAAAACAACAGCTAAATAACCCCCCTCGGATTAAAGCAGCACATTTCAGTCAGACTCGGGTTCGGGCTGGACCGGGGCCGCAGAGCGAGAGTCGCAGTGTTGCGCGGAGAGGAGCTCACCCACCGAGGAGTCATTAGTGCGCTTCTCTGCTGCATGCCAAGCAGGCTGGCTCTGGCTCCGGGCCTCACGTCTGAATTTGGCTCCCCCACGCCAGACTGCTGGCCAATGCAAGGACACCACAGGAGACTGAGCACAGACCTTTTTTAACACGGCAACTGTTTTCGTAACAAATTAAATTGGGGTTAAGTCCCAAATTGACCATAAACTCTGTTGGCACTCGGGCTTAGTGTAGCTGTATCATCACAGTGATTGCAATGAAGATGCGATCGATATGTGTGGCAGATAAGGCTGTGTTCATAATTGAAGATGAGTTCTCGGATAATGCTCTCCCGATTTTGATGATGTAACGGTGTCAGAGGAATGACTAAGCAGCAGGTGTAATTCGGTGGGAAGCAGATGCAAGTCATCCCAGCTTTGTTCTTCAAGAGAGAAAGAAGATCCAAGAAGGGACTGAACGAACAAACCTCAAAAGCATGCAGCTGGTGTCTTCTGCCAAAACACGATTAGCTCTCTGTGCTAAAGACCCAGGTCCGTCACATGGGGGACGTGGCACTCTAGCCCCTCCTGTGGGGTGAGCTAACAGGCTGTGGGAGAGCGGCACACACACCGCATGGCCCTGTAGCCACAGAATCTGGGGCTGCACAGTCAGTGTGCCCAGCTGAAGACTGGCAGACCTGGGTATGGAAGGTGTCACTGTGGACGCTTCTCTGTACAGAATGTCTCAGAGCCCTCTGCCTTGTGAATTGCAAAGAATGGCTGTATTTGAAAGTGCATCTGTACTGTGAGGCTGAGAGATGGAGAGACAGAGAGAAATAAGATTGTGTGTGTATGTGTGTGTGTACCCGTGGTCATTGTCCTTTGTCATTATTGTATGTTGCTTATGTTGGTAAATAATATATTCTGTCAACGTGAAACTATTCCTTGCCAATAAAGCAAGTTTAATTAAATTATGAGAAAGAAGAGAGAGAGACAGATAGAGTTAGGCAGAGAGAGTGTGAGTGAATGTGAGAGAGAGAGAGAGAGAGAGAGACAGAGAGAGAGAGACAGAGAAAGAGAGAGAGCAGCTCAGGCTGGTAAGAATGGCTTCCTTCCCTCCACGCCCCAGTGATTTGTCCCTCCCTTCATTGCTCCTCGCTTTGCTGAGAGCCTGTGGAAGATTCACGGCAAGCAAGACTTGTCACGACTCACCACGAAGTCAGTGCGACTTTGATTGATTTTCGCTCGCAGTCTCATCTTGAAAATTTCATTGAACTGGCCTGCTTCCAGGCTAGAATTAGTTCTGAAAGTACTGAAGATGCATTTGTAATGTCAGCAAACAATTTCAGAGTACATTGAAGCCTCTTAATTATTTCATAAGCACACACTGGTCCTGACCGCAACTTCATTCTGCTCTGACATCAAGCATTTGAGAGCCAGGGAATCATTCCCATGAGCCTCTGCTCTGATTTGATGTTAGCGCTGTGAAATGGATGGTGCTGCATTGTGAAATGTAGGTGGGCATATCCATTTATTTGCAGTCTTTTTTTTTCGAAGTCATTTTTCACGTGCAGCTGATTTGCACACTGAATCCCATTTGAGTACTTACCCTAATAATTCAGGCTGAAGCCCAACAACTATACACTGGAGCCCACCATGGCTGAAACCAGCCATCCCTGAAAAAAACAAACTGTGCTTTTGGATCTGTCTAAATATGTAATGAAACTGCCCCGCAGGTAAATATTTATCTGCTAAACGCACAGACACAGACAGACAGACAGACAGACACACACACACACACACACACACACACACACAGTAATTCAGTAGTTGTTCAAACAGTTCTGTACCTCAAGTTTTCCCAAAGCTACCTATCAGCTGTTACATAGTATCTCACTCATCTGTTGCTGTGCCCTACTGTATATTGTGTTACGGTACTGGAGTGAAGCAGCAATACTTATCGTAAAGTACATGCTCCATAACACGGTACCTGTCATGTTAAATTTTGAATCTGTTCATGTGAGAGACACATTTCATGAGTCATAATTACTTTGCTGCATGTCAGCCAAGAGCAATGATTTTTTTTTGCATTGACCTCTACCTGATGGACAGAATTGCAAAAAGGTTTGGATGGAATCTTAAAACATTTAGTCTGTTGTGCTATGAGAGATTTGCGAAAAAGTTCAACCTGAATTCAGTACAGGGTTTCTTAGTGCATGGATCTGTGCAGTGCAATTGATATAATGATTTGAGCCTCAAGTATTCAAGGTAATGTGTGGAGCTTTGACTCCCGTGTTGAGAGACAGGAACTGATTTAAAATGCCATTGATCCGTCTGAGTGTCTGTACTGTTTAATGCACAGCAGGATGCGTTTTCTGTGTTTCCAACACAAATGGCTTTCAATGAGACCAGTCCCTGGTGCTCCAACAGACATGTTTTTTTTTCCTCACAACAACCTCACATAAACTTCCAGAGCATTTTATATGCAATTTCCCCCGCACAGCTAAGCGTCCTCGTTATTTAGTACTCCTCAAATGTGGCGTGAAATGTCTGGCAGGCTTAAAGAGTAAGCCCAGTCTTAGAAGTGTTCCTCCAGGATCCTCTAATTAAGAGAGGAGCATATGCACCTGTTTACTGTCTAAACTTCCTGTTTCCGCAGAGGTTTGGGCATTGGACTGTGTCCAATGAACGGGGATGAGAGGAGGACCGAGCCGCTGACGGCTTCATCCCGCTCCGTCTCGCTGCTGCGCGCCTTTTTCAGTTGCCTGTTTCATGTAATGAGGTGTCTGTGGCTTGCCAAGTGCTATGGCCACAAAGCAGTGCATCCGACTAATGAGAACTTTCAATTAATCATACAGTTGCGGGCTTGAATCCCAGTTGGGGCAATGCTGTTGTGCTTGTAAGCAAGGTACGTAACCTGTGTTGGCTCAGTGACTATCCAGCAGCATGAAATGACATGTAAAGTGTAAGCCTTTTACAGTAGTTGTCTGTGAATAAGTGTGTCTGTTGAGCACAGAAAGGTTATGCACAATCAACTAAAGATAGACAGATAGATAGAGGGATAGATGGATAGATAGATAGATAGATAGATAGATAGATAGATAGATAGATAGAGTACTTTATTTATTCCCCAAAGGGAAATTTCAGTGTTACAGCAGCAATTCACATAAATGACAAAAAACACACATAACTTACAAAAACACTCACAATGAGGTATGAAAAAAGAATTACTATATATATATATATATATATACACTAAATAAAAATTACTATACTAAATAAAAATACATAGAATAAAAATTGAATTTTTAAAGTGGTTTAGCACTCCACAGTGATGATATGTTATCAAATACATGGAAAAAAACTGTTTTATTTTTCATATAATATCCGCATATGTTGCAGAATTGCCAAATCTCTGTTTTTGTGTGCGCCGTGATGCAAATGTGAGCTTTATTGCTCAGCATATTGCTTTCTTGTGTTCTCACTGAGGAAAATTGCTCTGGGAAAGGATTTGAAATGAAAAGAACTAGACGAATTAAAATTTGAAAAAAAAAAATCCCCCAACAATTAAGGCTGCTCTTAGCGAGACATGTTGGAATTGAGACCTGTTAATGAATACATTGCCGCTAAGTCATCCGGGGACACATAAACATATAAACAAATGGATGACCTCAGTTGCTTTCTGCTTGTATTTACAAAGCACTCATCTCAAAGTGCTGGGGCCTGCGACTTCTGCGTTTTTAAAATGATGTACAGGATGAGTATTTTACGGGTCAGATATCACTGTGAGGCTGGGTAGAGTGTCTCAAGAACAGTGCACTTAAAAAAATAGGTAAAAAATACATTTTAATTTAAAAGCATTTCATGTTTGTAGGAACAAGCCTCCCTTCCGGTGAGAGCAGGTCTGAGAACCATGTAATGTAATGGTGAATGATAGTTTTCCATGCCACAGCAACAATAATAAAAAAGAGTAAAATTTGCCTTGAGGACTTACCTGTGTGAAGACAAAGGATCCTGAATAACTGGCAAATAGGCAAACGGAATGTAGCTTGAGAGAGAGGCGTGTCAGACTAACAGCCAATGAGAGGCGGAGCGTGACCCGGCGCACCAGTGACGGCTCTTTCAGGCCAGGGATCCCCTTTGGCTTTTCATCCGTGGCTCCTGCAGCTGAGGGCTGTCTCCCGACGGGAGCGCGGGCGCAGCACGTCTCAGAAAACTGCGCTTATACAAAAGGCGGAAACGGGGCGCCTTGAGATGTGCTTTATGATTCATTCATTCTTGTGGGGAAATGGGGCGAGCGGCTACATTATCATCACACCTTGGCTTCTCCTCTGCTACAGGCTGCAGTGGAAGGAGGGCAATCTTCACACCCTGTCTGAACACGGGTGATAAGCTCAGGGGAAACTGTTGAATGATTAAATGTGGAAGTTCCTGAGTGGCTCAGGGGGTAAGGCACGCACCTTGAGTGCCGCCTGAGCGCTATGAGCTGGTTTTGATCCCACCCCTGTCAGCAGCTGACAGCGAACAGGAGCGCACCGCAGGGGAACAAATCGGCCTCGTTCCACAGGGGAAGGGGTAGGCAGGTAGGTCAGGGCTGCCTCGTCTCACTGTTCTGAGGCACCCCATGACCCCTCAGCCACTAGTGGCTCAGGTGACATCATCAGAGTAGCATCTAATCCTCCAATGAGCACCCACTCCTCTGCAGTGTGACTTGACATTATATTCCATGCAAATCTATTGGAGGATTGTGCTGTTGTGCCTTGGTGCTCCCGAGGGTGTTCAGAGGTTGTTACAGTGAGACAAGGCAAGTATACAATTGGCCCTTCCAGGATAGGGCTGCATAGAGGGGGAAAAATATTTTGTAAAAATTGTCTAATGTTTTTCTGCTGTGAGCGTGGAGAACTGCGAGAAGGAGCAGCTGCTCATTATTACTGAGACAATGTTAGGAAAGTGGTAGATGTTGAGATTAATGGAAAACATGGTCGCTAATGACAGAAGTACATTCCTTAAATTTGTTTATGGAGAAAGAGACACCAGAGAGAGGAGGGCTGAATCGTCTCCGTCTTGCAGGAGAGGAACAGGCTGTAAGAAATGAAATGAAATGAAAATGAAGACATTTCAGTAACAGCAAACTTCAAGCACAAAGCAGATAATGGCTACGGAGCAGGTTTAGAGGGCAGTTAAAGTATATCACTTGTCACACTTCACAAGCGTCAAAATGGAATTGATGATTCTTAAGTTAAGCTTGAACAGGGGGAGGATAACATCTCAGTGAATCTCATCTGCAGGATCTAAAATGCATACTTTTGATGAGCCAGTCAGCCAGAACCTGTTTCTCAGAAAGGTTTGCCCTGCGCTTCATCATTGCTGTCTTTTTTATGATCCAGTTTGTGTTATTCTGTGGTTTAGGGAACACCTAAGTGAATGATTCATCACTGTATTTTAATTGTTTAATTAGAACTGTTGTGGAAGAGCTGTTGATGAGCTAAACAAATGACATCAGTTCCCAAACATTGCTACAGTACATGGTCCTCCATCTTTGATGTACTGTATGCTTGCAAGCTTCTCCCTGAGCCATTAGGTAGGAATGTAATGCAGTTTGGATTTGAAAAGTTGCAAGCTGTATTATCCAAAGGCAAATAAAACCCAGGCAAAGAGTTTAGTTGGACACACTAAGTATACAGAAATCAGTCTTTTTGGGACCTTGATATGGACTTATTGGTATATCTGATTAAACCATCTCCCTGGGGTGCATTAACAGATACTAGCTGACTTTTTCCAGTACGATAAAATAGGTTCCAGTTAGATATAAGCTACACATTAAGAGATCATTGCCATGTATATATCACAGTTAATTATTTCAGAGGAAATATCAAGGTTCCTTTTGATGTGAACAGAACATTTATAGATGTGATTCATGATGTTTATGTTTAGTTCTGTATCTACGCTGTGTACTCCATTAACAATGGAGCAGCATGATAATAATGAAGGAATTGCTTCATATAGATGTTTTTGTCAAGGCAGGGACTCAGGCGCAGACTGGATGGCAGGATGCACAAAGCGAGTTTATTAAATCCCAAAACGAAGTCCAGAACACGAGGCGAAAACAAAAACAGGCGAAATCAAAAATCCAGAAAAGCACAGCACCGATAACAAAATCAGATCCAAAAAATGCGGTCAAGAGGAACAGGCAAAAAGTCAACAAAGGCAGGCAGGCAGGCATATATATAGGGCATATATAGGGCAAGGCTGATGAGCAGATGGGATGCAGGTGTGCAGGCAGGCAGGTGGAAACGGTCAGGTAATCAGGTGGGCGGAGACAGGGAGGAGAGCAGGGCAGGGCTGGAACAGAGGGAAAAACGGAGAACGAGAGCACATGGACAACAAAAACAAACCAGGCTAAGAAGCTGCAGTCCTGACAGTTTTACAGCACATGCGATATGATAGAGACACAGTGGATACTCCCCAGGCTATGCCTTTATTATCTTTTCATAGGTCTGTATTTCATTTTTCTGCTCCCACATCAAAAAGAGCTCTTCAGTGAATTTGAGATGAATATGATCCATAATTTAGCACAATCAAATCAGTGACATAAACCTCCGAAATGGAACAGTGCGGAAGGAGAGTACATTTCCTGGTTTCACACTCAAGGACACGATTCCTCCCACTGAAGACAGAGCAGGGTGGAGCTGCCTCACAGCTGCAATGGATTGAACCCACCACACTACTGAAAAGTCACAGGTTAGAGAAGCATGGCTGTGCATTCATCCCTTGCTGAAAAGTCACAGGTGAGAGAAGCGAGGCTATAAACTCAGTCCAAAGTGCAGGGAAGCACAGAGCCCGGGAAAATTCACAAACCCATGCCCACGCACATGCACACAACTACACAGATATGCACTGACATACTATTCCACACATGAAGTAACTCGCTGGTCCTGAATGCTTTGTATAGTTTTCCATGCTCTACATACCGCTTGCCTTTCACGTGGCAAGCGGACCGACCATATAACGCATTGCCCTTCTCGGATAACCTGGAGCCCGCAGCCACAGATGAAGGTCACGGCCGGACGGTCTCCGTGCGTAATGGGTCGTGATCGCAATTTTGATGGAATTGTTGTAATATCCACGGCCTGTTTGGTTTGTGAATAGTTCTCCTATCAGCCACAGTTGTTCCGTCGAGCCCTGGAGCGGGGTGTCTGAATGAGAGGATCTCTCTCTCTGGGCGCGCAGCCCAAACAACCAGGCCCTGCATTGCAACACGAAGGAGGAGCATTCTAAAGGCTATCTGGGAAAGAGTCTGAGAAATCGCATTAGGCCACAGGAGAGTACATCTCACATTCATCAAAAGCAGAGAGAAAAGCAATTAGGGGGAAGAAAAAGACCTCCGCAACTAGACAAAAAGGAACCGTTGCAAAGGCCTTATGTTTTCAGTGGGGGAAAACAGCAAGCAGAGCAGTGTTTGAAGTGTCTCAAGCCAGTGCTTTGGAAAATGTGTTCATCCATAGATGATACACACCTCTGGAAAAAAGACTTTAACTGAAAATGTGGCCTGTAGTCTGGGGATTTCTGCGCATGACAGCAGAGCTGAAGAACAGTTAAAAACTCAAGCTGGGTTGTTGAAGAAAATTGCATTGTTATGTAAGCATGTTTACATATTGATGGTGCCTCCAGGAGCTTTAAATGACACCTAGGACTGTTAACTCAAAATGATGATTAGTCTGCAAGTATCTTTTTACATGTGTATGGAACTGAATGGTTCTCTAGTGTACGTCGATGAGTGAAGATCCGCCCCAGGGGATGTAACTAGCTGGACATACCAAGATCGTGCCAAGTCAGTGACCATAAAGCCACTGTTTCACTGGGCTGCATCTTCTCCATGAATGACTCCGAGTGCCTTAATAAAAAGGTCACCTCATTGAAATGCCTTATTCCACACACCACAAAGTCAAGACCCTGACTTTAATCACAGTAAAACGAAGTTGCTGCCCTTTCTGTTATTTCATCCGGCGTCACCAGAGGGCGCTGTGTGAGGAACCTCCAGTAATATGAGGCTGTGTGCACCAGCTTCATCATGGGGGCTGAGGGATGCCAATGGCAGGAGCGGTAGGAGGTGTTAGTCTTGAGTAATCGGCTGTGTCACAGTGTCATATCTCCTCAGCGTCCTTCTCCGCCGCGTGTGGCCCGTGAAGGTGGCTGATTGGAGCCGTGGCGTTATGGTGGGGGTGGCCTTCCTTTGTGGCTGATGTCACAGTGGGTTGCACCCCCTACTGTGCACAAGGCCAGGTCATGCTGTGAGGCCAAACGATGCCCCATTTCCATGGCAAGCCCCTGTGCACCCAGGAAATGGAGAAGAGATATCAGTCCTGTTCGTGACACTTATCGACAGTGTGTTGGAGACTTTGTAGTTTTGCAGATACCATGACCTCTCGCCACTCAACCACAAGGCCCTTTTACCTTGGCATTTTACCTTTATGATGCTTTTTTATTTTTTGTTAATTTCACTGAGCACAAATCCCATGCTGTTTTTTAAAGAAACCACAGCGAGCAGGCCTTTAATTGGTCAGTCAAATTTCAGGACATGATCCATTAAATTGAATAAAGCCTTTTTTGTTAGATAAGTCATCAACTGTGATCTTGTACAGCCATGTTGTGTCAGTAGCTGAGGCTTTAGTATTGTCTACTTGAAGGTTGACCAATGCATAGTCTTGATAATGGTGTTTGATGCCTTGTTCTCTTTTGTGGACAGCAGTGTTGCACAGTAGAACTGAGTAGGGCATACAACCCAAAGGTTGCTTCTTCAGTTCTCAGGTGGGCTACTACCATTGTGCTCTTGAGTAACTTGCATTGCTTCTGTAAATATCCCACTGTAGAAATAAATATGTAATCTATGTAGGTCACGCTGGATACAGGCATCTGCTAAACCAACGATTTAGTTGGACATGCATCTTTTCTTTGGGGTTTGTGTGAACATGCCTGGTTTTACACATGGTGCCATGCTCAGGACCTTGAGAGAGTTATCCATGGAGGTCTGCCTGCGTAGTCTGTCCTGACGCTTTTGTCCTCTGGAGGCGTCTGATTGCAGCCACCCTAAAGCTGGCATCCACATTTCCATTGTCTGCAAAAATGCTACGCTACGTCGCATTTAGCAGGTCTATGTAAATGTGATGATGGCTGTCTGCTGTTGCAGGGGGGAGCAGTTTGGGAACAGATGCTTTGGAAAAGTTATAGTTGCAAAGTTACTGTGCGAGTGAGAGGGAAGAGGTGACAGCACACCCCGGCGAGAACGCTTTATTTTCCCTCTGAGCGCAGCGGCCTGTAACGGGGTACCAGGGGAGTTCATTCTCCGCCAATACAGATTGCCTCGTGTCCCCTTCAAATACAAAGGTCACTTTTCACGGAGCAAAACAAATTTCTGTCAGTTGATTCAAAACGCGAAAGTCACCTGAGTTTCCATTTGAGAGAACAAGCTGAGCCGTGGCTGGAGCAGATACTGTTGACTGAAGTCATTTGGTCGGAAACCCACTCAATAAGGGAGGGTTATTTCCCAACAGAGGCCAGCACAAATAAAGCTCACAAACAGACACACACACGCACACACACTCACGGACATACACACACAGACACACACTCTCGCAGACAAACACACACACATGTATACACACACACACACACACACACACACAGACATATACACACACACATTCCCACAGCTGTTGACATTTTCTCATCTGTTGTTACTTTTGATCCACAATTTTTAAACAGCAGATCAGTTGAAATGGTTTAATATCCAATGAAAAGCACCATTTCAGTTTCAAAGAGCCAACACTGCTCATGTATTCAGTCTTCACCCCACATTCTTTACCGCTAGGTTTGCAGCCATTTAAGAGAGAATCTTTGTATGCTCATGAGTTTTAAAGTGTCATGGATTATAATCTTTTATAAGCATTCCAGCAAGTGCTGAAATCTGTGAATAAAACAAAAAGAAAAATCCATTCTCTGTCTGCAGCAGTGCACATGAAATGCACTGTCGTGATTTATGTGGCTTTAAATCTCTGATCCTCTGGGGGGGGTTATGGGTGACATTACGCTGTATAGTAGACAGATTACTGGCACTCATATCCTAGCTGACATTGGAAGGTCAAGCCGTCTCTGTCGATTTCACAACGGCATCACAAAGAAAACAATGCTGAACAGTGTTGTTGATCTGTTTTTCTGAATTATTATTTTGATGGAATCAGATATAAAGTTTGGTTATGGCACTGGTCATGTGTCAGGTATTCATGTGGTGGATTCAGTGTTTGGAGCCAGAACAGTTTTTGCCAAAATATGCAAAACAAGTTTCCATTTTGTACGCACAGCCAAGGGATCCCCGTGGCTTGCACATTCTCTGAGATTTATGTTTTGAACGCATTTAATCCACAGCTGCCGAAATGAGCTGTCAGCTCTCATTTACGTGAATGAGAAGTAAAAAAATGTTAGTTAGGAAGTTGCAGAGTAGCATGTAGAATAATTCACTTTGTTAATGAGATGGAAAGATCTTCAAGAAGCAGTTTCCGATCAAGTTGCACGGACCTCCTGCAGTCCCTGTGATGGTTGAAAGTGCCGTATAGCCATCTCCAGAACAATCAGATGAAGAGATGGTAATGAAGAGAAAAATCAAAGAAAGCGATAGAGCCAGTTTTTTAACCACTGTGAAACTAGGATGCTACAGCCTGACATTTTACATTACAGCACACAGAATGCGGTAGCCAAACATTTTCTACAGAAGCGCACTACAGCATTCAGCAAACAGAGATGTTTTGCCTGGAGGAGGGTCCCTTCTGCGCTGTAATTGTCTTTAAATTGGAGGATCTGGGCAGACAGATAACTTAGAAACTTAGACTTGGATTAAAGCTGTTTTAAAGGTTTCCTGCAGTTTTCTTGAGGTAGTGTTACAACAAAAAAAAAAAAACCAAAAGCAAAAAAAAACCAAGTCAGTTGATTGGCTAACACAGACAGGCCTGTAAGGGAGATATTAAGCACCGCCAAGACTGAGCAGCATACTGTAAGTACTGCTGAGGGGCTGTGAAGCAGTGTGGCTTTGGCATTGTGGTATGCACACTGTAATGCAATCGTCAGTCCAGTGTGCTGTTGTGTACTCACCCTGCCATTTATTTTGAAGTTGCAGCATGGGAATCGCTTATATGTGAAATTGTCTGCACAAAAGCTAGTGCCAACTTCTTGTTGGATGTTAGCGATGGCTAACAAACATTCATCACCTTTGGAATATATTGACCAAGATAATGGTGACAAGTGGTGAGGACTGTATAGTAATAGTAGCTTTCTATTTGAACATTTTCTGATAAAGTATTGCTGGAGGGATGGAGGAATTATTTGGCCTGCAGAATGTTTCACCTGTTATCTGTGCTGCTCCGGTCACTTATTCAACGCAAGGTGGTGACACTAGAGCAGAGTTGCTTGAGAGCAGATTCTTTCAGAGGGAGGATACCAAAATTCCAGTTCACAGATCCATTCTGTGCCCATGTGCTCAGTTGCTGGTTTGGTTTAATTCCTCTTCCACTCCGTTTTTGCCAAGTACTTGAATGTGTGATTCCACGTACTTTCCACTCTGTAGGCTAATACAAGGGCAGTGATTGAAACAAAATCAGAATAGCAAAGCAGGGGTTCTGCTGTAAGCTAAGGGTGTATTTATTATCTGTGCATGCCCTTTGGGAATATACACACACACTATCCCCCCACAACTCATAGGAAATGGGTAGTTATGAATAAAACATGTCTACATTCCAAGACATCAATAGCATGTTGGCCCGCCTTTGGCGTTAATGACTGCTTCATTGCATCGTGGAAGACCGTCTATTAATTTCTGGCACAGTGCTGATGGTGTTTTGCTCTTCCTTTAAAGTATTAGCAAGCTCCACCTCTGAAGATGGCCATTTTGTCCGTGCCCTAATTCTGCCTTTCAGTTCATCCTAGAGATGTTCTATCAGGGTGAGGCTGGGCCTGAAGTCTGCTGATGATATTCTCTTCAAATCACATCACACCCATTTTCCTGCAGTTAGATGGGGTATCCCATGACTTTTGGTAGGCTATGTGTGTGTGCCTGCATGCGTGCATATATGTGTGTGTGTGTGTATGCATCGGTATTTAACATGCGCTCTGCTTTGTGTGGACCTTGTTGCTCTCCAAGCTCAGCATTGAAAGACTCTGGGTCTTTGCAGACAGCAGGTTTTGAGGCCTCTGCCCTCCCATTACATAGTTACTGATTGCAGAGCAATAACATGATGACAGATGCCATGGCAAAGGGTCGCCTCCTCGCCCATCAATTTCAGCCCTGCCATTACACAGCCTGGCAGTGGCCCACACCGCTAAGAAGCTTTAGGATGTCTGCTGAGAAGATCAAAGGCTACATTCCTCGTTCCATGCGGTCTCTGTTATAGTGATGGGGCCAGTTACAGGTTTTTGTTTGGGGGGGATCAATATTCTCCGTCTACCACCATGTTCACAAACTTCCGTCAGGGCTTGTAACTGAATCGATGCGCCCTTGTCACCACAGTCTGACCACGCCTTTTTGGCAGGATGCTGCGGTTGACGTGTTTGAGGAGCAGGTCAGATTGTATAGTAAACAGGCCTGTTTGGCAGGAGGTGGGTCACACTTTCATTTATTGGCTTGGGTAGGACATCTGAAATAATTGGTACAATAAAACACGAGTGCTTATTTTAATTAGCACATGAGAACTTGTCTAGAATTAACAGGTGATGAACAGATTAGTTTCTGTGGAAGAGAAGGTACCAATCAGTGCAGGGAATGAATCACCTGCAGAAAATAGTGTATTTACATTCTAAATCATAATTAAAAATTACCTCTGAAAACAGTACATTTTTAGAGACAAAAATTGAAAAGTAACTTCTCTTTGTTCAGCTGGTAGCCTTGTCCCCATCTATTACACAGTTGTTGTCTGTTTACTTTCTTTAAATAGTTCAGGATTTTAGTAATGAAAAATATTGTATTTATCAATTGTCTTTCCATGGTGTGAATGCTCCCCTGAAATAAAATATGACCAAGAAATTACACTTGATTGAATTTTCATTGCCAAGTTATCCTCCACCTTTTAATCTTGAAACCTCTTTATGAATAACTACATCTAAGTTTCAGGCACTGTGTATTGGAATTATAAATGATCCTTCTGTGGCTACAGTCCATTAAAGATGCATGTAATGGCATTGCTTAATGCACATTCCTTGCTTAGAAACCCATTTGATTAAAAGTCTGATGTGAGCACTTGCATGCTGGGTTCAGCCGTAGCCATGATGAAACTTCAAAGAGCTCAACGAAACGCAGCCACCGTGGCTTGGCGGGTCCCGGGTTTTCTCGTGGGGAATCGGTCATGCACAGCTAGTGACCGGAGCGCATTTGGACACAGCTGATTACGCCAGCGAAAAGCGGTCCTGTGGCATTTTGGAAGGGTGGAAATGTGTGCTGTTAGTGAGCTGTGTATCCAGCCTGTGTTAAAGGGTCTGTTTCCATCGTCTTAGGACAAGGGCCAAGGGGCAGCAACGTGTAAGTTCACTCAGGCAAATATTAACACACGTACACGTGCATGCACACACGCACACACACGTACTCACACACACACGTACACATGCCCATACAAACACACTGACACCCACACATACACACACACAGACACACACACACACACACACACACACACACACACACACACACGCACATACAGTACACACAGTAAAAGCACACATGCAACATAGGAAAAGTACAGACTGAGCCTAATTGACATGTTTTTTATTCCACAGTGGGTCTCATTTTAATTCCACATCTGTTCATGTTGTCAGGGCTCGCTTGTCTTCCAGAGACCAAGCCTGCCACAGAGGCAGTGGCAGAAATGTGAATGCATTTCAGTTACTGTAGAGCCCGTATAAATCGAGGGACATTTGTAACCATACTAAACAGCTCAATTTCCCATCCTCGTCACCTTTAATGCGCGATCCCTTTGTGTCGGCTCCTGTAAAGGGCTCTCACTCTGCGATAAGGATATATTCATTCCCCTCGCCCGCTGTCTGACGCTTCTCACGTGGGTTTTAAAGTGGAGAGCACATTGCTTTCTGAGAGTGGCGAAAGCCTGCCTGTTTGCCTAATGAATACACGCGAAGAAGAGAAGAAGAGAGAGAAGGCCCGAGATCCAGTCAATAAACTGTCATTCCTATTTGGCCGCTCCATAAAAACCTCTCAAGGGTGTAATGGCACATCTTTTCTCGTCCTTTTTTATTGTAAAGTATAAGCGGGGACGTCTTTGGCTGTCAGGTTGCGAAGTTCCTTTGTGAGGATGGTCCGTTCTTTGACACTGAGGACTGTCTCGTCTGTACTCTCCTGCTCGGCCGCTCGCTCGGGTCCCCGGGGGCCTACCGCAGATGGTCGTATCGCGCGTCTGAGCAGAGGTCCATCAGGGAGAAGGAGAAATGATACAGAGCAGCCCTGCACATTCTTCTGTGGGCCTCCGCTCTTATCAGCTCTGTGGTAAAAGGGTACGCGTGTCCCGAGACTGAATAAGCCCACAGGCCCACGTGTTTAATATTTGAATACTGCCCTGTCCTTCAACATGTCAAAGCCTCCTGATATGCCTCCACAGGCACGCAGCTCAGGAAAGTGTTCACAGGGGTGGAAATTGCCCTGCCACTGTATAGGGGGTTTGAGCCATTCTGGGTCCAACCAACAGCAGGTTAATGTATTTGCCACAGGCAGCTTCCACTCAGACCACAAACCTGCTTCAGCTGAAACGTGGAATGGCTCAAAATGTTGATGCATTGTGAGGGCCACTTTCATCCACGGTTTGCAGCCAAACCTTCGCTCTGGCACAGTTTGGCCATGTAGGAAAATGTAGGAGTCCTTCTTCGTTTGTGGAGGACAGGTTATGCCAAAAAAAAATGTTAATTGAGGAATTTGAATTGAATACAATTCTCTTATCTGGTTCTCCATGGTTTCCTACATTGGCATTTATTAAATTAACAGACCATTTGCACATGGGACATGTTAATGGCTATTCCTGGACTGCTATGTCCTCTTCATTCTCAGCCACAGGTGGACAGGTAATTCATTGTGATGGATATCAGGTGGGCTTTCAGAGTGGGCATGGGACATGCTAATTACTCTCGCTTTTAGGAGCCAGAAATAGTCAGAAGCTTGAAGGAAGGAACATGAAGCGAACAAGCTGTTGATATGGGAACACGCTTTTTGGCCTGAAAAAAATAGCATCTCTGACGCTATTATGATGTGAGGTTTCCTCGTAATTATCCCATTGTTCCAAGTCACTGTAGTGGCATCCTTATATGATGACAGAGTACCTCATAATTATGAGATGCTAAGTCAGCATTATGGGGAAGTAGCTCTTCAGTGTTATGACGCACCCAGCCGTAATTTTGAGGATGTATGTGAGAGGGAGGAGATACGTTCTCGTAATTGTGACTTATTAACATTACGTAATTACTGTCTGCATATATTTCCCCGCACAGCTCTGGCCTTCAGAATGCACTGACACTGGCTGATGGAGCTAACTTGCAGTAATACTGGTGGCTTGTTTGTCTTTGTAATGAAACTAATTATGACAATGTTCTTTTCAGCACCTCTGAAAATGTGACAGAATAGTACTTACAGAGAGCTGGTTATTTCAAGCAGCAAGTCAATGTCTATTATGGATTAAGTCATATTTACGACTAAACACTTCAGCTTGTGGTTGAATGTGAGAAAGATAAAGCAATCCAGGAACAGGAATGTAAACTTAAAATCAAAATGTGAGCAAATTAAAGTGACATTAACTCAGTTAAATAAAAACAAAAATGTAACAGTTTTGATGAAGGGCAATAAATGAAAACAGAGAAGGGAATGATTCCATGGAAAAGAAAATATTAAAAAAACAATTCTTCTGGTTTATTTTCACATTTTACTTTCTTTTTTTGCTCACAGTCAACCATTGCTCTGCTTTAGGATTTTTGCATTTCTTTCTTTGATTTGCCATTCCTGGTGCTCATTTTTCATTTTTGTATTTTGGCATATATTACCCTTCACAGTTTTTGGGTATATGTTTGCCAGGGTAAAGGGTAACCAATAATTGATTGAAAATTGAGAATCCACAATGGTTTGTCAATAGAGAGGGGCCATTGAGTGATTGACAGCGATTACAGCAGAAAGAAGACACAGTGTCCTCTACAGAGAGAAGTGTGCTGCATCTGTGTTCTTTACTTCAAGCAGCCTTTGCAAGAAAGCACAGTAATATGACTGCAATATTTGTCAAAATGCAGCTTATATTGGCAAATATATCAGTTATTATTCTTTTCTTGTCATTTTGTGCATACATTTTTCAGTACATTCTGCTATATATGACAAAATAAATTGACAATAATTGACATATTTTGTAGTGCAGACTATCTGTAATTGACAAACAGTAACACGTGCCTTAAATTTGGGGTTTATAGTTTCCCATGCTTTAACATGTAATCCTTTAATTTTGTATTACTTTTCCATTAGACTGAGCTCTCTGCAGGCTGGGCTCTGTATAGGGGAGTGTCGCCACAGAATGGAGAGGTCCAAAGGAAATAAATTACCCACACTGTCTGGCTCTGAGAGCCCCCTTGCATTTCTCACTGGGAGAATCTGCTCTAAGTTCTAAATACACCCCCTGCAGGGACACACACACAAACGGACACAAACACACTCATTGTTAGGAGAAATACGTAATCTTGCCGGAACCCTCACTGTTGTGGGAATTTATTTAATGAGAATTGCCCAAATGAGCATAAATCAAGCTCCCTTTGAATTGATCCAGCCATAGTAGGTTATTGCTTTCTCTGAGTGCAGAGAGCACTCGGCGAAACGCCTGAGCTGCAGCAAAGGACATTGGAGCTGACTGCTGCCCGCTAAGCTTCGGGATCTCAAACGAGAGCAGTATAAATTACTTTGCATGGCAGAGTTTTACAGTTGGATAAGATGATCTCGGATAAGATGAAGATGATCTGTCGCTCCACTTTTGTAACTGCAGTAATCACATCACTGTAAATTTACTGGTTCTTTTTTTTTTTTTGCAAATGTTAACAAGAACCTTAACCAGCAAAATGAAATGAACACACAAACACAATTTGGGTCTGTAGATCTAATTTTGTGGACCTCTGAAATTTGATGTGTGCGTGTGAATGCGTGCATGTGCGTGTGTGTGTGTGTGTGTGTGTGTGTCTATGTGTCTGTGTGTGTATGTGTGTTTGTATGTGCATTTGTGCATATGTGCATGTGTGTGCATGTTAGCGACTTAGCTTGGCTATTGCCTATCATATGGGTGTGTACTGCCCCTTGAGCTGCTCCCATTCTGTTGACTAACATGACTGATGTCAGCTGGGGCGAGACATAAAACTCGTCCCGGGTCTGAGTGCCTGAGCCCAGCGTGCCGAAGAGTAATTGAGCAATATTTCACCTTTTTATGAATGTAACTAGACATGATTCCACTTGTGAGACAGGAAACTGCGCAGACGTCGTGTCCATGAAATGCGCCTCGGGGAAAAACTGCGCAAACGTCGTGTCCACGAAACGAGCCACAGAGGAAAAAAGTCAGCGAGGAAAGGATGATTGTCGACACGGCCCACCCCCCTTTAATGGGAGCCTGAGGATGGCCTGTCAGTTTTTAATGAGTTCTGGAATAGGTGTTCTGTGACCCACACTTGTAATACCTATAACACGAGCGGTAAGTGCTTTGTGACTTGCCTTGGTCTTCAAACACTGGCTAGACGGGAAGAAAATCTCTCATCAAGCCGCTCATCAACCCACTCCAGCATCCTCCACGGAGCGTTTGGTTTTTAATGACGAACGGCACGTCTTTGAAACGTCGGGTAGGGAGTCCGGGGTGACGCTGGCATGTTAATTGTTTCATGAGAAACGGTGGGTGTTGCTTCTAAAGGGCCTTACGGCACGGGGCTCGCCCCCGTCCCACTCTCCTCCTCCATTTCAAAGTGCCCTCAAAGGATCTCTCCTGTGCCGTGCGGTGGGGCACCGTTAGGAACCATTATTTTCACACAATGCGAAATGCAGTCTGATGCGGTCCTCCTCATTATTCTGCGGCGTAGCAGGGTCGTATCAGGACTGTGATGTCTGAGACAGGAGTGTCGGTGTCTGCACTAGCACCGGAAAGACCCTGAGAGGTACTGGCACATCAATGGTGTTTTTCATCAATGACAAAGAAGCTTGGTTTGCGTTATTTAATTTGCCGTTTTCCTCAGAGATTTACATGTACGCTGCTGGAAAGTTTCAAAATGCCTGGTGGTTTGTCCTTTACGCGGCATTGTGTGTATGCCTAGCCGGGATCAGCAAGGACACTCACCTCACATGGCTTGCGTAGGTTATCGTGTTGTTACTTCAACTGGATGTTGTGCTGATGCATTTTAGATTGAGCGCCCCGCTCTGGGGCTGGATTCAAAGGCCAGATCCCAGCCCGCCGGCTTCCTGATACGCGCCCTTCCGTCAGGGCACCGCACACGGGCGCTGAATTGGGAATGAGGCCCCTCTCCGTAAGGCCGGAGTGGCCCGCCTGCAACGGGGGGGGCGGGGGGGTAGAGGCAGGGCCCGGCTGTCGCAGCCGGGAATGATTAAGACACAGTCATACTCGCGGCTCCATTCAGGAGGAATCACTCAGGGTCAGTTTCATTGTTTAACGCCGCGCCCATCGCAGTGCCGGCGCGGTAATTGCTTTCCTTTTATCAGCCGGGACCAGGGGTTCATTCAGACCACATCCCTCACAAAGACTGATTTAAGTTCCACACCGGGCTCCCTGTCCCCGATTGTTTAGAATGTACTTCGGTCCAGAGGAGCGACGAATGGCTGCAGAATGACTTTTTCTCCTCCTCCCGAAAATCTGTTGTGAGGTCAGCCCGGCCCTCAGAGCAAAAAACATACATGAAGTCCCCCTCTACACACAACATCTAACCCTTTATAAGTTACATTTTTTCTCTTCTTATGGCTGTGCTAATCGTGTATGCCTTATACACTGTCATTCTATATCATTCTATCTAATGAGTTGGGGTCATTTCCATTTCAATTCAGTCAGTTCAGGAAATGTTCATAAATTCAGGCCATGAACTGAAAATCACCCATAATGCTCCGTGAAGATTCTTCAAATAATGATTTGAATTTTGGTTGATTCCCCCGAACTGACTAAATTAAAATAGAATTGGACCCAACTTTGCTGTCATTACGCTCCATTAGTTTGGATGAGACCACCACAGCATAACATAAAGGTTGCAGGTTCAACTCCCAAGTGGGGCATTGCTGTTCTAACCTTGAGCAAAGTACTTGACCTGAATTGCTTCAGTAAACATCCTGTTGTGTAAATACTGTACTTAACACAGAAAGTATGCTGTTAGCATTGACACAGGTGTTGGCTCACCAAATGAGTAAAGTAAAGATCATTCTGGAGAAGAGGAAGAAGAAGATGTAGTCACATCCTGTGTTCTGCAATGTCTTTCTGTTCCTTTAAAAACCAGGAGTACCTCTGACAGGTTAGAGCATGTTGCACACTGAATGACACTAATGTTTTACTGAATAAAACTTATCTGGGCCCAACAAGCACCCCTTGGCACAGGCTATGCCTGAAGCAAGACCTTGCCCTGTTCCCTGATTGTCTTTGCTCTCGTGCTATTAAAGATGGCTCTTCTTTTTTTCATGATCAGCAAATTGGATAATGTTATGATTTAATCTGAATTATAGACATAATGGTGGATAATGTGTATTAATGGAGTTTCATTTCATTGTTTTCTTTGCTGGAATTGTGAATTCCATTTAAAGCTCCTTAAGAAGCTGTTATCTAAGCAAGACGGAGGGGTATCGCTAAGCAGCTCTTGGCTGATTGGATTTGGTTGCATTTCACACATGATTCTGGGAATAAATAAATCGAAAAAGTTAAGATTAAATTATGTATAAAGGAATGCAATGTTGTTGTGTGATTAAAACTATGAGAAGCTTACATTTTTCATACTTTACAAAAGGGAATTCTAGAAATATTTCTCTTTGAAGTTTTGGCAACACTTTCTTGTCTGCCAAAATGTTTTTTAAAAAAACTCCTGGGCATATTTCCCTTCATTTCTTTAAGATATAAAGTGTGAAAAACATATTTCTTTATTTCTTTCTTGTGAGATTTCTGTCCTCTGTTCCCTCTGTTGCAAAGCTAGGATCTTCATTCAAAGTTTCATTTGATCTGTTATTTGCATGGTTGGAATTTGTACTGTCCTATGGCAGTCAATAAAAAGGCACAGAAGCGGGTCCTAAAGCAGCTTGTTCTATAGAGCATGTTTTTTAAAGAATAAGCTACTTTCCAAGGGTAGAAGAGACAGGAGAAGCCATGGCTATTACTGCGCATTGCTTATGCGCTAATAGGGATGGGAATGACTGTTTTCTGTTGTGCGGAATGTTGTAGCACAGGCTCCACAATGTGGTTGCTGTGTGCAAGTGCTTTGCAGGCAAAGAGCGGGAAATGCACCCAGGCACAAGCAAGGCTGAATGCTCACGCGCTGTAAATTCACAAGAGCTCACCACACGCGGCCGCCCAAGTCCAGATAAAGAGTGCCCTCCGAGGAGAGCACTTCACAAGGGACACACGCCTCTGTTTTAAATCAGGCGTATGCTTGGCTCCCACCTCCAACACCTCACATAAATAGAAACAGAAGTTTACAGGTTGTGTAAGCAGATCAGTGGTGGTCTGTGAGTATTCATCAGTGAATATTTATCTGTGAGTACAGTGTCACATTTTGGATTTGGTTAGTCACATGACTGATATTGACTGTCTCCCTTGCTGTTTTTTCTCTCCCTCAGAAATGCATGAAGTTCAACGTCGAAGCCCCCATCTGGTCCTCCAAGCAGCGCATCCTATGTACTCTGAATCAGAGCCTGAAAGACGTGCTCAACTATGGGCTCTTCCAGCCGGCCTACAACGGGAAAGCTGGGAAGTTCCTGGACGAGGAGCGCCTACTAAAGGAGTACCCTCTTCCTGCTGTTACCCCCGTCCCATACTTGGAGGTAGGGCACATCTCCTCACCTGGGCTTTCACCTGGGACAGCCCACTGCTGTCAGAGGGGGTCATCACAGTGTGAGACATTACAGTGTTGCATGAGACACTGATGGCCCTGACTAACCCAGAGCCCCTAATCATCATGGAAACCATGCAAAGAGGAAACAGAATCAGAATTGCAGGAAATGATTAGTTTTCATGTTTTAGTATACAGCTATGAAAATGTCAGAATCGGGTCTCAATAATTGTCTCCTCAGAAACAGTGTGTTACTTTTTCATGTTTTAAGTTTGAGACCTGGCTTCTCTTGTTTTAGTCTCCGCTTGCTCAAGGATAGCAGGTCATTTTTTCCCAGTTGCCTGTGGCTGAGGTTAGCGTACCTGGGGAAGTGATAAATGCGCACAGTGCGCAGGGTGACAGAGCCTGGGAAGGGAGAGGCCAGAGGTGCGCGGCAGGAAGGAGCGGTTTTTCATGGCTGAGCTGGGCTCTGAGGAATGTGACGCATTCAAAAGCACATCGGTCAGCCCAGACTCACACACACACACACACACACACACACACACACACACTACATATGCTCTGACCTTCACCCCCTGCTGTCTTCCTAACAGTCACACCACAGACCACCTATAACTGAACCACCCCGCTACCCACCCCTCCCCCAAAAAAAGGATATGTACCAGCAGGTTTACTCTGTCATTCATTCCAATAAAAAAACCTTCATATGCGAGCAGCACAGCGGATGCACCAACACTTTTACAGATGTGACTAATAATACCTGTTGCCTCACGTTATCCATAGTCCACAGCCAGTTTGCCCCAGGAGCTAATGCGCTACAACCACGCAGCTTTGGGAAGCGGTGTGCAGCTCCGCTGAAACGTGAGTCAGACGCCGATCCTGCGGTGGGTCAGAACAGGATGCATCTTTAACGGGCCGTGGCTTGGACAGACCCCAGCTCGCTGCTCCGATCACTCCCCTCCTCGAGCCGCTTTGACAGCGCTAAACGGATCTCAGAAACCGGGGAACGGATCCGTGCGTGGCTGTCCGTTTTCAGATCTCCTCCCATTCGTCTTGTTGAGGGCCTTTACTCAGGCTTGGCAATCCTTTCCCCCGTCCGGAGAGCGGGGGACGGCTTTGTCTTCGGCTGGCGCAGAACGAGGAAAGGTGGCAGGCTCTGCTCCCCAGTCAGGACCCTCAGGCACCCGGAAGGACGCCTACCGTGCTGGCTTTAGCATGACCGGCAGCTACACAGGCACACAGTCATTGGACTTAATGAAGTGAATATTCTGTGCTGTGGGTTGTTATGGAATGGTGTTGACTGGCCAGTGGGGGGTGGTGATGGGATGGTTTGGATAGTTGGAATAGTTTTCGATCAGACGGCCCATCTCTTAGTCCCGTGAATGGAATATGTTCCATGTTTAGCGGTCTCCTCTGCTACAGTGAGCAGGAAAATGTTTGCGCGAGTATCTGACCTCTAGTACTAGATCTATATTTCCTGCCGTGAGCTATGTTTTATCGGGCAGGGATGAAAGCATGGCTTACGTTCACCTCACTTGGCTTTGCTGTAATTGATTATTAATTGTAAAACATCCAGAAACCATTGACATGGGATGTTTTGCAGAGCCTTTTCCCACCCAGATGTATATCACAATGAGAGTGAGAATACTGCAAGAACACTGGAGCAGGTGCCTATGTGGTCTCAAATAGGCCCTTGCCTGGAGAAGGAATTAATGCAAAAGCTAAATCTTTGTACCTTAATTTTACATGCGCAGTGATTATTAGTGTGTATTTGTTTTGCAGCTATCCAAGGCAGCTAACATAGCATTTTTTAACAGTATACAGCTGGATATTTACTGAGGCAATTCAGGGTAAGGACTCAAGGGTGCCATGGCAGTGATCCATGTGGGATTTGAGCCAGCAGGTTGCAAGCTATGTCACACTGTGGTATAGTAAACATGCCTTCCTGCTCTGGTTTAACAAACACTTCAGACCTCATATCCACTGGGTGTTTAAAAGTTTTTACCAGCTACCAGCGGTGACCTTTAACCTGAAGAGCTGAAGCCTTTGAGCCTCACATGACAGCATTGAATCAAGATATTGCATGAGATATTTCAGTGTAACTCAGTGATGCAGCTTTATTACATAAAAGTGCTTGTAAATGCTGGTTTAGTGAGGTGAATCTATATTCTGTACTGAAGTGGAAAAGAGGGCATTTTATTGGACCCTTGTAAATGCATAAGTGCACTGCCTCAGCTTGCAGCTACAATAAGCTCATTTGTAGGCCCCTTGCTTTGCCCATACTGAGGCCCTGTGCCCCTGTTTCCCCCAAATGCACATGCAGGCTGATATATGGCAGACAATCAGATTTAATATTTCACTGTGGTTGAGCTGCCTGTCCAGTCTCCGAGCGTTCACCAGCCTGTCTGTCAGACTCAATGCAGGTCTTGCGGATGTCAGGCCTCTGCATGCACCATGATATAATCAGGCCAGCATGACTTCTGTGTCCTGTGTGTAGGACACGAGCCCTTCCCGCATATATTTGCACCATGCCTTTTAAAAGGAAATCTGTTCTCTTGCTCTGACTTCAACCAGAAATGCAATTAACGTTCGCTGCGTTCCCTTGGGCCAAGTGTTTCATTTCTCGTGAAAGAAGGGTAACATTGACAAGTGCCGCTCCAGGTGGCTACGGAGTAGAGTGTCTTTGGCAAGAGCAGTCAGTCTGCTTCTACAGTAAAGACAGAGTCCTCAGGGAAACTGCACCAGCAATTCCTACATCCACACATCATTGCTGTGAAAGAAACCTGGCTTTCAGAGTAGCTGTTGACATAATTGTTCTGGTTGGTTCAATATAAACTGTTGTTTATAACTGGAGTTTGTGAAGATAGACATATACATAATGAGAAAGACAGCTATTCAGATTTGTGATACACAGAAACCTACATGTGTTGGGATTGCTTTACATCAATCAACATGGAACAGCAGAAATTTGGATACTGCCTTTTGGACACCTGGATATTAGTCTATGCGTTGTTCGGATGATAGGAAAGTGTACGTCAACAGTGTTGGCTACTAACAAATGAAAAGATGCTTCATCTACATGCCCCAAGCTTTGCTTCCAAAGAGGCTCGTCCATTTTCACTGCTCTCCTCCCTTTGCAGTTCCGCTACAAGAGGCGCGTGTACACCCAGAGCCACCTGGAGGACAAGCAGCTAGCCAAGCTCCACACAAAGGTAAGAGGCGCATATACAGGTGTTCCACAGACTCTGTGACAGAGCTCTCTGCGTTCCCGCTGTTTCTGCCTGCTTTGGGCCTGCAGCCAGCTCTTGTGTGCCCTTACGCTTGCGGTATGGTAGATAATATCACATCGTGAAACGCTCTCTCACATCGAGACTGCTGTGTCTCTTATTGGCCATGTGGGAGGCCAGATGATGTGTTTTTGGTTATTATTACTGTAGGTACTGATTTATGTGCTGATTTTGGTGTCTACGGTTTCAGCAGAGACCCTGTGTTTTTTGGACCGCCACCCACCGCTGTGCTTTGTTTTTGTCATCTTGCTGCCCCGGCAGCATCAAGATCGCAGGGACTTTGTTACCATAACGATGTTCTTTTGATCATTTTAAAGAACTGTGATGTCTCTGTTGTTGCAAGCCAGTTCCGAAAGCGATTGTGTGAAGTTAATTAGTCGGGTGAAAATAAAGACTCGTCAGAAGTTGTCGAGCATGACATATCAGTTATTAGCTATTTGAAATTAATCAGAAGGGGTTTAATGTACATTTTCTTCATTTGTTCGTTTTAATTAAAGCAGGATCATAAAACGACTGTGAAACCGTAAAAAATCGATCTTTGTGGTGCTCACGTGGGCGGTCAGGTTTAATTCAGGTGATCCGTGCTGTATTCATGGAACTATAAGAAATGCTTTACAGTCAGTGACTGATTAACACCTGGGATAGCAGGTTCTCCACCTTCCTATCCTATCTATCACTCCAGTGAACTCACTGAAGCCTGCAGTCTGAGCTCAATGATAGATTCTGCTATCACAAAAAAACGGTGTCAGCCATCAAGATACACATTTAGGACCACAATCCTGAGCACGCTCCAGAAGAAACAAACAAAGGAGATTTATTAACCCTTCTGCTGCTGCATGTTAGCTTCTTTTCCCTGTATGTTAGTTCAGCTGTAACCCGCGAGGCTCTGTCAAGTCAAGTCAAGCCAAGAGAGTCAAGAGAGATGGGACCCATGGGACCCATGGTGCTACATTGTCAGTGAATACATACACAAGACAATAAATAGACAAAATATCAGGACATTAAAGACATCAAATGGAAATGTGAGACAGTACTACTGAAGGCGGCCGCCCCGGCACCGTGTTAATCCTCTGAGGCGCGCTCTGAGCCCCAGCTGTGCTTTCCGCGCGGAGTGCAGATCAGCACAGCGCGGCTGGGGAGTTGTCTCTCACCTGGGCGTGCTGCGACACCGCTGCCGGTGTCGGAGGCGCGAGACGGCCGTCTCCTCCGCCGCACCTGCGGCACGCGCGCACGGTCGCGAGTGTTTCCCCGGCTGATTCGCGGCTTGTCGGGAGGCCGCGCCGGTCCCGGGGGAACCCGCAGATAACACTCTCTCGTTCCCTCCTCTTAAAAACCCTTCAGCTCATCCTCTCAGTGCTGTGAAGTAGACCGCGCTCTCTCCCCCTTTCACACTTTGAGTCTGCGGTGATAAGCGCTAATTCACCATTGCATGACTTTTAATTTGGTACGTAAGCATACGCTATGTTCCAGACCTCACAGCTATACAGGTGTTCCCATAGAATACTGTTGTGTTCTGTTGTGTACAAGTTTTGAATTCTGTTTGCCTTGCTTGCTGTTTAGAAATCATTGTGCTCTCTCCTAGAGTTCAGGTGAAAGCTTCTCTTTCGTTCTGCTGTTTAATGCGTGGGCAGGTGCAGCATGTATCTTGATTTAGCGGTTGAAGGTCACAAATACTTTACACATTGTTTGGTGATTAGAGTCAGAAAGAAACCAGTAAGAACTTCTTCTTTGTTAATGTCCATGAGCACTCATCTGCATTGGAGCTCATTCTATTGGATGAACAATAGAGGGACAGCGTATTCATTGTAAAGTGATCTTGACTGACAACAGCAAAACTCCAGCATTAGCTTTTAGCCCTAAGATACTGTGAGTTTAACAAATAGACCCGCTAATGGTTGCATTTTGTGGTTATGGGGAATTGTGGTTTTCGTCACAATGATTTACATCACTTCATTTCATTACATTCTGACATGTCTAACTTGGATCTGTACCACTGGGGATAGCTGTACTTGTCCTTTTAGTTTGGTATCGATGTTTCTCCAGAGGGAAATGGATCAAAATGTCTTTGAAAAGGTGAAAAAAACTGTTCTACTCCACTGCCACTTTATAATGGGAATATGAGTCATGGCATGTAAAGTACTGCTGATAAATCTTCCATTGATGAAAAAAACAGATGAAAATGATATCCGCATATGTTTTAATACGAGAGATCTTTGTGATTCGAAAGTGATGTTGTTTGCATTTTGTTTTGCACTGTGATTTTGTGATTTAGTTTGTATTGTTGACTGTGTGAACTCCAGATTAGCATTGGGGCTGTATTACTCCTCAAGGAGACAGTGCACAATTCTGGTAACTGTGCTGTTTACACAGCGTGTGTCTTTTATGTGTAAAATAATTTGTTAGCGCGCTGACATTTTAATGTTCTGTTTGCCATTACTGTGAGATCCTCCATGCCTGAGCGGGAAGTGCGTGTGTGTGTGTGTGTGTGTCCTGTGCACGCACAGTAAGCTATCTTCCATGCCTGAGCGGGAAGTGTGTGTATGTGTGTGTGTGTGTGTGTGTGTGTGTGTGTGTGTGTGTGTGTGTGTGTGTCCTGTGCACACACAACAAGCAATCCTCCATGCCTGAGCAGGGAGTGTGTGTGTGTGTGTGTGTGTGTGTGTGTGTGTGTGTGTGTGTATCCTCTCCTCTGCTCGTACAGTAACTGACAGTTGAGTCCCCTGGGCAGCCCATGCAGATGCAGCTGAGGTTTGGTGTAAGGATATCCAGCAAACAGCAGAGGGACCTGAAAGCATGGAGATAAAAACCCAGATTGCTGTAAATGCAGGCAGCTGCAAAGCCATGATGGTTGCTGGAACGTTGCGGGAACGTTGTGCTCGGGACCGTCCATGGCCCAGGTGCTTACGCTCTCAGTGTGGCCTGAATTTGATGAGGCGAGTGATTAGGTCATATCTCAACCGCGTTTCACAGAGGAACGCACGTAAAGGTTTATGGGCAGGGTACTTCATACATCTCTCTGGCAAGCACAGTCTGATGAAGCAGGCTAAAAGGCAGCCAACATTACCACGACGCAGACGAATACTTCAGCTCTCAGCATTAATAAAATTACTGTTGGAGCATCGCAAAATAAAACGTAATGCCAGAGGTATATGAGTTCAGTAAATTGCAATTCAAACGCTCGGTAGGCAGTTCAGCAACTGAGGTCTCGGAGATCAAATAGGCTCTCTCTGGATCCTGAAGCTTTGTTGGTAAAAGCTCGCATGCATGAACAGATCTGTTGCACGTGGTGTTGGGTTTGCAGAGCTACTCGCGCCGGAGCGGGAGGGGAGCGAGAAATGTTGCCCGCGGTGCAGTACCTGGAAGAGCTCGGTGTGTTCGGGAAAATGCAAGCCCAGGCAGACCGAGCTGCCCTGTCACCGCTCCCAGCTGCAGCCAGCACACACCCCTGCCTTACTAAGCAGTCTGTCACGCTGCTGTTCGCGAAACATGCCGGTTCAGACTTGCAAACAAAGAAAAAAAAGAGAAAAGCAACAGCACGCAGTGGCACAGCACTGCAGCAGAAAGCGCCACTCAGGATGGCGGCTTCCTCCCCCCTGTTTTGTGTGTCTCTTGTGGTTTTCGAAAAGCAGCTTTCGAGAAGAGTATACACTCCTCAAGCGCTGCTTGCCAAGCCGCTTTGTAAACCATTTTTCTTTTAAATTAACAGCGCGGGGAGACGCTGCCCTGGCTGGGTACCCATCCGAGTACCTGCGTCCCCCAGGGGAGGGGAGTCGGAGGAAGGAAAGAGATTTTTACATTATCTATCCGCTGGCGTTTCTCGCATCGATCCGTGCCAGGAGACTGTACGCGGGGATGACAGCTGCTGAACCCTGCTCTGCTACGGATGCGGCGTGCCGGAATATTTCGGCCTGATTTATGCAGCAGGAGCCGGGCCCTACAAAAACAACTGAAGGAGTGTTTTTTTACTATGTCCTGATGAGAGCCACACTGCACATAATTCTCTGAGGATTTGTTTGGATGGCGCTGCCTCCCTTTAAATGTATTGCAGGCTGATATATGGCTGGAAATAATAATTCAGTGAATGGTCTGTCGTTAGTGAGTTATTATGGGGGCTCTGTGTGTGGCACACACTCCCCTGCTCACTGTTTCCTCTGACCACAGTTCAGGAGGGTAGCGGTTTCCGCAGCACTCAGCTCGCAGACTGAGAATGCGGAAATTAATTAGCTGAATTAGATTTTGAGCGTGAATTTAATCGGATGTCACATCTCCGTGATCACATGAATTGGCCGGTTAACTTTAATTGCCGCCCCGGCGAGCCGAGCGCTCTGATGAAGCGCAGTCTCTGCCTCTCGAGCCAATCAGAGACGGCTCTGCTGAGCCAATGGATTTCCACCCGAGCTATGATGAAATGTAAGGAGAGAAAGTCACATGATCCACCGTTTATTCCTGTGGAGCCCAGAAATCACATACATCGGCTCAGTAATAAGCGAAGTGGTCCGATCAAAAATACCAACACAGTAACACAAAGCAGTACTGGCGGTAAACTCAGGTCAGTCACTTGTAGCCTGTGGTCCTGTGGTATAAAAAAGGCATACCAATAAGGCAAATGAGCTGCGTGGTGATAGTTTGCTCTTAAACTGGAAGAATCCCACAGCTGTAATAACTTTAAGGTCTATGCAATAATGACTTGTCTGTGGCAGACACATACTGTATATCCTCTAATCTGATCCTGATCATGTTAAAGCCACTCAGTTGCAGCTTTAGTCATTGATATTCTCTTCTTATGCCTTAGTCATTCCATGTTCCAGCCTGGGCAGCTGCCATTGATCTGGCACATGAATCGTTCTCGGTGCCAAAAGCAACTGTGAGAATCGTAACAGTCCAAACTTGGAGCTGGATCCCATCCCAATCCAGTGAAGTGGGCAGCTTTCGTCTCTGTGAGGACCAAAGTTTGTGAGGATGAGCATCGTTCTTTTGTAGAGAAAAGTTTGGGGCAGATGGCGGAGGTTGGCAAGGCCTGATGCCTGTTTTGCCTGTTTTCACCTGTATATCCCTGGCCTGTAGCTACCAATGAGCTGAACTTGTTTTGATGAGCTCGGCTCTGTCTTCATCACATATCAGACATGTGTCTGGGCAGATCTTTGTTACAACACCTCCCTGCTCTCCCCTGTGAAATGTACTACTGTCTGTACCCTAGTGCAGACATGATTTCCTGAACTCCGTTTCATGGCTGTAGCTTTACAAACAGAATTCTGCTCAAAATGCATGCTTTTCCAGCCGCCCATGGTCTAGTTTTCTGCTCTGGAAAAGTACTGGAACACTACAAAACAGTGGCGCAGGCTAACCTTTGTGCATACAGTACTGATGGAGTGGGGGAATGGGAAAAAGGCCTGAGTACAGCGGCCTATGCAGACAGCGAGAGTATTCCACAAGTGCAGGTGGAATTCATCCCAAATAACTGTCTGTAACACTCCATCATGAGATGCCTTCGCTCTGCATAACAAGCAGGGAAGGTGCGAATTCCTGCGTGTTGCGTAAGGTGTTTTCTGTGATGTTTTGTGCTGCGGGCACACGGAGGTTACATGGAAGAATGGGGGGGGGTGAAGGGCTGAGGATGTCAGAGAGCAGCGCTGTGAAGGTTCCGAGCTCTGGGCGGACCTCCCCGTCCCAGACACCGGAGTCCTGCTCCCGAGAGCGGACGGCCTCCGTAAGCGCTAATCCCCTTATCTTATTGACATACTGTTTTTCATTTTCCGTATCGACTGCCCCTCTTGGGTCGCGGCCAGCGGTTCGCTCACCCCCATCCGCTCTGCGGGCTGCAGGGATCCGCGCAGAATGGCATGTGTTAGGGTCAAACATTACCCTGCTTTAGAGGCGCTCGGTGCCCCTCGGACGCTCCCCCCCACCGCCGTCGTTTTATCTGAGTGGACTGGGGTGGAAAGACGAGGGGCGAGGACCCCCCCACCCCCACCCCCGTCATCAGACATGTGATCGACGGGGCCTCAAACAAAAAAAAGCTTCCTTTCTTCCGATCAGACAAAGGCAGTACAGTTCGCGAAGCATCTGATCTTAATGCGAAAATCAGAGCCCTTTAGTGTATTACCGACAGCAGGGCAGCGTCGGACAGCCCTCCCTGTGTGGGGCTCAAGAGGACTGCCATCAGTCCTCGTGGGGACGGAGAAACGACAGCACCTGATTGGAATTAAGGAATTTACCGAGCTAATCAGGGGCACAGAGAGGCCGCTGTGTCCTCCCGTTCCGCTGATTTATACTTTTTGACATGGATTCAGGGCGCTGGCAGGAGCGTGCCCTCAGAAGCAGGCGCGGGGAAACGGAGCGCGCTCTGATAAAGAGCCGGGGCAGTATGGAGAGCTTTTTATTCACGCGCTGTTTGCTAATGTACGCTCTGACATCAGGGCCGCAGCCCCCCCCCCCGGCGCTGAGCTAAGGAAAGGCCGCGGGGGACGGAGAGCAGGCGGGCCGGAGAGTGAAGAAGGAGCAAAGAGTCTCCAATGTTCTGCCATGGAGGCCGCTAATGTGGGCAGCCATGCACATAAGCAAACACAGTGCCTTATTGATTCACTCAGTCTGTGGCACTCTGTGTGTGTGTGCATGTGTGTGTGTGTGAGAGAGAGAGCATGTGTATGTATGCGTTTTGAGAGAGAAGTAGTATTGAGTGCCTGTATGTGTGCATTGGCTCCCTCTGGTTTGTACTGAAATGTTTGACTTCATATTGGCTGTAGAACAGCAGTAAGCTGGGATGCTAAGCATGTGCACTGCCTCAGTAATGCTTCCCCTGAGCTGCAGCATGCGCTGCTAGCCAGATTATACAGCACACAGGGGCGGCCACTGCTGCAGCACACCTGACACAATGGAATCAAAGGGACCAGACGGTGCCAGGATATCCTCCTGCCAACCTGTCCTGCATTTGGACCGAGCTGTTCCGGTAGCATCCACAGTCCTCCAGAGAGACTGCATCTCACTGGAGATACGCAGTGCACACAGTCCTCTATACACATTACACCCCACTGGACATATCAAGTACAAAGTCCTCCAAAGAGACTGCGTCTCACTAGAGCCATTTAGTGCACACAGTCCTCCATACAGATCACTGGACACATGTAGCGCAGAGAATCCTCCATGCAAACAGCATCTCATTGGAGATATGCTGTACAGAGAGTCCTCTATGCAAACAGCATCTCACTAGATATATGCACAATGTATTATAGAAAGAGTCCTATAGGAGAGGCTATTCCTGCGCTTGGTTTTCCTCCAGTTATGGGTTGGGCTGCTAAAGCAGGTGAAGGTGAGGGGGATTCTGGGAGGAAGAGGGAGGTTTCGAGGCCCCCCCCGCCACACGTCGAGGGCATCGTGTCTCACTCGCAGAGAGATGACAACGGCGCTAACAGGCGTTCCATCTCCAGCATTGTGCCTCTGTTTTTCACGAGAGGAATCCCAGCTCCGCCACACCGCTCCGCTCAAATGGGCTCTGCCAGTTCCCGCTCTTATCGCCCCGATAAGCCCACTGTGCAGCAATGTGATAAAGGACAAATTGAAATCCACAATGAGAATACCACAGTCAGGATATATCTGTGTTTTTTTTCTCTTCAGTTTTATTATTAGTGGTGCATTTAGCTCAGGCTATAAGCTATGAATCAGTTGAATGTACTCTCCAGCGATCGTTTTTGGGCCGTTTTGAGTAGGACGAGATGTCTGGGCGGGTTGGTATGGAGCGGAGTCGCGGGAGAAATGTAAATTGAGATGACAAGGCTGCGTGTAACATGCTCTGGATGGCGCATTCAGATTCGCAGCTTAATATCTCAAGCATGTGACTCTTTTTTTCCACGCAAAAAACTGCAGTGTAAGTATTATTTTTATTTATGGGTTGACGTGCTGTCATTGTGCGCGCATCCGTCTAACAGCAGTACGGTTTGGGGAGTAACTGAGGAACAGGTAGTCATTTCACCATCAGTCATTCTGCCAATCAGCGGGCCCGCACACATCCATCCATGCTGAGATCAAATGTAAATATTGAACAGGAAGAGCACCGCGTCCGTGTCCAGCCTCATCCCATTGGTCCGTACCATGTGTAGCTTGTCTACCCCAGAGCTATGCTGCTACAGAACACGCGGGGTTGCGCTCTGAATGACAATGCGGCTAAAGATTTTCAGCTCGATCTGCACATGGATTTCGCCGCGTCAGAGCAGTTCCAACCGGCTCGCGATCATTAGGTGTTATTAACCCAGCCGTCTGCGGCCACCTCGACTGCTTCTCTTTCTTCCTTTATGACTGTAGCCAAGGCTTTAACACAGCGGCAGGTGCAGATACTGCACAGGAGTGTGTGAAGACATGGATTTAGTCTGTGTTGCACTCACACACACACACACACACACAGGCACAAACACACACACACACACACACACACACAAGGGCACAAACACACACACACACGCACACATACACACACACAGGCAGTCACACACAGGCACAAACACACACACATAGAAGCACAAACACACACACACACACAAACACACACACACACACAGACAGGCAGTCACACACAGGCACAAACGCACACACAAAGGCACACGCGCACACACACTAACACACACACACACACACACACACACAGGCACACACACAAAGGCACACACACAGGCACACAGTCACAGACACACACCTAATAACTGAGGGACAGTGGGGCACATAGCAGGAGCACTCAGCCAAGCACATTAGAAAGACGCTCACAGGCTGCTGTCTGTGGACAGCACAAGAGAGAGAGGGAGAAGCAGATTGAGAGAGAGAGACAGAGAGAGAGAGGGAGAGTGAAAGGGGGGTAGAGAGAGGGAACGAGAGAGAGAGAGAGACGTGGAGCGCCGGACCGGGCTGCCTTCTCCCCCCAAGCCGCTCAGACACGAGCTCATCCTCTCCTCCGCACGCGCCAGCTGTTCCCGCTCACCGGCTGGGGAGTTCCACCTGAGCCCCGCCCCCCCCGCCTCTCTCCCCTGCGCTGCCCCGGCCGGCCCAGCCAATGGGCGCGCAGGACCCGGCCCCCCTCCGTGAGTGACGGGCTCCTGAAGAGCTCCGGCCGGCTCGGCGGAATCCCAGCGCTGCCTCGGAGTGGCGAAGGGACGGACCCCGGGAGCAGAGCGCGTGCGGGAGCTTGTCTTCGGAGCTGCTGCTGCTACCCCACCCCCACCCCTCCCCTTTCACCCCGCCTTCCCCCCAGACATTACAGCACCACCACACCCCCCCCCCCCCCGCCCCCATCACCACCGCCACCCTCTCCCTCTCTCCCCCCCTCTCTCTTTCCCCCTCTCTCCCTCCCTCTCCCTTCCTCTCTCCCTGCGTCTGGACCCTGCGAAACCGCCACTCCGTCTCTCTGTCTCTCTCTCTCTCGCGCGCGCGCGCCTGTGTGTTACTCTGGAGAGAGGAGGAGAGAGAGAGAGAGAAGGGAAAGGGGGGGGAGCCGGGGATCTCGCCATGTGGATGCTGTTTTGGCCCCTGGATCGCTGCAAATGCCAAGCCTGATGATCGGCGATGGGTTCGGCTCTAGGGAGGAGAGAGGCTCAGGAGAAGCGAGACAAGAAGGCGCGGAAGGACAGGAAGCCCAAAATCAATAGTAAGGTACCCCACTCTCATCCCTTATGTGGCTGTGGTTGTCTGTGTGGCCGGGGGGGGGGGGCAGGGGACGGGCGGCGATGCGCGGGGCTCAGAGCTGCCTGCAGCCGACCGATAGCCCCGCTCCTCTGGAATGTTAATGTGGTCTCTGTGCACAGTGTGAACGCTCCGGATCGCGTCCGCGTCCTCCCCGCTGGCGGCTCCCGCTCCGAACCTCCACGCCATCGCTGCTCCTGTTCAGCAGCGGGCGTGGAGACAGGAGTTGTTGTTGTTTTAGGAGCAGCAGCGTTGAAAAGTCAAATCCTGAACTTGCTTCGGGGGGGTGGGGGAGGCGGTGCGGTGTTTTGGTACTGAATGTGTAGTCTGTGTGCACCCTGGATTCAGACCGGTCAGCTCGGTCGTGTCGATGTCCTTTGGGATCGATAGGGAGTGATGAAGTTTGACACATGACAGCACAGGATTTTCATTGCTGTGCGAAATGTACCGGTGACTGTGCATTTTAAATCTAACATCCCGATCGTGTTTCCATGTCGAACCAAATGTGAATGAAGGTGGTCTGAATATTTTCATTCATAAACAGAATGTAGGTGTGCTGTATTGTTTTCATATTTGATGATGCAAATTTAGCCTGTACAGTAGGAGTGATAACCATGTATAAAACCATGTCTTCAGTGTGTTTTCAGTGTGTAATTTCTCACCATTCTGCCAGTTAACATTAAAGCTCAGCAGTCATCAGTACATGGGTAAAATCTCTGATTATTTGCAATGGAAAGGCAGGTTTATAACAGACTGTTCTGTGGAAGCTGCATTAAACTGGCATTGTACAGCCCTTCCTGTCAGCAGCGTGTCCCTGGCAGTGTCCGGGCCGTGCTGTCACCCCTGTCACAGCGGGGGTATTACCGCCTCTCCGTGTGCTCCCTGCGCCGGGCTCCTCACACTGAAGCCCCGGGGCCTGGCCTCCGCGCAGCCAAGGAAACTTTATCCGCGCCGATGCGACCGCAAGGACGCTGAAATGTGTCTGACGGTGCCGTCGTTTCCTGAGGAATCCCGAGCTCCCTGCGCTGAAGTGTTCTGTCAAGCCCACAAGATTCCAGATAACTGCTGGCTCCCGAGAGAGCCAGTTTTCGCCTGAGTGACCATATAAAGGCAGGCATATCACATATCGCCCTGTACCAAAGAAATGTTGCTTAAGTCCCATACGACGTGTCACCAGTCAAGGCGTAACTGCTCTTTAAATTACTCAGCAATGTCACTAAAGGGATAGGACAATTTTATCAGAAATGTGAGAGGAAATTTTATTCACTGTTTCATGTTTTTATGTCTTGATGCTGGAAAAAAGTTTGACTGTAAATGTAAATAAAATTTCAGTTTCATATATGCACACACAACAGATGCAAGTGTAATTAAAAATATGTGTTTGAATAATTGCTGGAAGATGCACATCTGTCTGTGTTCAAATTGCGTAATGATTTGAAGGCTTGAATTTGTGAGCGTATGCACCCGGCGTGTGATAACGCATGAGTGCTTTAATGTACGGCATATTCATGAAATATACAGCGGGCTCTGAGGACACATGCGCTCTACCATTGAGTGTGGTGTCACGTGTCTGCCCCACATTGTGGCTACCTCAGAAGCCCTGCAGCCAATCGCGGCAGGCGTAGGGCCGGATGGCAGGGTTCCGAAGGGCGTGTGGGAGGGGCCTCTGATGATCAGCACACATTCATCCAACCAGCGTTATGTCCAGCTGACCACGTCCAAGGGGGCCGTTGTGTTTTTGTGCTGTCCTTCTGTGCTTCTTTCGTGGCTCTGTCCAGTCTCGAGCATAGTCAATTCTCCATGGATTTCAGTGACATGTTGTCCCCATAGTTCTCTATCTACTTATTTTAGATATAATTGAATATATTTCTGACACGAGATGTTCCATAAAATCGTTTAGATCCTTAAATGAAGCCACCAAACATCAAGGGTGCACACTTCCAAGTTTCTTGTTGACTGTGTTGACGGTCCATACAGAAGGGTATGTCTGCCTCATATCCACTATACCCAGTCTATCAGAGCATTGTGATTCACTATGCATCTTTATCACGTGGGAGGTTTCAGGCCTGAGCCAGAGTCATTATATCACATTACATCACACTACAGTACATGCATTCAGAATGCATGTAATGTAGTGTGAATGTAACTTATCCAAAGCAACTTCCAGCACTGTAGAACATAAGTGTATCCATTCAAGTTCATTGAGCAACAGTGTGAGACCAGGCTAACAACACTCCCAGACCAGTGAGCGTGAGCATAAGTCAGGAGAGGCCGGGGCGTCGGCGCGTCCCCGTGTCACCCGGGACGACACAGAGCCGGAGTGACAGGAGGCCGCTGTGAGGACGGGGGCTCTCAGTCGCGGGCCGGGCCGCTTCGAAAAGCTGCCCCTCCCCAGGCCACGCGGTAAGAGCACAGGCCGGAGAGGGGCGGGGGGCTCTGAGAGCAGGCCTCACTCTCGCTGTCAGGCACGGCTGTCCCGCCGTCAACCTCTCACTCAGTACATTAGAGCCACCTGATACTTCCCCACCGCAAAGCTGCCCGCCGATCACCTCCCTCCCGCTGCGGCTGCCCGCTGGCTGGCCAGGAGCCCTGAGAGGCAGGATGTGACCATTCACACTACCTCTTTAATCCTCCTTATTGGCTGTCTCTAACAGCACAGGACAGGAAAGGGTGGGGATTAGACACTGCTGTAATGTGGAATGATTAGCTGTTGCAGCACGCTGGATTTCCCCTGCCCTGCCCTAGGTTCAGGGTGTGTGGGGTTTCAGCTGTATTGGCATGGCTTTAAAGCACTGTAGACTGAGGGGTGCCACCTAAGAAACAGCCTGCTTACAGACACACAGGAGTCACTGCCATTATACAGCAAGAGAATGATGGGACATTACATTTATACTTTATGTGCACTATATGCATCATACTGTATGAAAAACTAAGCCTGATGGGGCATTCTCAGCAGGATTTTTTCAGGATCCTCAGTGTAATACATCTTTCTCTTCTTTTTCAACCTATGGAAATGATTCAGTTTCTATCACTGCTTGAAGTGTATAATTATATTATTGTAGGTGATGCAAAGCTTCTCTAGTGCACAGACTTGGTGAGGTATGATTAGAGAAGTTGTATTGGAGCCACACTTGATTACCAACCAATGAGTGAATTGGTTTCAGCAGTCACCTGAATTGCAGCACACGCGCTGTGTGTCCATTCATTACCTTTGTCCTATTTGCCCTCTCTCTCTCATCCCCTCTCCCCCCTCCCTATATCTTTCTCTCCCTCACTCTCTCCCTGTCTCTCTCCCCCTCTTTTGCTCTTTTTCTCATTCTTTCCCACCTTCCCTCTCTCTTTCCCTTTGTCTTTCCCTCCTTCCCTTTTCCTGCCTCTCCCTCTCCTCCCTCTTTATTTCTTTCTCACTTTTTCTCTCTCACCTTCTCTCTCTCCCTCCCTCCCTCATCTCTCCCTCTCTCTCGTCCTCATTCTCACCATCTCTCTATCACCTTCTCTCTCCCTCTGTCTCTCCTTCCCTCTCCCTGCCTCTCCCTCTCCCTCTCCTCCCTCTTTTTCTTTATCACTTTTTCTCTCTCACCTTCTCTCTCTCCCGAGTCTCTCCCTCATCTCTCCCTCTCTCTCGTCCTCATTCTCACCATCTCTCTATCACCTTCTCTCTCCCTCTGTCTCTCCTTCCCTCTCCCTCTCCCTCTGTCTCTCCTTCCCTCTCCCTCTCCCTCTCCTCCCTCTCTTCTCTCTTTCTCACTTTCCCTCCCTCACCTTCTCTCTCTCCCTCCCTCTCCCTATCTATCCCTCTCTCTCTCTTCCTCATTTTCTCAACCCTCTCTATCACCTTCTCCCTCTCTGTCCCTCCCTCTGTCTCTCCTTCCCTCTCTCCTCTCCTCCCTCTTTCTCTCTTTCTCACTTTCCCTCCCTCACCTTCTCTCTCTCCCTCCCTCTCCCTATCTATCCCTCTCTCTCTCTTCCTCATTTTCACCCTCTCTATCACCTTCTCCCTCTCTGTCCCTCCCTCTCCCTCCCCGTCTTTCTGTTAAAGTGGAGTTTGATCGCGGTGGGAGCGCTGCCGGCAGCTGGCACGGGCAGTGTGAAAGCGAGGCGTCCTGGGAGCTGGCCGGCCCCCCTGGTCCCCCCCCCTGTTTTGCACATGACTGCTACTGATTCAGCTTTTCCTTTCAGTGGCTCTGAACTGATGACGCTCGGCATTCCTGGAATTGCCATCATCCTCTGCACCGCAGCATCGCCCCACACTCATAAGAGCCTGCTGTTAAACTTCCCCTTTCACTCCGAGCCGCTCAGATCAACTCAATGTTGATTATTATTCAAAAAAATTCACAGAATAGAGTCTCGATTGCAGCTGAACATTCACTGATGTTGCAGATGTTCCAAGACTGAGACATTATCATGATCGTTGTGTGGTATTGTGACTGGGGTTCTAGATCTGGTGGAACTGAGCTATTGTGTCTTTTAGCAACCTACCTGTCTCAGTAAATACGCACGAACAGTATGAACTGTAAGTGCGCAATGTACACCGATCAAGCAATGTTTTCCACGTGTACGTGGACGTCACTTGTGCAAATGAACCATCCTGTAAAACCCAACTTGTTCCTCGCAGTAGACAATGCTCAGAGACTTGGGATTCCTTTTGAATGGCACCAGACACTCCCAGCAGGGGCGAGCTCGGAGTGGAATTAGCTTTTCTTGACAGGAACACGACGCTCTGATCAATTAAGCTGAAGAGTGCTGTAAAGCGGTAGACTGATCCCAGACCTGTTTTCTCGCAGCATCGTAAATGATTTGTCAGACTGCATTAGCAGGCAGTGGGGAGAGTAAATGAGAGCTGCTTGCTTACCTCGGTACTGCCTGTCGCCAGTTTACCCTGAGTGGAAAAACTAAGTGAGCGGCACAAAGCTCCAGGACTTTTTGAGCATCGTTCTCCTTCACCATCAGCAATATACCTCGTTAACTGATGTATAAAGGCAAGACGTGTGAGATGTGTTAGATGCCAGCACCTCAGCTGCCAGTCTGCTGATATTCTTTGCAAACCTGTCACTGTGAAGCCGCCAGAACGCCCCGGCGTTTTCACACATATGCGATCATACACACGTACGGGGCCGTGAATCACGGGGGATCTGTGTGATCATCCAAAGCGCGCGGCGGACACGTTGAACTGTAACTGTAAGGAGGTCTGCCACATCCATCACAGATAGAACCAGACGTCATGGCTAGGGTTAGTTAAAGGCAGATTGTACAGGTAGATGAAAGGGGGAGTTAGAGGCAGATTGTACAGGTAGATGAAAGGGGGAGTTAGAGGCAGCCTCTGCGGGTAGATAAACGGTGAGTTAGAGGCAGCCTCTGCAGGTAGATAGAGGTTGGGATGAGTTAGAGGTAGCTGAGCAGGGTGTGGTTGGGGTGAGTTAGAGGTAGCTGAGCAGGGAGGCAGGTTGGGATGAGGAGGTGAGGGTGTGGTTGGGGTGAGTTAGAAGTTGCTGAGCAGGGTGGGGTTGGAGTGAGTTAGAGGTAGCAGAGCAGGGCGGGGTTGGGATGAGTTAGAGGTAGCAGAGCAGGGTGGGGGGGGATGAGTTAGAGGTAGGGCAGGGTGTGGGTGAGTTAGAGGCAGCCTCTGCAGGTAGATAGTGGTTGGGATGAGTTAGAGGTAGCTGAGCAGGGTGGGGTTTGGATGAGTTAGAGGTAGCTGAGCAGGGCAGGGTGGGGGGGGTTGGGATGAGTTAGAGGTAGCTGAGCAGGGCGGGGTGGGGGATGAGTTAGAGGTAGCTGAGCAGGGTGTGGTTGGGATGAGTTAGAGGTAGCTGAGCAGGGTGGGGTTGGGATGAGTTAGAGAGGTAGCTGCAGTGGGGTTGGGATGGGGGTTGAGCAGGGTGGGATGAGTTAGAGGTAGCTGAGCAGGGTGGGGGTGGGGGGATGAGTTAGAGGTAGCTGAGCAGGGTGTGGTTGGGATGAGTTAGAGGTAGCTGAGCAGGGTGGGGGTTGGGATGAGTTAGAGGTAGCTGAGCAGGGTGGGGTTGGGATGAGTTAGAGGTAGCTGAGCAGGGTGGGGTTGTGGTGAGTTAGAGGTAGCAGAGCAGAGCAGGGTGGGGTTGTGGTGAGTTAGAGGTAGCAGAGCAGGGTGGGGTTGGGATGAGTTAGAGGTACCTGAGCAGGGTGGGGATGAGTTAGAGGTAGCTGAGCAGGGTGGGGTGTGGGATGAGTTAGAGGTAGCTGAGCAGGGTGGGGTTGGGATGAGTTAGAGGTAGCTGAGCAGGGTGCGGGGTTGGGATGAGTTAGAGGTAGCTGAGCAGGGTGGGGTTGGGATGAGTTAGAGGTAGCTGAGCAGGGTTGGGATGAGTTAGAGGTAGCTGAGCAGGGTGTGGTTGGGATGAGTTACAGGTAGCTGAGCAGGGTGGGGGTTGGGATGAGTTAGAGGTAGCTGAGCAGGGT
Source organism: Megalops atlanticus (assembly GCA_019176425.1). Classification (NCBI taxonomy): domain Eukaryota; kingdom Metazoa; phylum Chordata; class Actinopteri; order Elopiformes; family Megalopidae; genus Megalops; species Megalops atlanticus. Next base: position 5,244,333 of record CM032899.1, read on the forward strand.
GCTGAGCTGGAACTACAGGCTGTGAAATGAAACAGCGCAGCAGACAGTGAGGAGGATGAAGAAGAGGGCACAGCGCAGGAGGACACAGCGCACTGGCAGCGAGGAAACGCACTCCGGCCACGAGCAGACCCAGCCGAGCGCGTCAGAGGAGAGGGGGCGCGCTCCCGAGCTCGATACAAAGCCCAGGACTGCATCGGTCGGCAGAAGGCCCGGGCCGTGGTCAGCGGGGCGGGCGGCAGCGGCAGCTCCCAGCGCTCTACAGCACCATGTCTCTCAGCCAGGCGGGACCCGGCACCAGATGGACTGAGGTCAGAGATTAACACGCTTCACCCACCATTTAAACCTCCTTTAAACGCTTCTGCAATTAAACTCCAGTGGGGTCTCGACCCACCTTGTGCCGTTAGTGCTCATTGTCTGTTATTTATTTTAGGCTGTGCGTTTTTACTGTTGACTTTCACCTTGCGGTTTTAGCTAGGGATAGTGCTGTAATAACCGAGGCCAAGTTATCATTTCAGATTTATGTGAGATTAAATTTTAGAAAGTGTACCAACTGTTTTCATTAACTGTTAACACGGGGGCAACCCGTATGCCGAAACTAATAGGGGTTTTGCTTTTGTATTTGGGCGATCATTGTGTTCAAACAAGTGCTGGAAACACATGGCAAAGTTGTTGGGGGCTGTGATATCTGAAATGTGGTTTGGGGAGAGTGTTGACTGAAATCCAGATCCAGATTGGAATGCCCTGTTTCTTGACATCTGGTGCAGTTTGTTACAGCTAACACAGTATCTGTGGTCTTTAACATAAAATCTATTGCATTAGTGTATATCAGCGTTTCTCAAACCTCTCCTGGAGTACCACTTGTCCTGCATGTTTTAGATCTCTCCCTGCTCCAACACAGCTGATTCAAATGATCAGTTTGTTGTTAAGCAGCTTCAGGAGTTCATAACGAGTTGATCATCTGAATCAGCTGTGTTGGAGCAGGGAGAGATCTAAAACATGCAGGACAAGTGGAACTCCAGGAGAGGTTTGGGAAACGCTGGTGTATATAATGTATTAGTGTGATGGATTTTGTTCGTGCAATCCAAGACCATTTTATGAAATTAAGCAGAAAAGCGGGCTGTGTTTATGCATTTATGCATTTATTTAACTGCCATAGATGGCGTACGTTTGTAGCCCACAGTACAGCGGCACACAGAGCGCGTGCAGGGAGAAGCATCAGATAAAAGCAGGAACGAACGCTGCGTTTCTCTCCCCCCCGCTGCATCAGAGCGGCCCGCTCTGGCATTCTTTATGCGGGCCCGGCGGCCGCGCTGGTGAGCGCAGCAAATATTTCACGCGATGCGGAGGGTTGGGGGCACCCAGCTCCGGGGTCCCAGCCGTGCTGTGGGCCCGCTGTGCTCCTCACGGACGGAGGTGTGGTGTACCGTGATGGATTCCACCTTGTCCTGTACCTGTGAGCCTTGTAACTTGCTGGCTGTGCTCTGTTTCAGGGGCGTGTATTCAGTGTGTGTGTGCTGTCCTGTTCTGTTTCAGGGGCATGTATTCAGTGTGTGTGCTGTCCCTGTTTTGTTTCAGGAGGGTGTATTCAGTGTGTGTGTGCGCTGTCCCTGTTCTGTTTCAGGGCGTGTATTCAGTGTGTGTGTGCATGTGCTGTCCCTGTTCTGTTTCAGGGGCGTGTATTCAGTGTGTGTGTGCTGTCCCTGTTCTGTTTCAGGGCGTGTATTCAGTGTGTGTGTGCGCTGTCCCTGTTCTGTTTCAGGGGCGTGTATTCAGTGTGTGTGTGTGCTGTCCCTGTTCTGTTTCAGGGGCGTGTATTCACTGTGTGTGTCCCTGTTCTGTTTCAGGGGCGTGTATTCAGTGTGTGTGTGCTGTCCCTGTTCTGTTTCAGGGGCGTGTATTCAGTGTGTGTGCGCTGTCCCTGTTCTGTTTCAGGGGCGTGTATTCAGTGTGTGTGTGCTGTCCCTGTTCTGTTTCAGGGGCGTGTGTTCAGTGTGTGTGTGCACTGTCCCTGTTCTGTTTCAGTGGCGTGTGTTCAGCACACATGTGCTGTCCGTGTTCTGTTTCAGGGGCATGTATTCAGTGTGTTTGCTGTCCCTGTTTTGTTTCAGGAGCGTGTATTCAGTGTGTGTGTGCGCTGTCCCTGTTCTGTTTCAGGGGCGTGTGTTCAGTACACATGTGCTGTCCGTGTTCTGTTTCAGGGGCATGTATTCAGTGTGTGTGCTGTCCCTGTTTTGTTTCAGGAGGGTGTATTCAGTGTGTGTGTGTGCTGTCCCTGTTCTGTTTCAGGGGCGTGTGTTCAGCACACATGTGCTGTCCGTGTTCTGTTTCAGGGGCATGTATTCAGTGTGTGTGCTGTCCCTGTTTTGTTTCAGGAGCGTGTATTCAGTGTGTGTGTGCGCTGTCCGTGTTCTGTTTCAGGGGCGTGTATTCAGTGTGTGTGTGTGCTGTCCCTGTTCTGTTTCAGGGGCGTGTATTCAGTGTGTGTGTGCTGTCCCTGTTCTGTTTCAGGGGCGTGTATTCAGTGTGTGTGTGCTGTCCCTGTTCTGTTTCAGGGGCGTGTATTCAGTGTGCGTGTGTGCTGTCCCTGTTCTGTTTCAGGGGCGTGTATTCAGTGTGTGTGCGCTGTCCCTGTTCTGTTTCAGGGGCGTGTATTCACTGTGTGTGCGCGGTCCCTGTTCTGTTTCAGGGGCGTGTATTCAGTGTGTGTGTGCTGTCCCTGTTCTGTTTCAGGGGCGTGTGTTCAGTGTGTGTGTGCGCTGTCCCTGTTCTGTTTCAGTGGCGTGTGTTCAGCACACATGTGCTGTCCGTGTTCTGTTTCAGGGGCATGTATTCAGTGTGTTTGCTGTCCCTGTTTTGTTTCAGGAGCGTGTATTCAGTGTGTGTGTGCGCTGTCCCTGTTCTGTTTCAGGGGCGTGTGTTCAGTACACATGTGCTGTCCGTGTTCTGTTTCAGGGGCATGTATTCAGTGTGTGTGCTGTCCCTGTTTTGTTTCAGGAGCGTGTATTCAGTGTGTGTGTGCGCTGTCCGTGTTCTGTTTCAGGGGCGTGTATTCAGTGTGTGTGTGCTGTCCCTGTTCTGTTTCAGGGGCGTGTATTCAGTGTGCGTGTGCTGTCCCTGTTCTGTTTCAGGGGCGTGTGTTCAGTGTGTGTGTACTGTCCCTGTGTTTGTTTCAGGGGCGTGTATTCAGTGTGTGTGTGCGCTGTCCCTGTTCTGTTTCAGGGGCGTGTATTCAGTGTGTGTGTGTGCTGTCCCTGTTCTGTTTCAGGGGCGTGTGTTCAGTGTGTGTGTGCTGTCCCTGTTCTGTTTCAGGGGCGTGTGTTCAGCACACATGTGCTGTCCGTGTTCTGTTTCAGGGCCGTGTATTCAGCATGCATGTGCTGTCCCTGCTCTGTTTCAGGGGCGTGTATTCAGTATGTCTGTGCTGTCCCTACCCTGTTTCAGGGGTGTGTATTCAGCATGCGTGTATTTCAGAGGCGTGTATATCAGGGAGATATTGAGTAGTTGCAGTGGCTGAGCAGTGCAGTTGTTTGTGTAGAAGAAGCTCTGATGGATCAGTGGGAATGGGAATGAGAGAGCTGGTTTTTGAGGGGGAATCACAGCAGCTTGTGCTAAGAACAGTGTACTGTTCAAGTGGTGAAGAAATCAATAGATGCTGTTCTTCTGAAGTGTGTGGCTGTGCTGAAAACAGTAGTGGATTTTTAAATGTACTCTGTGTGTGTGTGTGTGTGTGTGTGTGTGTGTGTGTGTGTGTGTGTGTTGTGAGTATGTGTTTGTGTATGTGTGTGCGTGTGTAGTGTGTAGGGGTGTGTTTATGTGTGTGTGGGTGTGTGTATGTGTGTGTTTTTGTGTGTGTGTGCATGGGTGTGTGTGTGTGTGTGTGTGGATGGGTGTGTTTTTGTGTGTGTGTGCGTGGGAGGTGTGTTTTTGTGTGTGTGGGTGTGTATATGTGTGCTTTTGTGTGTGTGTGTGTGCATGGGTGTGTTTTTGTGTGTGTGTGTGTGTGGGAGGTGTTTTTGTGTGTGTGGGTGTGTATATGTGTGCTTTTGTGTGTGTGTGGATGGGTGTGTGGGTTGGTGCAGGTGGGTGTATGTGTGACTGAGCTTTGCTGGGACTGGGTTTGAGAACAGGTGACACCAGGACAAGGACCCTCTCTGGGAACATTACGAAAAATACCTTTCTACCCGCACTGAAGGGTCGTTATGAGAAGTTTTTTTTTCTCGCTTGATGCACAAGGTGACATTTTATTGTCCGCTGGAAGAAGCGCCTCTTTGTGGAAAGACAAATCCGGGTTCGCTCCGAGAAATATGAAGCAAACCGCATGACTGACGCCCGAGACACAGAGGTGAGGGATTTTCGACGGGTTGCCATGACAACGGGATTCATCTCGGTGCGCGCATGTGTGTGTGAGGTGGGTTAATTTGTGGTCCTGAATCGGAAACAGGTTGTGTGTGTCTGAAAAGACCCCCCGGTTGGCCGTCGTCCACAGCTGTTCTCATTTCCCACCAGTTGAGTCCTTGTCCCCCCCGTGGTGGCAGCATTTGAGAACACCGCCTCCCCCTCCTCCTTATCCGATACAGTATGAGGGGCTGTTTACTTCCCTTTGAATGGGATTTCAGTCCTTTTTTATCAGCTGAAAGGGCCATTTACACTGAGCTTAAAGTGGGAAAAAAAAAGTCTTCAGAGCCTGTTGGAAATATCCATATGACATCCATCTGCCCACTGACATTTTTAGTGGCAAAAAACTATGCAGTTCAATAAGTATTCAAGAGTGTTGACTCTTGCTGTTCCAAAATAATCAGTTAATTTGTGTAATTCATGGAGAATGTTGATGGTCAAAGGGTTTATTGCACTATCCCAATTAGGGGAGTGCAGGGGAATGTAAACCGAAAGGAGTCCCACAGTAAGCATGTGAGAGAAGTGTCCATGGGTCATTCCGTTGAGGGTCATGGGTATTCTTGCAGTATTTTGTCAATTTAAAATGGTTAACTTGCTAGTCTAGGACAGGGCAGAGTGGTATTAACACAGAGTCACTGCAGCGCCAGCCCCCTGGTGCTGGTACCAACACCCCTCATTTATGCCGCAAACACGGCTCGCATCTGCAGAATTTGTCTTTGGCTATTGGAGTGAAAGGGTGTCCATTTCAGGCTGCAGGCTGCCTTTTCGTGGGCTGGGCTGATCCTCAACTGGTCCTCAGCAGGAAGGTGCTATGAATGTACATACAAAGGCTGCAGGGCTACAGTGAGTTCAGTCAACCACTAGCATGCGTGAAGATGGTTCTGTGCTGTGCTAACCTTTAATGAGTTCACAGTCCTACAGTCCCAGGAGAGTTTTTCAATCAGCCGTGTTTTAATTAAGATTTATTCACTCAATTGAATTCTCTCGCCTCTCCATTTTTAAATTTCATTTTGTCTTGCATTCTTCTTCTTCCTCGTCTTCTTCTGCTTCCTCTTCCTCCTCCTCTTCTTCTACCTCATCTTCTGCTTCCTCTTCCTCTTCTACCTCTTGTTCTGCTTCTTCGACCTCTTCCTCTTCTTCTTGTCCTCCTCCTTCCTCTCGTTCTTTTGCTTCTTCTTCTCATTGTTATTTTAATGTGGTTTCCGATGGCAGGCTTGCTGCTGGTGTGTTGATGTAAGGGCTCACCGTGTTCTCACTGGGGGAAAGCGATGGCGCAGGCCTGGCTCGGGGCCGGAGGGGGGTCAGCACTTTTGGTAATTACAGAGCGGATGGCTGCCCCACAACCGCAGATGCACATGCAGATAGAGCAACTCCACCACCGCTATGATAAAATATTATGCACTGAAAGGCAGTTAGAAAAGTCGCCAGCCAAAACACAGTGTCACCCTGAATTCAAGATTACACTCATACCCAATGATAACACTTTTGTTGTTGTGTCTGCTGAGCATCATTGCAGGCACCTATAATTATGTCAACAAGATTGCATCTGCAGGTACAAAAAGGAGAAATTAGCACAACACTTTATCTAAAAAAAGACATTGCTGTAAAACAACTCCTTAAAAGGAGTTTAAAATCATCATATGATGTCAGCTATATTTAGCATGTAACAAGAAACAGAAATCCACATGCTTACTATTCATTGAATTAGCATTTGGTTTTGTTTTTGGACTGTACTGTACCTACAGCCATCTAAGCTGGAAGTCATTATGGTGGACGTGTTTTCTGTAATAACCTAAAAAAAAAGCTTGCAGATAGATTAGTAAACAGCAGAGAGCTGCCTCAATTTCGTTAATGGCCTAAAGATGCACATTACTATTTTTATACATCTGCCCCATCGCTCTGCCATATTTCACTAAATTGAAGACGCTAATGATGGTAATGAAAGCAATGAGGTGGCCACAACCTTGTAAACACGGCGCTCAGCTTGCTCTCAGCCTCGCTTTGTTTGTGTTACCCGTAGCACGCGGAGAATTATTAGGGTTATCATCGCTAACTTACAAGGCGCTCGGATGACACAGTCGGTTTGCGGCGTGTTAGAGAACAGGGTCGTTTTCCGCTTCTAGTGAGGCGGCGGCCGCAGCAGAGCCCTGACATTCAGCAAAGGTCACATCAAAATGCGCTGTAGCTAAACATGGGCATGCCGCGGCAGGCATTAGCATGGTCCAGTCTGGGCTGGGCATGATTCCCCTCCACCCCCCTGGCCCGTTCAGAGCAGTGACAGGGATCCCCCGCTAACCCCTCCCCCCCGAGGGCTCTGCTCTCCCACTGCAAGAGCCAGCAGAGGCCTGGAGTGTCAGTGGCTTGTCAGTGTGGACTTTTCTCTCTACCCAAGGAAAGGAAAGTGTATGGGAAGGGAAGGGAAAACAGAGCAAAGGACAACAGACTGAGGCTGTGAACGGATGTGCTCAAAACCACAGATTTGTTAGGATCATACTGACATTGCACATGAAAAAACTGCCATATTTCTTTAGTGGCATCATGGCATTCTAAGTTTTCTCGTGGCCATTCTCACTGCCTGTGGGCTTCTAATGGGGCACTGTGACACATTTGCTGCTTTAATTGTGCAGTCTAATCTTACTGCCAACTCTGATGCATTCCAGAATTCTCCCCATATGCACCTGCGAAAGGAAAAAGGGGAATACAAAAGGAATGGTGAGATTCTTACCGCGCTCCCCAACTCCCTCAATGACTTACTGAGGAGCTCCCGCAGTTATGGTGCTTGACCACTAGAAGCACTAGAGACTCAGAGGGATCGTAATGTAGCCACCCATATGAACGATCCATCTTCACTTCTTGTTTTGTGTTTCAGGGGGTTTTTTTACACTTCATATATGATGATCACTGTAATTTCTGTAGAGATCCTTCGCTCTTTGCTTTGTTTGTGTCTGGTTGCTGTACAATAAATGTTTGTTTGCAAACACCTACTTCCTACAGAGCCAGTTATGAAGTTATCTTCCTAACCTCCCACTCACTCAATTCAAAATGTGAAACTGTGCTATTGACTGCTGCTCTGAGACACTTTTGGAGCAAATTTCATTTATATCACCAGTTCACATTCCACTACTCCACTGCTGGTGGATGTTGGTCAAGTGACAAGATTCATTTTGAGATGTAAGGAAGCCTGCGATGTTTTCATTGCTAACTGACGAGGTTTGTGTTCAGAATGAGTCTGCCTCTTATTGCCGTATTGTCTGTCAGTACTTGGGGACAGTGGGGTTTTGCAAATTGCTGAGATGAAAATTTGAACCGCTGAATGTCCTTGAAAATAAGGCTCTGGCAAGACCCCATGTTTTCGAATGTATCTGCTGTTGTGAATTGCTGTCCCATTCACTGTAATGAGCCAGAATCCAGGGCTCGCATTTGCCTTCACACAGCTCATAATATTCTCGTTTACTCAGCTGAATTCAGCCGTACTCTCATTACAATTGCTTTGTGCTCAGTTAAAGGTTCATCTTGTTCCATGAATTGCATCTGTGTTTGCACTATTTTCCCAATCCTGGTTCCAAGGGTCTGGAAACTTGCAGGATTTATAACTTGCTTAAACTTAAAACCCTGGGAATGAATGGGAAATGAAGTCATAAGCTGGATCGTGTGGCAATATGGCAAAGGAAAACGATAGAACGGATATCCCGTTCCAGAGGTGAGAGATAAAATATCAGCTGTGATTAAGATGGCAGACCTGCCATCACTTCATATTGTGCCCAGATTGGAGGGGTAGTGCCTGCTTTGTTAAATCAAAGAACCATCCAAGAAGCTTCTCAAACTCAACCACTCAAATAGCCACTGAAACTCCATAGATGCACCAGGAAGAAATGCAGTCTAGATAGTCTCTGTGTTGCTGTCTGATTTTGCCCTCTGAATGCATTTCGTGTGGGGGAGATGAAGTCACAATGCTACCTGAGATGACAACCAATTAGGATCTCCAGAGTGACCTTTGACCTCTACCCTCTCATCCCATGACTTGCTCCTCTCTTTATGGGCTCTTTACATGGCTTTTCACAGTGATGCATTTTTAATGGATCCAGGGCTGAACCTTTACCAGGAAAGGCATGCATGAATAATCAAAACACTCTCCTCCTTCAAAAAAGAAAGCAAGGTGTATCAGTGATAGATTGTATCATGCATTTTGCTACTTAACTCTTCACTTTAAATGTCAACAACTCTGCCTGTGATGTACATTAATACAAAATAACAACTTAGGGAAGCAAATGATTTAGACTGCTTTCCAGAATGTGATGGGAGTGATCATACAGCATGATTGTGAATGATAGATCATTTCCATGTAATGGTAAAGGGCCCAATGGTCTATTTTTGAAAAAAAAGTGTACTGTATACTGCATGTAATTTAAGTTTAAGATACAATTGAAGCATCCTGGAATTTTTTCAAAAATCACAAGTGCTGTAGAGTAGTTTAAAATGTATCCTAGCCTTTTTTAAGTGCAAGCCATTAAGCCATTAATTGCTGAGGTTGCTCGCTAAATTAAGCATTGTACTGTTCTGCTTTCTGATGTCTTTAATGTTTTTTTTTTCCTCTTCAAGGGGAATTTACTGCATGCTCAGTTCAGCAATCTGCATTTAAGAGCAAACTCTGTTGCTGTGGATCAGTGTCAAGCCAGTAGATGAAATAGATGTGACTCTGCACTGAAATCCCAAATCAAAAACATAACTCTCTTCTCTCAAACGTTCAGAATTTACACAGAAATATGCAGGAAAATCCAGAGGCAGTCTGAGCTGCTGGGAAGCGAATCTAGTTTTGATTGTAACAGTAGTTCCTTTTAACGCCCTGGGCGTGCTTGACCTCTGATTTGGCAACAAGATCAGACAGTCCAGCTGTTCAACAAATAGGTATTATTCATTCAAAGGCATAGCAGGCTGGTTGTTTGTGATGGATTCAGAGCGTTTGATTTCTTGCAGAAAGAGAAGACTAATGTTTGTACCACAGGAATGCCACTAGTTGTGACAGAAGTATCCCTTTATCTTAATGACTTAATCAATGGTGTGTGTGCGTGATATTCCATCTGAATCCTGTTGCATTTAATTCCCTTTAAAAAAGAAACACTTGCCATATGGTTTATGCCTGGTGAATGAGGGGAAATTCCAGATGGAACCTTTACCATGTTAAAAGTGTTGCCTGCTCATTGATGGGGATATGCGGCAGGTTGTGTTTTTAAAGGGGTTGCCAATGTCAGCTCTGTAAAATCCCCCTTTAATTCATCTTAACACTGAACTCTGCACGTTACAACCCCAAATGATCCAAATAATGTCCAATGCCTCTGTGCCTCAGTGCAGTGTGCTCCATCCGGCTCACTCTGCTGCTCTGAAATCCATCTCTCGCATGTGTGGCTGTTATTGGTATAAATGAGGGGCATACAACCTTCCTGCACTGAGCCACACATCCATCATACGCACCTCTTTTCCCTGGCCGACACTGGCAGCCCCATATATTCGATTATTATATATTATATATTAGAGGTGGACCTGGAGGCTAGACCTGTAGATAGCACAGTCAAAGGCACCTGGCATTTAAGCGCATGCGGTAGGTTGCATTCCAATACCATTTACAATGTCACTTAAAATGGAGACTGTTGCTGTGTTTTATATCCTTTTTTTCCATGCAAATTTACATTTCTAGTTATTGAATAACTTCTTACAACTCCAACACAATTCCATCTCCGCACACTTTTTGCCTCGCACTTTTTTCTCCTGTAACTATTTGTTTGTTTTTCACCTTTCACCTTGTCTACCTTTGTTTTCTACTTTCCTTGACTTTAGTTGAGTTTAGTTGTTTTAGGTTGCACTTAAAGCTTACTCTAAGATCTTCTACACTGCTGTAGCTTGCTTGCTGTTCCTCACTTGTAAGTTGCGCTGGATAAAAGCGTCTGCCAAATGACCTAAATGTAAATGTAAATGTAAATAATTTAAAATTAAGATTGTGTACCATGTGCTAAGTGTAACCCCCCAGCTGTATTCATTGTGTTTTTTAATTTATCAAAGGGCACTTCTCCCTCTGTACAGCTAATGCTTGAATGTCCATATATACTCCTCTGTTGACAAGAAGAGACAGGAAGTGACATGAATCACCAGTGATTTTTAAGGTGGACTGGACAGCCAGACTAGTTTGGTGTGTTTTGTTTGTCAAAAATAGAACATGTTGGTGCGTCAGAACAGTACGACCTGCTGACACATTGAGAGTGGACAGACCATTAACTCAGTGTCAGACGAGCCTGATGGACACTTATAATGGATTTTAGTGTGTCTGTCCAGTCTTTCTGGAGTACCCTCCCGAGCAGGGCAGCATTTAAGCCATAGGTTATTTTTTACAGTGGAACCCTACCATTAGAGGGGGGACTCACGGGATATGGATTCAGTTTAGACAGACACAGGCTCAGTGTTCCACTAAGGCGACTCTGATCATTCCAAACTTACAGACATCACACTTTTGCACGCAACCATCTGTTCAAATGTTGTAATGCCCACTTTGCTGGAGTTGAAGTGATGCGTTGTGTTACTACAACAGCAGAAGTGTGGAGCGTTTTTTTACACAGACACACACACACACACACACACACACACACACACACACACACACACACACACACACACACACACGCACGCACTTTTCTTTCTTTAACCCATCAAAGCCTAGCATTCAGTGGGGCCCTATAAGAGCATGCTTCAGATGTTTGCATTTCAGGCATTATTTTCAGTCGAGTAGTCAAAGCTTCCGCTGGGATTTAATGGGTTAATGAACAGGTGATGCCCCTCCGGCAGAGCTGTATGTCCGCATAGCATCTGGGACACGGTCATCACGCTTCAGATTCACCATTATCCTATATGGGCAGCCCTTTCAGAACTAACAGTATTTGCCTGTCTTGGGCTGTTACAAATATAAATACATAGAAATTTTATATGTAAACGTGTGTCAACCACATGTAAAAAATTGAAGTCATTTTTAGTATTTACCCGTGTAATTTTAAGCTTCCCAAGCTTCCTGTACAAGGCAATTGGCTGCGTACTCTGGTTGAAACTGGCTGGGTGGAATTGTTCACATGGGATGAACACAAGCGCACAAACAAGACTCAGGCAGGTCTCTACATGAGTTTATTGTGGGTACTAAATCTTGGTGAAACACAGATACTACACATAAAGGTGCATGCAGGCGGTTTTCCCAGATGCTTTGCCACTTGCAGTCAATGACCATAATGCCAATAAAAACACCCCTGCAGTGTTTCTGATTTGCATTCCATTAAGCAGATGCATAAAAGAACATTGGCACAATATTGCCATCAAAGTCTAACGCCTGCATTCGTGTGTTTTGGGAAGAGGACTGCGAGGAGTGAACCACATACAAGTTTGGATATACATGATACAGACTTGTGGATTTCACATATGATACGAAAATATGGAAGTAACAGTCCGGTCACAAGTAGACACAGGTCATATTGATGTGCATTTTTAAGGCTAGCATCAGCGCTGAAGCTTGGCTTAGATATGAGTTCCACTAGCAGAAAGGGGGTTAGTGCTTGAGTGTCGGTGCTACCTTATCCATCTGCAGTGTGTTCATATCTGATCTGCCTACAGTATGGTTAGCCACAGAGTGTCATCCACGTCTGTCTACAGTGTGCAGTCTGAAGCAGTCTTGATGCAGTCTGACAGCACCGCTCAAGGTAACAAGCGGCGGCTTCCCATTACCTGTCAATGCACAGCACCGTCAACCACACTTCATTCCAGCGACTCGCCCGTTCGGCGGCCCATACGGAGCGGCCCGCGGGGCACACGCTCCTCAGGAGATCTGGCGCGAACGGCCGCTCGTTTGTAGGTCGGCGTGCCCACGTTGGCACGCACGCGCGCGCATTTCACTGGACGCTTCACAACGCGCGCTCGTCTCCCCGGGGGGGGAAACTTCTGAAACGCCTCGCAGGATTAGTCACGGGTCCGGGCCTGCTCGCTCCGGAGCTCATCCGAGCGCCGTCTAAACATAGCGCCCGAGCCAAGGTGCTCTGTCCTGGCAAGTCAAACGCTGGCCATGTTTAGCACAAATATGGACATACATGCGTATGTGTGTGGGTGTGTGGGTGTGTGTGCGTGTGTGTGTGTTCCCAATCCTAGTTTAGGAAAATTCAGCCTTGCACACTGCTTTGCATTGCTACTGTTGTTTTTTTGTTCCCTTCTTGTAGATGCAGTCAACAATGTTGTATTGACTGATATAGGGCGAAGGGGTTCCTTTCTCTGACACTTATGTCTGTAGGGGAATTTATGGAGACACATGGAGAGCTGGGGATCCAAGCATGCATTGACACCAACAGCAAATGCATTTTTATACATGCAGGAACAGAGCTGATCATTCACATAATGGGGGCAACTTTGCTGTCAGTGTCCTGTTTCCTGGTCCCCTGTTGTGATAGCCATTTCTTTTGCTGTCTCTCAGTCTGAGACTGAGAGGGAAGTGATGGCGTCAGTGTCAGAACAAGCCGGTTTGCCTTGGCCTCGTAAAAAATCTTAGCTTGTACATTCTGTTATTCCGGTCCCTTTTACCTAATAGGGCCTTTGAGTCCCATACAGAGAGCTTGGCCTTGCTGAAATCTTTATTGTGTCGTTTGAGGTTTCCACGATTTGTATTCTTTATTGAAGCGTGTATAAAGAATGAGTCTGGCGGGATTAGTTCATAAGAAGAACAGAATGTTTGCCCCGCTTCGGCGTGCCTCGACAAAGAGGCTCCCGCGGATCAGATTCGTAGCCGTGGGCAATGCTATTCTGGGCTCACGTGACGTCTGCCTTCAGCTGCGCTGGCATCTCGCGCTGTAAACAGCGCAGCTGCCCGCTAGGTCGTTAGCCATTCCTAACCCACATACAGGGCCAGCCGCTCGCCCCGCGCTAGCCCCGTCTCCGCCGCGAGCTAACCGCTAATCACCGCTAATCACACAAACTGCACGGCAGCGCAGACACTGTGTTTCATCAGCGGTGGTTATGCAGAGGGATTCAGCAACGCCGGGTCTGAGGAAAAGGCCCTTTTCCTCTGATGTTTCAGGCGCCGGGTATTGGTTTTTCGCCAGCCCCGCAGATCCCCCTTGCTGCTGAGCCGCTGAGGATACAGGGGTGTGTCTCATCGCCCCCACAGTGTGTGCGGCAGCACGGTTCCAGCCACACACACCACGGAGGGCTCCATCCTCCTCCCAGCACCCCGGGAACCCGGTGCCTAAATTATTGATGGCGCCGGAGTAGGTAAACACGTGTGGCCCTCGGGGGGCTGAGGAGGAAGCGGAACAAAGTGAGGGCTTTTTGCTGGGCTCTAATGGCTTACACGCTGTCCTGCGCTCACCGTGTTAGCGGGGAGAAACACTGCATCCCCAGCGGTGTGAGAGGAGCTGGCCTCTCCTGCTGCCTCAACTCCCTGCACCTGCACAGCCCCTGATCAGCACCCTTCCCTCAACGGCCCTGTGTCCTCCCCAGCTGCAGAACACGCTGATCTGCCTCATTTTCTGTCGCTTCTGTCGGTGGTCAGCATTGGATGAGCCTGTTCAATTCTCCAATTACCCTTTCTTTTTTTTTTCTTCAGAGGCTCCAGTAATAATAATTTTTAAAATCGTAATCATATCAGCGCTTTGTATTTTTAAGACCCCAAATGCCCTCCTTTTGTGCATTTAAGTGTTATGAAATTGCTTTGAAATCTGCAGAGTACGACCTTGCCTTGTTTTCCTCTATTTTTTTAAATTATTGTTTTCATTCGCTCTGAAGGCAACAGCTTGTGCGATTTGCTATTAAAGATGGATCAGCACAGGTTGCTGCATGGTCTTACTTACCCACTCCACAGCAGAGCTTTTTACGCAGAGGCAGAGCGGGGTGGATCGTGTCAGAGGCATGGCCCGTATATGTCACATCTGTTTGAATTATTCATCTTTCTGGGCTTGCCCGTTGCCATGGCGCTCGTCGCAGGGACGTTGGGGATGGCCATTGTGTGTAAATAGGTATCGATTCAGAGGATGTAATTTGACTTTGTTTTTTTTTTAGCAAGCGCGTTGCGGGCGGCATCCACGCGGCGGCTGAGCTCAGCTACAGACCGCATTGCACGGCGGCCTCCCCCCAGGCGAGGCCGTTCCACATCCATCCGGCTTTGATGAGCTCAGGGGCGGTCTCGCTCTACTTGGTGCCATTATCTTCAATCACGGCCGGTTTAGTACGGCGTCCCCCTTCGCTCAGCAGCGGAGAGGTTTGAACGCGCCGTTCCCAACACCGCCACGTCTGCTCTGCAGCCTCCTAAACGTGCGTCAGACACGTTTTGGGGTTCTTATTTTATTATCAGCCATCAGAGGGTTTGAGTGAATTCTCAGTCGCTGTTGCTAATCGTGTTGTGATTCGCGTCCGCGGCAGCCCCTGTCTTCCAGGGCCGTTTTCTGTTTGGACTGAATCCCTAAATCAGAGGTGTGTCATGTACTCAGCAGGGTGTCAATGCGTGTCCTCATCACCTGTCCCCCCGGCCTGCAGAGATGTGTTTGTTTGCTCCACTCTGCACCTCATTGCAAAGCCCTGAATGCCGGTTATTACATCCAAATGGGTATTGATCTTTGATGGCGAAGCCGGCCAGGTAATTGTTCCCGTTGGCAGCGGCAGCGCGCGGAATGCAGCCAGACAGATCAGCGCGAGACTCTGCTGTGAGACAGACAGTGCATCGGCGAGGCGGAGCGGCGAGGGACCGGAGTCAGATGCAGGGCCTCCGCTTTGGACTCTCACCCCGGCGCTTCTGAAACTCAGCGCCACTGTAGCGGGCGGCCAATCAGCCCATCACGATTAATTAGCGCAACCCTCAACGCGCTCCTCTCCGCGGTGACAGGACCCGATCCGATTTCGTCCCCCGCTCGGGCCGAAAGGCGACGGCGTCGGAGCCAGCATCGCTCACGCGGCCCGGGTGGAGTGATTTATCCCGGCCGTCAGCTCCGGGGCCGCGGCGTGTACGAGCGCTGACGGCTCCCGCTGCACTGAACCAACCGGGGCTCCCCGGTCCGCGTGCAGAGAGCAGAGCCTCAGGGCCGCGTTAACCTGACCGCCCACAGGGGCCGTAACCCGCGGCCCTTCATTATTAACACATCAGCATGGAGCGGGCGGCGGCATTAATAAGAACAGCCATCATATCCAAGGCCGTGTGTTATCTGCTCAGCAGGAGCTGATTTGGAGCAGGGGTTGGTAGTAGGGATAGCAGGAGCTGGTAGGGATTGGTAGTGTGCTGAATGTGGGGTCGGTGTTATGAATGGCATGAAGACTGGCACTTGCACTTGATTTTGAATAGGCAAAATTCAAACCCCCAGCTGGACCCGACTGCTGTGGCTCCCAGCTCAGCCCTACTCCATAACATCCCCGGCAAACGATCACAACATCACAGCCTTTGCCATGACCCAAGCCCTGGGGCATAAGACTAAAATAAATCCATAGGTAATTAGCTGGGGAAACACGCATGTAATTATTGGTCAGAAATAGCATTGGAAAAACATACAACAGGCTTATAAATAGTTTCTTAACGCACTCGAACAATAATTGACTGGACGCTCAGCATAAAACAGGGTGATAGCCGTGTAAGTGCTGAGCGTGATTACACTGTGTGTAATTTCATGGGTGTAGATGTTCCACATGACCTGTGAAAAGGGCACAGGCTCTGTCTGTGAATCCACAGGGGTCCCTCCTGCAATCCGGACCTCAGCGTGAGCCGGCCAGGTGAGACGATTCAGACGCCTGGTCCTCCCGTAGCTGTAAATGTAGGCCCGCGATAAGAGAAAGGCCATTAGGCCCGGACCCGCGCTCTCCTCCCGCGCCCCGGAGCGCTGTGATTTATTCCCGCCGCCGGCAGCGATAAGCGCGACACGCTAACGGGTTTTTCATCCGCGGAGGGAGGGAGGCTAATAACGCAGACACGGCGCTGCCCGTCTCAGCCTCCGGAGCCATTCCTCTCCCCTCCTCTCTGCCTCCCCGTCTCCCGGCGTCACCTCCGAAAGCACGGCCCCTCAATCGCATTAGGACCCTAAGCGCTTTTTAACGATCGCTGTTTCTCTTTCTGTTGCGGATGGAGCATTTTAATTTGCTCGCCTGCTTAACTGCGTGCGTGGGGGAACTCAATCTGAGATTTACATAAGGGCCAGGTAATTGAGGTCTGGGACAGCTCACCTGGCTAATTTTTTAGGCCGAGCAGTGGATTGAAGGTGAGCGCTCAGACCCGTTTCATGAAACCCAAGGACAATGTCTCTGAATGCGTTTGTCTGTACTATTCCATAGCTTTTGAAGGAAGAAGGTGCATAGCAAAAGCACCTGCTTTCCTCCTGAGGAGATGGTAGAAAGCAGACTGGGAAAAGCCAAACTGCTCTCTGTGTGGTCAGGAGAGCCAGAGAGCTAGCAGGAGGCAGGGAGAAGCCAAACTCTCTGTGTGGTCAGTGGATAGAGAGGGTGCAGGAGGCAGCAGCTAGAGGAGCCTCTCAGAATGACTCTACCCCTGACACGGCTCACGCCCAATAACTCAAGAGAATCGAGGGATGAATCCCGTGAGGCCCGGAGACCAGCAAAGCAGTCACCTTTGCACTGGAGGACAGTTAACCTTCAGTATTATTCATGAGTAATAACAGAGCAGTCTGCATTCTCAGGGTTTTGCACTTTCGACGCACTTGATTGGACCTTTCATCCATCCTCAGCATCATATTAGGTAATAATGATTTCAGGGTCACAGTAGGAGTCTGACTTCATCCAGTTTCGTCAGGTCATGGTGGATGGAGGTCACATGGGGTGCAGGTTGTGGAGCCCCTTGTGCTGAACCTAGAGGAGTCATTGGAATGTTGATGCTATTGAGCATCACCTATGCTGTGTATGTAAGTGTTCTCTGCCTTCAAAGGGCTAAATAGAGAACTGTCAATCATTCCTTTTTTTCATGTCAAAGATAATTTCTGATAAATTTTAGTGAAGAATTTCAGCCTTCATATTCACTGCTCTAGTGTCAGCCAGCAATTATAACCTCAGGTGCAAAAATCACTGTTGCCACCAATAGGATTCAGTGTGAAATGTCACACATACAGAAAAAGCTGACAACCCTCATTATCATTATTTAATAAAAAAAGACTTGAAGGTATTATTCTGATATTGGCTGGACCAGCTCAAGGTGTCCTCGCATTCAGAAAGCAGGGGCCGGGGGCAGATGGGGGGGTGAAACGCTCTCCAGCGCGTCGATCGTGGCGGCGAGCGGCGGCTCCTCAGCGAGCGCTTCCTCCCGCTTCCCACAATGCTCGTCCCACACACCCCGAGCAGGCAGCTTTTCCCTTTGTATCCCATCACCATAACAACAAGCCTCGCAGATTGGCGAGGATCTGCGGCGAGTTTCCACCGCTCAGTACAGCGGGGGGCTGGTAAAGAGGAGTGATCCGGCCAGGCGCCTCTCCTGCCTCTCTCGCTCCGACGCGCTCCTGGTCCGCCGCCGCCGCCGCCGCCGCCACGGGGGCCCCCGCACGCCCGACGTCGGGGCGCGCGAATCCAGGAAAAGAGGGGGATGAACCCCGGGACGAACGAGGAGCGGTCGCGGGGACGGGCGAGGAAATAACTCCGCACATGGTGAGTGCCACCGGCGAGCGCTCTCTCTCCCCTCTCCCTCTCTCTCTCCCTCTCCCTCTCTCTCTCTCCCTCTCTCTCTCTCTCCCCCTCTCGTTCTCTCTCTCGCCTCGGATCCGCGGAGGCTCCTGGCGTCCGAGCGTTAGCGGGAGTTATGTAACCGCTACGGAGCCGGGGAAGAACGTGAGAGACGGCATCGATTTCTCCCCTTCCGCGCGCGCGGCGACTTCACACCAAGCGGCAGAGACCCTCTACCGTGTCATTAGGCAGGATAGAAACGCGGGGAAACCTGTTGATTATCCACTCCATCCTTCTGCATTATCAAATTAATGTAGCTATGACTGTAATTAACGTAATTGCTATCCGTAACAAGTAATGACAGCATTAAAAGCAGTGGAAGAGGCACTACTAGAAATTATACAATTGATGGCGATGTTATCCGTGTCGGTGTTTTAGGTGATGCTGAACTCCTTTGCTGCGCACAGTGCTTTTATACATATTTTACAAAGTGTGACATATTTGAAGAGGAGGCAAAATTCTGTCTCATTCTGTTGTTTGGTTTTAAATGGAAATACCGTGTATAGTTTGTGAGAGAAACAATAGCTTTTGAGAAAGCTATTACAATGTCCTTACTGTCACTGTTCCCAGAGGCTGTAAAGCTTTATGTGATGGTAGTCTGAAATGCACTCGCTGGAGGGACAGAGAAAGGGCACAGGTTTGGTACAGTATTTGGGCTCTGCCTCCCGCCTGGATCGGACACCTCAGCGGAATTGGGCAGAGAAGTCTGTGGGGATTATGTAACGCAGAGAAGGCTTACCCTGACATTATCATCACACAGACATTAATATTAATAAATGCGTGTTTCGTCAATAAATGATGAGGGTGGCAGCGCCATTGGGAGGTTCTGTAGAAGGAACACTACAGCAGCAGTGTGTGTGTGTGTGTGTGTGTGTGTGTGTGTGTGTGTGCATGCATTCATGCATGCACCTGTGTATGCACCTGTATGTACATGCATGCATGTATGAATGTGTATGTGTGTGTGTGTGTGTGTGTGTGTGTGTGTGTGTGCGTGGCGCATCTCTTGCCTCGAAGTTTACCTAATGAGGAGAGCCACCTTCTCTCTGTATCTGTTAGGGCTGCATTTCATTTTGACATTTTGGAGTGAGCTGATGGATGTTTCCCGGTGAGAGCTGGACGGTGTTCTGCCCACAGTGAGTGAGTGGTGTCTGGTCGGGCGACGGCATACAGCTGGAGGTTGGCTTTGAGTTTGCCATTACGAGAGCGTTACAGGAGACAAAAGGAGCTGATCTCCGCTGCGCGCGTGGGCGGCTTCCTCGAGTTTCAGCGCCCGATCGCGCGTCAGGGCCGCCGCTGGCCTTATGTATCTGCCACTCTGCTGCGGTCTCTCACTGTTCTCAACAGCCTCAGTCATCTTCAACGGCTGTCAATCTCACTGTGGTGTGTGCGTGTGTGGGGGGGAGGGTAAACCTTGCTGAATTTCTCTTCAGAGAGGAAGGACACGGCACAGCGCGGTGAGACAGATCACAGACTCGAGTCTGATAACGAAGAGGATATTGTGTGTCTGGTTTCCAGTACATTCTCTGCAGTGTTGCCTGTACATTGTCTGCAATGGTCTGTGTATTCTCTCAATGGCTGTTTTTATCAGGCGCCTGAGTCGCGGTGTGGTTTAATACGTAGAACAAATTCTTTTTTGATTTGTCCCACTTGATCGTAGAGCGTCTCTAATCATAAAAATTATCCAGAAAATTGGCAGATGATTTAGTAAGGTTGTAAGCTCGGACCGGAGGAGCGTGGGTCTGTCTGTGTCCTCCGCGTTATTGGTCAGTACATCCGGCTGTTACCGCCGGAGCCCTCACCCACGGCTCTCCCTCTCTCTCCCCCAGGCTAACCTGAAGAAGTTTATGGAGTATGTCCAGCAGAGGAACATCGACAAAGTGGTGAAGTTCTTGGAGAAGGGGCTCGATCCGAACTTCCACGACCCGGACACGGGAGGTAAGGCCGCGGGGGGGACGCCGCCCCAAAAGCTTCCGCGTCCGGCCACGGCTCTGCCTGCGGTGACCCGCCGTGCCGGCCTCTGAGGCGGCTGCTCAGCCCAGCATGATAATGGCTTTCCTTCCAAGCCATGAGGGCCGGTTCTGCACCGCTAATTACAAACAAGTGACTCGGAAAAGGCCTGCAGAATCCTGCTTTGTTGTTTAGTTGAGCTCTACCTATTCATTCCAGTAGAGTAATGAAGCAGCCATGAAGTCTAAAAGCACCCGTAAACTCCGTGATGTCAGCGTCCCTGCCCTTATCTAATCAGGCCTGTTTGTATCTTTTTCATATATTTTTCCTCCTGGTTGTTGTATTCACCTGCACAGGGGCCCGGTGTATTCACCTGACAGTAGATATGATGCATGGTGTCTCCTGCTGCGGTGCGGAGCTGAGATTTGGCCTGGAGTTTGCTGTTATCGGAGTGTCACAGGAGAGCATGTGTGGGGGGGGAGGTGCTGGTGCGTGGGCCTGATTGTTCTGCTCGGGCGACCGCAGAGCAATCAGGTCCTCCCCGCCCGCCCTCCTCGCTCCGAGAACAGGAAGTCGCCCCGCTCTTATGCAAAGCAGGCCACGTTTATTCATCTCCTTCTTTTTGTTTTTGAAGCTCGTTTGCGGCAACCTTGGCTGGCTCGGGGACGGGGGTCTTGTGCGGTCAGGCAGAGAGGAGTCTGGGTTTGGGGGAATGAACCGGGAGCTGGGGGAGGCCTCGTTCCCCTGTACCACCGCAGTGCAGGGGTACAGGCAGAAACAAAGCTCAGGTCAAAGCTGAGAGCTGAGAGCATTTACTGTGTAATCTCCCGTCACTGCCACACAGAATGAGGGTGCAACATCTGCGTAGTTCCTCTGACGGCTCATCAGCCTAGCCCCTGTAATGTGTAGTGCTCTTAGTCAAGGGATAAGGTAGCGAAGGGAGAGAGCAGTCACCGCACCCGGCCTCGAACCCGGGTCTACGGGGTGCCAGACTGGCAGCTTGACTGCAACGCCAAAGAGCCAGGCTCGTTGGTATGGCAGTCAGAGCGCATACTCAACCGTAGTGACGGCACTCCGTCACAGATACACACAGCGCCTCAAAAAGAACATTGCAGAACCAGAATAACATTATGAGTAATAACAGATACCGCATGAAATGGATGGGAAAAAGAAAGCAGATAGTTACAAGAAAACCAGTCACCTGGAAGGATAATATTTAGTATTGATAGCATCAGACTATACTATAGTATAGTAGTAACAGTGGGATGTTTGGCCATTTAAACTGTGCAGTGTTTGTGTGCTATGTGTGCATGCATAATGATCTGAAAATTATACATCACAGTTCCCCCCTTGTCTCTCTGTCCCACTCTTTCCTCTCTCTCTCTCTCTCCCTCTCTCTGAAGTGGTGTTTGGTTTTGCAGACGTAGGGTTCATGTATTGTCTGAAACCCAGGCTGTCGTCGCAGTAGTAGGTGGTCAGCAGTCGCGAGTGGGTGAAACGCATTCTCTCATGGCGTCAGTCGTTGTTGTAAATGAGACAATCGGCTACAACCACCTTTAAACACAGCAGCGAAGTCCCACACTCTCTGACACGTCCAGCGCATTTGTCCCGCAATCACGAAACTACATTGCGCTCCATTTGAAGGAGATGGCGGCGGTATTAGTCTGTTATCTCCGAAATGGCCCGTCCCAAAGGCGCTCTGATACGTAACGTGGACTGCTGCATTGTGGGACGGGATGCTCCATTGGAGGGCAGATGCGGCGTGAAGGTGATTATGGCCCGTCCCCCCGGCAGCATCCCGTTTGTCCATTACAGTCCCATTAGCCCGGTGAGAGGGGCTCATTTGCTGGGTGGAAACGGATGGGTTTGGGAACGCTGGAGTCATCTCATCTCAACACAGCTATTGATACTAAGGTATGCAAAGCAGCATGTTAAATATTGATAATGGCATGACTTACATTCAGCGCTTCTCTCCAGGGGAAAAGCATCTAGAAAGATAAAGAGCACATTTACATACACTCTAAGACTTAGTGAATGCCAGCCGGGTAAGATAGAATAAGGTTTAGCCTGAGAAAGGTTGTTGTGGATAAAGATACATAGACAGAATATTTATTACAATGGTTTTAAACAGTGTTTTTTATTTTATTTTGATTTGACATTTACAACAAGTTTCTCATTTTAACTGCAGCTACTATCCTGAGCCGTTCAAAGATTAAATTGCTTTTTGTATAATGCGGCTTTTGACACCACGTTTTCTTTTCTTTTTTTTTTGTTTGGCGAGAACTATCTTAGTCTTATTAGATTGCGTTCTCTCATTTGAGATTAAGATGAGCCATTTGGCTATTTGTCTATGCAATGAGACACTTTAATTTCACCACAATGCTTGGTGAGACAATGGGAAAAGAAGAAGTGTTCCGATAACAGCCACTGTGAGAAGTGGACTGAAAAAGGCAGACATTTGGGTAGCAAACAAAGGCCCTTTGAAGGATGGTCTCCATCAAAGTTTAGTGAGCCAGAAAACTGAAGATTCACTTTGTTTTCTGGCACAGGTTTACTGCACAATGAATCCATATAGTTTTCTCTATGTTAATAAATATATAATAATCACCAGCACTAATACATTACTTGAAAAAACCTAATCCCATTCTCCCTTAAGATGATTCTGTTCTTTTAAATGAAGATTTGCGCTTCCTCATCCTTCATTTAGTGGTATTAGCTCCATCGTGTCTCCGCTGTGGTTTTCAGTCAAGGCTAATTGTCGAGACCTTAGAAAAAGGTCTCTGTGGGTTCATAGTCCAGGTATGAACTGTGACGCTCTAGCCCTCAGTACTATATTTGACCCAGTTTTCCGCAGTAGCATCAAAACAGCTGAAATGCGAATGCACACCATTAACATTGGAGAAAAATAACTCCAAGGCGTAATTATTCAGGCCCACATGAATGTCGATTAAAAAAGAAATAAATAAACTGGCTTTCTGAAAAGCACATTAAACAAAAACCCCTCTCTCCCAAAGGAGAAAGAGGACAGCCGGTTAGACTTTTTGAAAGTCTGAGATGTGAAGCCTTATTCACTCAGCAGACACATGTAATACTTCAGTTACATATCAGTCTGTAAATGCATGCTGATGAATATTTGCTGGAGAAATTCAGGTCACCTGCCTCCCTCAAAGGTTCATCAGTCTGGAGGCTGAACTCCTCTGGGCTGGGTGGAACTCTACTGTTCTACTTTCTCTACTGTTATGATGACAGTGCTTTTGCCTTCAGAAGAAGCAACAATGCAGAGAGAGACATAGGATTAATGACTGAGAACCTAATGGGTATTAGAGAAATATGTTTCTCATACTGTTCCTGGGGTCTCTGCAAGCGCTAACTGCAAATACATGCCTTATAGATGCAGTCATTTACTCTGCTAATATTAGTAGTGCATTGTGCATGTTTTGCAATTTTATATTAGAAATGGCACTTAGTATTTAGGATGAATGTGTCAGGTTCACCACTGTAGTTTCAGGTAAACTGAAGAGATGCTACTGGAACTTGTAATTCCTAAATACCTGTTTCCATTTCTACTTTATCCTGTTGGTGAAGTAGTTGCTATTTTCATTTAGCAGAGAGGATATTTTTCTGCAAGACTTGGGCCTGTGCAGTTTGAATTGGAAGCATGATGTGATTCGCAGGTGGATGTGCGCTCTGTGGATTACACCATCATCACCATCATGCCTTACTTTCCCGCCAGCGTGATTCTCTCTGTAGCGGCAGTTGGCTCCTCAGACACGGGTGTCTGTGCTGTGTGCTGATGGATGGGGGTGGCCTCCGTGCTGACACTGTGCGGTGTGTGTGTGTGTGTGTGTGTGAGCAGAATGCCCGCTGACCATGGCCGCCCAGCTGGAGGGATGCGCGGAGCTCATCAAGGTCCTGAAGAACGGTGGCGCCCACCTGGACTTCAGGACCCGGGACGGGATAACAGCCCTGCACAAGGCGGTGCGGACCAAGAACCACACCGCCCTCATTGTGAGTATCGGTTTATACATACACACACAAAGAACCACACCACCCTCATAGTGAGTATACCTATATAAGTACACACACACCAAGACCCCCACACCGCCCTCATCTTGGCCATACACACATACACACAAGCACACATGCAGGCACACCCACACACAGAGCACCCCCCTGCGAATGTGCACACACTCACTCACACACACAGTAGAAGCCCGGGGATGATTCAGGCCTCTTCACCTCCTCTTCAGCTGTGGAAGCAGGTTGTGTTTGTCATGCTTCAATTTTAGACGTCTACAGAATCTGTACATCGTGAGTCATCTAATGGTTCGGCACAGCTCGGTGTTAGGATGAACAGTGCTCTGTGGAAGCGCTGTGTTTTGATCATTCATAGATTGCTGTGTTAACCATTTGGCTTAACACCGTCGCTGAGAGGACTTTGATATTCATCTCACAGACAGAATACTGTTCTGGAAGACGAGCACATTGCCTGCTATAAAACATTCTTTTTGTAGTGCAGGTCTTCTTGGAAAGGCTCCATGTTTTTACCTGTTGGTGCTGCGTATGCAAATGTAGTCTTTTTAGTCTGAGTCTAAGCAGACAGAGGAAGAATAAGCAGACATATAAGGGTGGAGCCAGTTATGTTGCATCTATTAAATGTTACAGAGTTTGCCCTTGGAGAATGATCATTGCACTCTGGCCTTGTAACCCAAGCCTGCCTTTGACCCTTTTCACATGCAGCTGTGATTCTTATATAAGCCACATAATTCATAATTCACACACACTGCAGCATTTTAAATGTGATCAGAGCTTCTAATACGATGTTATTTTAAATACGCTGTCTGGTAAGCTTTGCAGATCATGTTGCAAAGTGTGTTTTTGTGTATGCTTCTTAACAGACCGACTCCATCTTCTGCTCTTTTTTATGTTATTGTTTTGGT
Source organism: Megalops atlanticus (assembly GCA_019176425.1). NCBI lineage: Eukaryota > Metazoa > Chordata > Actinopteri > Elopiformes > Megalopidae > Megalops > Megalops atlanticus. The sequence continues at coordinate 5,269,325 of CM032899.1, forward strand.
GACTGTTGTGCATTATATCCTTCATATGTTTCTTTTTCTTGTACTGCTCCACGCAGCCACAGTTTCCCCTCATTTGTCAGCAACGGTGTGTTTCGCTGACATTATTCATCAGTGATTCATGATGAGTCCTTGGTTTGGGTCACATGGTCTTGTTTTTCGTGTGGCATTGTGTTTTGAGTGGCGTGTGTGTGTGTGTGACTGGGCTGGTTGGGGCCGCTGGTGACCTGACGCCGGGTTTGTCCCCCCTGCTCCGCAGACGCTGTTAGACCTGGGCGCGTCCCCTGATTATAAGGACAGCCGGGGGCTGAGCCCGCTGTACCACAGCTCCATGGTGGGCGGGGACCCCTACTGCTGTGAGCTGCTGCTGCACGACCACGCCCAGGTGGGCTGCATGGACGAGAACGGCTGGCAGGAGATCCACCAGGTAGGACCCAGCACAGCCATACACTGGTATACATGCCTTCCCCTAACCCAACCACACACTGATACACATCTTCTGTGACCCAACCACATACTGGCACACACACCTACCATAACCCAACCACATACTGGCACACACACCTACCATAACCCAACCACACACTGGCACACCCCTACCATAACCCAACCACACACTGGAACACACACCTACCATAACCCAACCACATACTGGCACACACACCTACCATAACCCAACCACACACTGATACACGTCTTCTGTGACCCAACCACACACTGATACACGTCTTCTGTGACCCAACCACACACTGGAACACACACCTACCATAACCCAACCACATACTGGCACACACACCTACCATAACCCAACCACACACTGGCACACACACCTACCATAACCCAACCACACACTGATACACGTCTTCTGTGACCCAACCACACACTAGAACACACACCTACCATAACCCAACCACACACACTGGCACACACACCTACCATAACCCAACCACACACACTGGCACACACACCTACCATAACCCAACCACACACTGATACACGTCTTCTGTAACCCAACCACACACTGGCACACACACCTACCATAACCCAACCACACACTGATACACGTCTTCTGTAACCCAACCACACACTGGCACACACACCTACCATAACCCAACTACACACTGGCACACACACCTGCCATAACCCAACCACACACTGATACACGTCTTCTGTACCCCGACCACACACTGATACACGTCTTCTGTAACCCAACCACACACTGGCACACACACCTACCATAACCCAACTACACACTGGCACACACACCTGCCATAACCCAACCACACACACTGGCACACACACCTACTATAACCCAACTACACACTGGCACACACACCTGCCATAACCCAACCACACACTGATACACGTCTTCTGTAACCCAACCACACACTGGCACACACACTTACCATAACCCAACTACACACTGGCACACACACCTACCATAACCCAACTACACACTGGCACACACACCTACCATAACCCAACCACACACTGATACACGTCTTCTGTAACCCAACCACACACTGGCACACACACCTACCATAACCCAACTACACACTGGCACACACACCTGCCATAACCCAACCACACACTGATACACGTCTTCTGTAACCCAACCACACACTGGCACACACACCTACCATAACCCAACTACACACTGGCACACACACCTACCATAACCCAACCACACACACTGGCACACACACCTACCATAACCCAACCACACACTGATACACGTCTTCTGTAACCCAACCACACACTGATACACGTCTTCTGTAACCCAACCACACACTGGCACACACACCTACCATAACCCAACTACACACTGGCACACACACCTACCATAACCCAACTACACACTGATACACGTCTTCTGTAACCCAACCACACACTGGCACACACACCTACCATAACCCAACCACACACTGATACACGTCTTCTGTAACCCAACCACACACTGGCACACACACCTACCATAACCCAACCACACACTGATACACGTCTTCTGTAACCCAACCACACACTGGCACACACACCTACCATAACCCAACCACACACTGATACACGTCTTCTGTAACCCAACCACACACTGGCACACGTCTTCTGTACCCCAACCACACACTGGCACACACACCTACCATAACCCAACAACACACTAGTACACATGCCTTACCCAATCCAACCACACAGTGGTACACATGCCTTACCCAACTGAACTACACACTGGTACACATGCCTTATCACGGCCCAACCACAGATTGGTATACATGTGTTATCCAGCCTAACCACACACTGATACACACACCTTCCATAACCCAACCACACACTGGTACACATCTTCTGTAACCTAACCACACACTGGTACAAATGCCTTACTCAATCCAGCCACACACTGGTACAAATGCCTTACTCAATCCAGCCACACACTGGTACACATGCCTTACCCAACCCAACCACACACTGGTAGAAACACCTTACTCAACCACACACTGATACACACACCATACGCTAACCCAGCCACACACTGGAACACATGCCTTCGCTAGCCCAGCCACACTCAGTACACAGACTCTGCCGCTCATCCACAATAACACTCTGAGCTGTAACAGCACACATGCCCCAGGCCCACTCCACCCACACAGTGGACACAGTCCGCCCCCGTTCCCCCGATCCAGGCTCCTCTCCACCGCCGCGCTCCGAGCGGCCGAGTCCCAGCCTAACGAGAATCACGGGGTCCGTCCGCAAATGAGCCGGCGAAGGGCTCTGGTTAAGAAGCGGCGCGTATGATATGATATTTCAGAGAGTCTCAGTCCGTGGCCTGACCTTTTCCCAGGCTTGGCTGGGGTCCAGGGAGAGCGCTCCTGTAAACAGCCCCCCTCATTCTTCAGAGGCCGGTCCGTGACACGCGCCCAAATGACATTTCCAACAGCTGCACGTCGGTCGAGAAGTCTTTCAAATCCACGCAAAAGAGGCCAACCTCAACCTCTGAAGAAAGGGGGAAAAAATAATGGAAACGGAAGAAACGGCACATTTGAAAGATTCTTTTGAAAGCTGAAAGGTGTATAGTGATTTTTTTCTCCCCATTATTATTAATTAGCATTGAAAGTCCTAGATATTTTAATGATGTGAAGCACTGAATGCCTCTTTTATCATCCAAAAAACCCTCTCAAAGGTCTGATCATGCACATAAGCTCTGAATCATAATGTGCATATGACACTCCGCTGCACCATAATCAGTGGCTCTATCTGTAGATGCAGAGAAGAATATGTCAGCAGTAAATATGTCAGCAGAATATGTCAGCAGTAAATATGAGCTGACTTACATATGTTATCCACACTCACACATAACACACATGGAGCAGCAGTGTAGGTAGCTGGTGAGGACCAGAGCTTGTAACCAGGAGGCTGCAGGTTCGACTGCCAGTTGTGCCCTTCAGCAAGCCGGCTAACCTGATTTGCTTGAGTAAATATCCAGCTGTATACATGTATAATGTGTAAGAATATGGGCTGTGTAAGGCGCCCTAGATAAGGATGCCCGCCGAGCAAATACATTTAAAAAGCAGCTTTTTAGCGAACAACAAAATGCTATGATATTAATGGAGTGATAAACGTAGATCAACAGCAAACATAAGACTTTGATCTGTTTTTGTACTGTATGTGTGTGATGTAGGATCTCCATAGTATACAGCATGTTCCTCTGGAGTTATGCAAATAATCATTAAATTAAAATCGTCTTTATGTGGACTACTCAGTGTAGTCCCAGTCGATACCCCCACTCTCTTAACTTGTCTGCAAGGATTAAATGCCTTCATTGGGCATTAACTCAAGGGGGACTGAGACCCATTTTGGCATTCCTCATGACGGAAATGACCCACTTGTCCAACTTTTTAGCATGTTATTTACTGTCTTGCCGTGATCATTATATATTATGCATCATTATTTATATGAACTCTAGTATACAGCATGCATAACACAACCTCTGGTTATTGAGAGACATGTTATTGGATTTTAAGTGATCTGTGCTTCAGGAAAGGATCTCATTTGCGCATTTTATGGCAAAGGCAATGTGACAGTGTGCCTATTAAATGTGAGCCCACTCTACTCCACTTCTCAAATGCCCCAGTTCTGCTTTCTTGTGTAATGCCCTCTGGCTATATGCATTAAGCAGTGATGGTTGTTAATAATGTAAAGAAACTGTGGGGAAGAATGGTACGTGCTGACATCCGTGTGCATTCACCTGCTGTTCAGACCTAGATAAAGTACAGATCCGTGTTCATGGCCTGGCCACAGTGCGCTGATGTCATTATGTTAACCTTATCGTGCCAAATATAATGCTTATGAGCACTTCTTAAAAGCTCAGTTTTCATATCTGACCATGAGACCTACTTCCAGGCCTCATTTAGATGTAGCTTGGCAAATTCTAGGTGTGTCTTTTTGAGGCGATCCTTTAAAAGAGCTTTTTTCTTTACAACCCACCTGAAGGCAAAATTCATGCATGCAATATTCAGCGGTTCTTTCTGACATTTTGGAGATCTCTAGCTGTTGCCTTTGGATTTACAGTTGCTAGTAGCAAGATAAACATGCATCTTCTTCCTGGCAGGGTTGCCACTGTACCAGTAGATTTCTTACTAATGGACACTGTAGTGGAAGGAAAATAATGGTAGATTCAGCTTTTAGTGAATTCCTTTGTCTTCCAGTTTGTGCAGGTCATTGACTGCTTACCTGGAGTCATGCTGGTAATGAAATCTCTTCTTTGTGTTACCTCCCTTTATACCACAGATAAACAGGAAGCCTTTGGACTCCTCTCTATAGTTCCAGTACCTTCTGCTGAACTTCAAATAAGTAGAATTTGGTTGAGATTTATTTTGTCAGATCCGGTTTTAAAGATAACTTGGTGTAAATATATGTGACCCTGATATTTCTGGGTTAAAAATATTTGTGAATTTTGTCTGGCACAAGCTATTAAGATTAAAGCATAACATTTTTTAATTTTTAAGATGAAAATATGTTCCAGTATGTCATTTTTTCATATACAGCAAGCATGTTTCTGTTCCTCTTTAGTCAGTTGTACGAATTAATATGTGGGGCACTCTGTTACATGAGGGTATTTCATGTCCGACACTGTGAAAACAACCGGAGGACACAGGCTGAAATTTGTTTCACTCCGATGCAAGAGTGCCCGTTTGTACAAAGATATGTAAGTGTTTGGAACAGCTTGCCACTGTTTGTAATGAAATGTTGGATCCCTCAAGACAGAAGTGGACATACTGATTGATTCATTGGTGTATGAGTAAATGATAAACAAAGATGGACCGAGTGGCACTCTCTCGTCAACACACGTTATTGTGTTCTCATTCCTGAGGACATTTTGAGATGGTTTCACTTGTTTACAGTAAGAGACGAGCACCGCTTGCAAAAATGCTCAGAAACCGGCTAAACTTGGGGTGAGCGACCTTGGCAGCGCATTTCAAGCACACGCACAGCAGAAAGACTGCCACTTATAAATAAAAGCTCTGCTTTAATTTTTCAGATTTCTTCCTGCTTTTCAGCACGAGAGGACAAAAACACACAAAACGCTGGCATTCTATCTTTCACCTGCGTACGTTTAAAACGGACAAAAGCTTTAAAAAACGAAAGTGAAGCCGAGAAGAAACGATCCCTTTTTTTAACCCCCATCACACATTTAAAAAGAAGCCCTGGATATTGAATGTTAGGTTGCTAACTGCTCAGCAGGACTGCGGTAACGGAATGTAATTAACAATGTGTGTCGGTATGTAGTGCAAAGAGGCCCACACCGTCGGACACACAGGCAGATATGTGAGAATCGGACGCCGGGACCCCGTCCCTCTGGCTGATCTGTGTCCGAGGGGCCTGCGTGTGACAGCTGCACACGGGAGCCGCGGTTCAGCAACACTGCCATCGTCACAGACGCGCATTCACTTGCAGTGTTTGGATTACCGCCATGGTTACATCTGAGCGCTTCGCTGGCCGTACCCTTCTCTCTCTGAATATGCACAATGTCTGTCTCTGAATATGCACAATGTGATTTCATCAAGACTTTGGGAAGTAAAGATCTGCTCACTGAATTGCGAGCACAGATCACTTAGAAACATTTAGCCTCGTATTTGGGCTTTTTCAGTGGATATTGCCTCTCTGTGTGTACTTTGGACAGCCTGCTATCCCTGAAAGTTAGCGGTCGTGCGGTTCACTCTCCAGCAGTCCTCTGGACAGTGAGGACTCAAATGGCTGCCGTTTTTTTTGTATAGTGATATTTCATTGGCAGGCTGCAACATATTTGTCTAATTTCTAGTATTTATTTGTATTCTGTGAGATCGCATTTTGAACAATGAGGTGTATAATGCAAGCGATGATAACATACAGCTATGAAAAAAAAACATTTGTGTTGCATTGTGTCGCTGTAATAAACACAGGCTGGGAGAGAAGAATAGGAAACGCAGAAGCGATTATGTAAAATGTATCTGTGAGACGTAGATTACTCTTAATAAAAATAATGCCGTTGCCTATTGAAGAGCGGAAGCTGGTCTTGCCTCTGCCGCTGTGCTCTGTAGCGGAGAGGCTGTCTCTGTGGTGATAGCTGGAGAGGAGAGAGTGGGCAGCTGGATTTACATGCAGAGCCTCCCACACAATCAGCGCTGGAGAACAGAGATGCAGGGCTCTGGGAGCAGCGCTGAATGGCAGGGCTTCAGTCAGCAATTATCCCCGTGCACACACAAGCATGCACAGCAAACATACACATGCACAGCACACACAAACACGTGCATACTAACCTCTGCACACACGGATGCACAGCAAACACAAACACGTGCACAAACACATACATCTGCTGCACACGGATGCACAGCAACACACATGCACATGCACAGCACACAGAAACACATGCATGCACAGCAACACAAACACATACATACTAACCGATGCACACACACATGCACAACACACACATGCACAGCACACACAAACACGTGCATACTAACCTCTGCACACACGGATGCACAGCAAACACACACGCACAGCACACACAAACACGTGCATACTAACCGCTGCACACATGCATGCACAGCAAACACATGCATGCACAGCACACACAAACACATACATACTAACCGCTGCACACACACATGCACAGCACACACACATGCACAGCACACACAAGCATGCACAGCACACACAAACACATACATACTAACCCCTGTGCACACGAATGCACAGCGCACACAGCATACACATACTAAGCCTCACATAGCACACACAAGTACATACAAGCACAGTCAAGCGCACATCTGCTAACTCCCTCATACACAGGCAGAACACACAAGCACACAAATACTCACCCTTACACAAACTCATGCACAGCACACACAAGCACAGACAAACACACATGCACTAACCCTTTCATACATGTGCAGTGCACACAAGCACGCACACACTAATCCTCGCACATGCACACATGCGCACGCTTGCACATATGCATGCATGCATGCAGGTACGCATGCAGTCGCATAAACTCACGTGCACGCACACACACACCCACTCATGCATCGTCTTGGACGCACCTTGACGCTCTGTTTGGTGCTTTTCTGTAGATTATTGCTGCTAATGAAAAGGATAATTACAATATAGTTATGTGGCTTTACCAGCACACATACTTTTAGCAGCACTTCCTCCAGAAGCAGACATCAGCAGGGCCTGCATGGGGCCGTCAGGGTAATATCTGCTTCTGAGCCCAAAATCAATACCCAACTGATTCCATGCTGATCAGCGAATAAGCCACACGGACTCCCCTGCGCTGTTATATCTCACCTGCGGCGAGGATTGACTGGAGACCGGCAGGTGTGTCTCTGCCGGACGCCCAGGTGTGTTTCCGTCTCGCTGCGGGCGGTGGGACCATTGAGCAGGCCCGGTGCGAGCGAAGCTTTGATGAGTTTCAGGCGGGAGAGGTGTCACTGGCAGAGGCAGGGGTCCGTCGCACGCCCCACCCGAGAGCCGCTCGTCTGATTGGTCACCCGCAGAGTGATCCATTCGCCGAGGGCGGTCTGAATCAACAGCACCCCCCCTGCAGAGCTCTCTGAAACAAAGGCGTTTGACACCACTCCCACCGTTACCGCGCCGCGAAACCTTGCTCTCCTGCATACAGTACCTCACACGGAGGAGCATGCGAATGTATCCCATGATCCTCTCCTCTGTATGCGATGATTGCTAAGAAGCCGCCTGCTGTGACTCACACGCCCCAGCGCTTGAAAGCTGCAATTACCGTGCGCTCTCTCTCTCTCCGCAGGCCTGTCGCCATGGGCACGTGCAGCACCTGGAGCACCTCCTGTTCTACGGAGCCGACATGAGCGCGCAGAACGCCTCCGGGAACACGGCGCTGCACGTCTGCGCCCTCTATAACCAGGTGAGGGGGAGGGGGGTTGGGGGAACGGCCAGGCGCTTTACTCCAGTGCACAGTCCCTGGTTCTGGGGAGCCGCAGTGCCAGCATCTCTACCCAGCTCTGATGGCTTTAGTGCTTTAAACTGAGCTGGAACAGCTGCTGGAGAGTGGCCCTCCAGGGCTGGAGACAAGCAGCCTTGCCTTTACCGTTTGCCTCTGAACACGGCCGCGCTTCCACGTTGCCATGGAGTTCAGAAGAAAAATGTGTGCGAAAACACAGCTTGAGAACTTGATGGCCGTTTCCAGTCTATAAAGGTCTGATTCTCTTGAACCCCCTTCCAAATGGCCAATCAGATCGTCCTTTCTTACAGTGTTCTTACAAATAGCCAATCAGATCTTCCTCTTTGATAGCGTGCTTACAAATGACCGATCAGATCATTCTCGTTGCCAGCGTGTGGTGAAGGTGGTAATGCTAAAGACAGGCTTTAAAACCTGTCTCTCCCCCAACTCCTGCACCGGCATGCCCTAGTGAAGACACCGATACCATGCTGCCAGACCTCCTCCGCTCTCAGCAGATCAATACTGACAGCCAGAGAACTGGGACCGTTAAATGGAGCTCAGTGTTCCCTGGTCCTGTATGAGTTTTTTCGTGGCCAGACTGCACCATTCTCTCAGATTCTCCACTGCTGTTTTATTCTTCATTCGTTCCTTAATCCATGCAGAAAATACCCTGCATTTTTATCTTTCTGGTGGCATTGATTTTTACACTTGCCACGGCGCTCACCTCTCAGGGAGGTTTTGCAAAACACTAGACTGACAGTTATTTTGATTAATCACACATGGGTGATTTTATTAATAGCACTTACAATAATGAATTTGTGATTATGAAGTCAGTTAAAGTGTGTTTCTTTTAGCTGGGATAAATAAGTAGGAATTAGTTATGTAACCTCTCGGCATGAGCTGCATGAAAAATGCTCTCTCTGGCAGGTTCAATTTGAACCAAAGAGGAGGAAACATCTTATTAATCAGCTCAGTTGGATTCCTTTCAGAGTGGAGATATCTGTGTCCCGTTGACTGCTGTTCCCTCTGGTATCAGCAGTGGGGGGGACAGTATCAGATACCTGCCTGAGATTGTGAGGCCACAGGCCCCTGCGTGGTTAGGGAATGTGTTTTTGTGCCATCCACTTCCAGCTCTCACTGAGGCATTATGTGCCTTGTCCCCATAATGCCTGAAATTTGAGTGCTTGTATTGGAGACACCCCACTAGAACAGCAGTGCCATTTCAGGGAGAAGGCTGTGTGTTCTCTCCCTCTCAGCTGATCTGGGAACAGCCCACATGGCAGTCGCTATTACAGAGAGGGAGGTTTTGCCCTTAGCTGTAGTCTCGGCCCTTCCTTTTAGCCGGCATGCGTATTGAGCTTGTTGTTTCAGGGCGTATCACTAACCAGAGGAAGGCAGTGACCTCATTTGCACAGAGCCCTGATTTTGAAGCGTGTAGATAACTGGGGGTTGACGGGCAGCTGAGTCCCCTGCACTTCCTGATGGATTCAGTTGAAGGGGCAGCCAGTTTGGCTGTCAGCCATAGCACCCCCCCTTCCCCCTCCCCTCAGGTTGGGAGGTCACATGACCCCTTCTGCACAGACGTATCAGTTCAGTGTAGGTCCGGCTCCAAAGCTGCGGTGTTCGCCCACAGAGTGAACTTGGCGGTTGCGGCAGCAGCAGCGTGGAAGCTGATCGGCTAATTGCAGTCATGTGCAGTGACCTGCTTTCAGGCACTAAAGAGCTACTGTGCTCCTACACATGGCAGGGGAGAGGGGGGAGCATCAATACTTTATGTGGGCTGCACAATGCGCACATGTGACCCGAGGGGAGTTTCTGCTACGCTCGGAGGGGCTGCTGGGGGTTTGTCCTCTTTGTCAATCCACTCTCTCTCCCTCCCTCCCTCTCTCCCTCTCTCAGTTCGGAAAGACAAGTGTTTTCCACTCTCCCGGCCTCCAGGGTCACTCCATTGAATTTTTGATGGCACTCGGCTCGTCCCTTGATGACACAACGCGAGGAGAAGGAGTAGATGTTACACCACTTTCCCTCATTATTCCTTTTCATTCCCTGACAGCCGGCGTTAGCTTAATGGCTTCCGAGGCGGCTGCTTCCTCGGTCGCTCCTGGCGTTCTTACCACAGGGCACCGAAGCTCATCTGCACGCGCGGACTTTTCCAGCAACGTATTGTTGACTCCGGCAGCGAGGGTTACGTGATTCACGCTCGTAGAGATACGTCTGTGAACGTTCTCTCGGCTGTGATGTAATTCAACAGCTCTGAATGCGGCCCATTCACACCGCGCCACACACACGGGGCGGTGAGCTGTCCCGGCCCTTTTCTTTGCGCTGGATGTGAATCACCCAATCTGCATCCGAATGGGCGTGTGTTTTGCGAGTGCATTCATCAAGATTTAAGCATTTAACAGTCTACCAGAAGCAGATCATTCTGTAATTACCGACTTTTAATAGGCCCGGAATGTGATTTATTTGCAGTGCTTCATTGTTGCATGGGAGATGTTTAAATGGCTGTAAACATTATGATGAACTTGAATATAAAGCGCTTTATGAAAAAGTAGACCAGTTTAATCACCCAAAGCATAAGGCTGCCCATGTGTGACATCTGGGGACCCAATAAATGCTACGCCAGTGCTTCCCTCTTACATTGGTGTATGGTGGAGTGACAGTGCGTTGATAGCAGTTTCATGCTCTGAATGTTTTATCAGGCTGTAATGTGTGTGTGTGTGTGTGTGTGTGTGTGTGTGTTAGCATGTGTATGCCTGAGAGCGTGTGTGCGTGTAGGTGAGCATGTGTTTGTGTGCATGCATGTATGCATATGCATGCTTGGGTGTGTGTGTGTGTGTGTGTGTGTGTGTGTGTGTGTGCGTGTGCGTGCATGGCTTAGCTGACTGGGCTTTGACTTGTGTCATTTCTCCAGCATGACACCCACCTGTGAGAGACTGCTCTCTTTGTGCGTCTCCCTCTAATTCAGAGGAGCAGAACGTGCCTGCACCCACTCCATCTAGATGCTAATTGATTCCTGTAGGGATGATGATGAGATAGGAGTCTGTGTATGTCCTTGTGTGAGCTGCAGGGAGCCAACATGAGGGAGATAGCAAGCTAATGAGGGAAGCCCAGACTGAGTCTGAGAGCAAAGAGCGTAAGCACTTCCTCTGCTGCATGAGGGGGTCTGGGACTGTAAGAAGTGTGGTGACTGACTGAATTAGGGTAAAATGACAGAGTGAGGGAGCTAGTGAGCATATGAGTGAGGGTGTTAGTGAGGGAGCTAGTGAGTGTATATGTGAGGGTGTTAGTGAGGGGGCTAGTGAGTGTGTAAGTGAGGGTATTACTGAGAGACCTAGTGAGCATGTGAGTGAAGGTGGTAGTGAGAGAGCTAGTGAGTGAGGGTGTTAGTGAGGAAGCTAGCAAGCTTATGATCGAAAGACTTGGGTAAAGGAGCAAATTTGGTTGTTAGGGAGGAGGAAAGTAAGCGAGTGAATTAGGGAGTTAGAAACTGAATGACTAAGTAAGAGAGTGAATGAGTGACAAAGTTAGGACTGAGGGCTCTGTGGTGTACGCAGTAGTGTTAGGGCACTGCTTAATTTGTGCGATAGTGAGTCTTGCTGCAGACAGACGGAGCCATATCCCCTCCCTACCCTCTTTACTGCGCGCAAACCTGATTACCTTATTAACTCGGCTCTCATTCAGCGCTCAGGTATCCCGACGACCCGGAGCATAAAGCCGTCACCGCATTTAATTCGCGTAAGCAGACACATTGCTTTCATTTACTCCGTCGGCACGGCAATCACAGCCGCGTCGCACCAGGAGGCCGTTCGTCCCGCTCGGGACCGCATGCGGGTGAAAGGCGCTCGTAAACCTGTCACCTCCTGTTCGCAGAGCGGCGCGGTGAGTCACCGACGGTCACGCGCCTGTTTAGTGGAGCACGGTGTCACAGTCACAACAGCCCTTTCCTTAATCCCAACGTCCATGAAAATATGTCCAGGCAGCACAGCTGTGGAGCGTATGTGAGGAGAGAAAGGGAGGGGTGAAACGGGGAACGGGCAGTGTGAGGGTCTTGTGAGGTTCCATCTACAGTTGGTGCGCGTGGTGGAAATCGCAGCCGATTGATCCAGAAGACGTGACGAGAGAGTGGGGTGATGGTATTAGGGGGTGGGGTGGGTAGCATCAGCGGAGCGCCCCCGGTTTAATGGCAGTGATCCGTGCGGGGCGAGGACCCCTGCTACTGTACGCAGCAGCGCAGGGATCGATCAGCACACACCCCATCGACGAATCAGGGGTCGATACCCGCAGCACGGCATCATGGGAAGGCGGGAGCGGGGCAAGCCGGGCGGTGCGCCTGGCGAGGCGTTGATTGAGGCAGCCGGGCTCAGCTCACGCCCCACGCGGGGCCATATCTGTGATAAACAGATCGGGGGTCTCCCCCCACGGCTCCGCACAGCATGCTGGGCATGAAACAGCCAGCCGGGAGCTGTCAGCGGCAGGCCCCGCCCACCGGCCGCCTCCTCTCCCCACCAGCTCCCAGCCGCATCCATCAGCTCACACAGCCGTGAAAGAGCCTGATTGCAGATGCGCTGCCTCCTCTCTGCTCGCTCTGATTAAGGATTGTGTGCAGCGCGGGCCAGGATGGACCTGAAGATGCAGCGGGAAGCACCGGTCACCGTCCCTGAATTCACTTCACCATGATCAAGGCCCGTTCAGTATAACTTTAAATTCTTTCAGGCTAGCTTTGGTGCGATTCTGAGCTGTCAGGGCTTAGTTTGTCCCAATAACTGAAGTATTGGTGGTGCAAATGACACTTCACTGTGAAGGTAATCCAGACTGTGCTTGCTGTTTGAAACTCAGGAGAGTTGTCGTTTTACATAGTTGGGGGGAGGGGGCACGCATAATGCGTCACAGATGAGAGCACATTTTCTGAAAGAAGCTACTGAGAAGCCATTGAGCCTCTCCAAGACTGAAATTGGAGAGAGCATTTTGTCCACTGAATTGCATAATCTTTCAATTAAGATTATCCCATACCTTTCTATTATTTGAACAGAATTATCGTTGTGATCTATTAATTTTAAATCTATTACATTACAGTACATTTTGGATTGGGATGGTGATTATCAAAAAGCCGTATTTGTGTGAGATTTGAATAAAGAGTATCAATAATGTGTTAATAGGTGGATTATCAGATGCAGTAGATATAACTTCCTCTATTTTATGTCTCCCCCTAGAGGGACAATCTTGTTTTTATTCCATTTACATCAATTTATTCTCTGTGACATTATTACATTATATTTGCTTTTTTGTTTAGTTGACCTGAACCTTACCTGATGGACTATTGCAACACACAAACATTTCACGTTCGAGATTTGGGACTATTGTGTCTTCTGAGCATAAGTTTACCATGCCTAAACATATTTTCATGAACCTCTAGCTTATGTGACATCACACATGCAAGGCCCAAGACGTATTGATGACATTGCAGCAGTGTTAATTTGCATTCCAGTAACCAAGACCATTGCAACAGTTTGTGCAAGAGTGGCCATAAAAATGAAAGCACTCAAACTGACGTATTGAATTTTCAAGAGGCCTATTTCATTTCCCTCATATTTATTACGGCTTTGATGGACAGCCAGAGCGGGGCATTTCACCGCAGCGCTTTGGTCGCATTGTATGACCAGCTGCTGCGCTGATTAAATACGCTGCTCAGGCCCTCGAATCCATGCTGCGGGGGTCTTTCTGGGCCTCCGCCGGGCCTTGATGAAGGGCGGGCCGTGCACCCTCCCTCTCTGTTCCTGCATTCTGGAGGCAGCCTGTGTTCTGCTGCTCCCAGCCCCCGGGGGCAGCGAACGCGCTCAAACAACACGGGCTCCACTCTGAATGGAGAGGAGCACAAAAGCCCAGGCGCCGGCGCGCCTTCTATAGCCAGAGCGGCGGGGGCCCCGCTTCCCCCGCCCTTAATGGACGGCGTCCGCTCACCGCGAATTAACCGGACACAATGCGTGCGGAGCCACAGGGAGGGAAAGGCAGACACCGGTGCTGGGAAACCGCTTATTCAATACCGTGGTCCACGGTTAAATCAGCTGATTGGCTCCTCTGTTTAGCAAATTCTGCTGAACTTTCCAGGGGACCCTGGGGGGGAGGATTAGTCCATCACAAGGGCAGCACTGCACACGTGCAGAATTAAAAGAGTGAAAAAAGTGGGAAGCAGTGTAATATATAGACAATTAGAATAATCACCCCGGGGACTTTTAATATAAGCCATTGTGTGTTAGTCTTTTAAATTCTTTGGATAAAGGCTTTTCTATAATACACCAGTGCTTGGAGAGGGTATGTTTTATTAATCAGGGTAATAGCCTTGTAAGTAGTTCTAAGACATGTTTTGTTTTATTCACGTTTCATTATTGTTCGGCTTTGAGTAGCTGTTGGTGTATTAATCTGCATATAATGTGATCCTTATCTGTGACCACAAGAGGGCACTATGATCATTAGCTATGGTGTTAAGTTGGAAAAAGTCTTCAAACTGCCAAGTCCTATTGTAGCTTTCTCTGTATCATTAGCGTTATGATAGCTTTTTAACAGTATGTAGCAACAGCAATGTTGTATGAGGTTATTCTCGTTGTATTAAGCATACTTATGTGGAATTAATCATTCAGCATTTTGAACAATGTATTCGACTGCATAGTCTCCATCTATTCTCTTCACCAACTTGTTTGCTTGTTTATATATTTTCCACATTGACTATAGGCTGACTGATGGCTGATCAATACATTCAATTACTCAGGGCATACAGCAGTGTTCCCACTCTGTATTGTTGGAAATGAATCACGGCTATGTTAATTCTGCTTTTGTACTGAAATTATGTATTGATTTCATAGCAGCTATCTGTGAACTAGTGAAGTGACTAACCTTTCATTCCTCACCACATCCACTCAAACAAACAGTAACTGCAGTCTATATGGTGCTGTTAAGAGCACCTGGTCTTCAGCCTGAAGCCTGTTTACACACAAGGAGGCTCTGATGGGGGCCTATAAGGTGTGAAAATGCTGACTGTTCTCTTTCCAGTCTCTCCAAGCCTCCATCATCAGGTTCACCTTGAAGACTGCATCTGTTTATAAGTGCTTTTTAGGGGGAAGTTAAATCTGACCTCTGTAAAAGTAGGACTTGCTTAAATTTATGACTCAGAGTTGGGTACAAAGTGCCACAGCGGTTGATTGAATGTCCGCTTGTGTCTTGTGTCTATTCTGGTTGTGAAAGCTGACTGCAGCACGCCAGGAAGGTCTGCTGCGATGATGTGTGTGGGTGCAGCAGACAGAGCTGCAGCTACTCTAAAGGACAGAGATCACAGGAACATGGTGTCTGTCTGTCGTTCCTCTCTACGGTCTGTGTAGCGCAAGCTTTGATTGGTGACTGAGAGACACTGACTCATGTGCGGCTTTGGCGTTTGCTGCAGTGTGAAATCGACTTTCCTGAGGAGTCCTCTCTAGTAAGCGTTGGAGATGTCATTGGGATTGTCTTTATAGTGACCTCTGCTCCCTGCTGGAGGATAAAGTCCTGCAGGGTTCTCTGTCTGCCACTCAATTTAAACTGATAACTCGCATGAGAATATGAATAAGAAATGCAGTCCTGGAAGCGACGCACTGTTTGTACTGTTTATGCAGCATAAACAAATGCGTCCCTTTCCACTGAAGGGCACAGCACACTATAAACACCTTACCCTCTCATGTTAATTCTCTCTATCAGTGCAGTTCTGAGTGTATTTCTCCCACTCCTTTCTCACTGGAGTGTTTAATACCCACTAAACTCCTGCCAGTCTTGTGTTTGTCTTTCTGTCTTCCTCTCCTCCTCCCTCTGTCTCTTCCTCTTTCCCTCTCTCTCTCCTCTCTCTCTCTCTCTCTCTCTCCCTCTCTTTCCTCTTTCTATGTCTCTCTCTCATTCTCTGTCCCTCTCTCCTTCCCTCTCCCTCCTTGTCTCTGTCTCCTTCTTTCTCTCATTCTCTTTCAAACAAAACTTATATGGAGCTTCATTGGCGTGGCAGCAAATAATGTTGCCAAAGCATTGAGACAGACATCATGAACAACAGCAGATATGTCTGCATGTATAAATACCCATCTTCCTTTTTCATTCAGGTTAACAGAAAGTGCATCTGTTTCTTTTAACCATCAATTTACAGTATAGATTTGCTCTATGGGTAAACAAGACTTTTATTTTTGTTTTGTTTAAGATGTGCTAGCTTAAAACTGCTGTTCAGGGCCTGATAGAGTTGTGGTTTGTCAAGCAGGTTTTGTTTTTTTTTTTAATTTCATTGTGTTCATTTTTCTAATGTAGGTGTATCCTTTATGTAGCTGCTTTGCTGTGTGAGGTTTGACTCTGTGGCTTTAGTGTGTCTGTTTGCCTGGCTGTGTACTCTGTCTCACTCAGCCTCGGTGCCAGTTTTCCCAGCTGGTCCTTGTCTTGGGAGAAATGGTGGCTCGGTATGGGATTTGTGTTTCAGTGAGCAGTGTTCTGCCTGGTCCAAGTGTTGAATATGCAGAGGGAGTAGTCCCTGTAGCTCTGTTCTGCAGCCAGTATTCTGTGAACCCACAGGATGGGAGCAACCTAGTACTGCAAAATTCCTTCCCCAGGTTACTGCCTACACAGATGCCAGTCTTGGTACTTACTTTTCTCAAAGTTGTCTTCCTTTTAGTCCTTGATTGAAGGTCTCTGGGCTTATAAAATAAGGTTGATAAGCTTTGGTGGTGCCACCTGTATCTTAAGTCAACTGAGTTTAAGGCCTCTGGGGGTGTGCATCTCTTTGCTGATGTTGTCAGGTTAATAGGGTGTCCTGAGTTTGGGGACCTGAAATGTTTGTTGGGTGGGCCAGTCTGGGGGTTTTGATTATTCTGGATTCTTCATTTTTTATTTCTGTAGAATTTGTTTACATTGGTTATACTGTTGCAAACTATGTGATTTGCAGTCTTAGTTAAAACATTCTCTATTTGTGTAGAATTTAACTCTAAGTTAACATATTCTGTGTTTGCTTGAGATTGATTCTTTGTTGACACATTCTCTGTTTAGAGTTAACTCTTAGCTAACGCTCTCTGTGTTTGTGTGGAGCTTAACTCTTAAAACGCTCTCTGAGAGCAGCTGTAGGGTTTTGCTGTAGATTCACAGTCTTGCTGACACCACTTGTCATGTTTTATTAGGTTTTCTTATGTTTGATATAAGTACCAATGTGTCAAATATACCAATGTGATGATAGATGGCTAAATATATCATATTACAATCAATTTTCATAGTTAATTGTTTGGCAATTTTCCCAGAGGTTAATCAGTCTTGTGTTGTCCACATTTGTTTTAGTGTTTTTGTTGGTATTAGCCCATATGTGCCTTGGAGAATCAGAGAGTGATCTTTGTTGGTCTGTCCTATTTAGATAAAGGACCAGGTGTGATGGTGATCAGATAGTGGGTGTTTTTTGGTGAATGTCAGTGATGGTATAGTGGACTGCACTAATGCTGCCTAACGCTGAGCTGTGCATGAATCTCCTTAGAGAGTCCTGTCTGATCCTTCCTTTGATCATGCACAGTCCCAGTCCTCCACTGAGATGCCGTACCTGTTTCCCACTCTTATTTACCACACACCCATGGCTGTTCCACTGGGCCGTAATGTAAATGAGAGCTGTTTCCAAACATGCGGTTGCCCCCTGCTGCTCTGATGTAGTCAGTCTCTCTGCCTGAGGTGGCATTGAGCTCACCACATATCTGCACAGAGCCCTTCTTTTTGGAGGTGTTAGAAACGGTCCTCTTTGAAGTAGGGAGTTCGGACAGTGGCATGTATATTGCACAGAGGTAAGACTGTTTTAAATATGGACAGTGGGAAGGTCATGCAGGCTGCAGGGCAGGTGTCCAGGTGTCCAGGTGTCTGGTCTCAGCATATGGGGGACAGCAGTGCTTTGTCTCAGGACAGTGTTCTTCTGCACCTTTGCAAAGACTTTGATGCTCTGCTTGTTGAGGTGAACATGGCCTCCTTGCCAGCATCATGCAGTCTCTCTCTCTCTCTCTCTCTCGCTCGCTCTGTCTCTTTCTCTCTCTCTCTCTCTCTCTCTCTCTCTCTCTCTCTCTGTCTCTCTGTCTCTCTCTCTCTGTCTCTTGGCTGGGATGACTGGAGCACATCTGTTCCATGGCTGAAGATAAGATGTATAACGCTTCAGCCAACATTTGCATTTAGCGTCTAATTGGTCCCAGCGGAGGTCCGGCCTGCTAATTACGGCGGTCGTGACACGGAAAGCCCAAAAGCCGGACTGAGCCAGGCTCATTGCGGACGCAGGACGCCAGCCACCAGAAATGCCTCCTGTCTCCACTCAGTCCCACTCACAACTGTCTTTCATCCGTCCTGTCCCTGCTACACTGAGAGCGGGGTCACTGTCTGACCCCTCCAGTGTCCAAAGGGTGTTGTATTAAGTATGGGCCTCACCTCCCAATGACAGGCTTAAATCACAGCTATTTATTTACATTCAGCCCACATGACAGGGAATCTATACAGTAACATGGGTCCACAGAGGGAATAGACAACTCTTTCTCTGGTCCATATCCTCAAGCTGTCTCTGTGGCTCACGGTGTCCTGGTCACTTGGAAATGGTGCCGGAATTCCTTTGGTTTCTGCTGGAAGGGCCTGCTGATGCTGCTGACCTTTGCAATGGCTGCTCTCCACAGAGCGGAATCTCTTTTCAGTCATTATGGTTTTTACTTCCTGTTGCACTGCTGTTCATTGCCAATCCCATCTCCATACAGTCATCTCAAGAAAATCTGAAGAAAAAACCCAAAATCCTACAGGATGAAAAATAGACTCTGTGTATGAACTCAGCCTATAATGAGACTGATTACAACAGAATGTTCCACAGAGGCAGGCCTGGATCAATATATAGTGTACCGCACGGGATCATATGCCGCCTCATTCTGTCTCTTCAGAACAGAAGAAAAACACTGTTTGAGAAAGGCCTTTATAGGCTCAGTTTATGTCCCGTACCTGGTGCCGTGTAGCTAATCTTCCCTGGTTTCGATGTGTGGGAGTAGGAGGACAGTACTGCTGCGGGAGTAATGGCATTTTAATGCCCTTTTAACAGGGCGCGTGCTGAAACGCGGGCCTTCATTACCAAGTGTCTCTGCTCAGGTAATAGTGTGTACCAGATGTGTCAGGCGGGAAATATCCCTGTAATAAAACTGATCACTATACACAGTGCCCTGCCACTCGCCGATTTCCAGCACAATAACAATATCCCCCTGACAGCCACCGAAACTGCTGCCAATGATGGTTATGTCTGATATGAAGCAGTAACGCAGGACTAAGAGTCAGGCTGTAAGAAGTGCCCATTCGAAGTTGAAGGACCGTAATCGCTTTTATGCACATAATAGCACGCGTTTCTCTGAACTTTCATTTCATGAAAATACAGGTGAAGACTTTATAATAGTGATATGATTTAGTTTATAATACAAGATTCTGTAATAATGCCTTTCCTCGTCGTCTCTTTTCCAGGATAGCTGTGCACGGGTTCTTCTGTTTCGAGGAGCTAATAAAGAAATCAAGAACTACAACAGCCAAACGGCGTTCCAGGTAAGAGATGCATATATCGCAGACCTGTCTCCTATCTGTTGGCATACTTGGTTGTGTAGGTCTTATCGCTGTCCACATCAGCTTATGAATATTATCAGTCGTGTCCTCTGCATAACAGCTGTGGAGAGCGTAATCTGCTTGTCATCAAATCTCAACAGCATATTGCAGAGGAATTGATGTGTTCCTTTTCACTACTTTAACCTCAGCTGTACAGATAAGACGGTAGGCAGTAATGCAATCATAGTGTAAGTTAATGAGAGTCATACCACACTGCTGACACAGCAGCCACAGACAGACTGATTGTTACTGCACCAAGGGTCTGCAGTGAACTCTCCTCAAGCATATGAGCTGATGTCCTCTGCTGTGCTGGAGAGTCTGAAAGCCTTTATCTCAGGCTTGAATTCAAACACAGCGTAGGCATTTACTGCTATTTTTATTATTATAATTCACCGCGAGCATTATGGCCAGTGCCTAATTTGACTCATTTTCCTCTGACTGGATAATGGATGCGCTTTCCCTGACCCTGGTTTGGGCTAAGTCGTTTGCAGACGGCCCGCGGGGCTGTAATTGCTATAAATTTCGGGGATATTTTTGGTTCCCTTTGTGGAGGTCAGTGGCTCTGAGGCGGCGCAGAGTGATGGAGCGTCACAGGGGACAGAGTTGCAGGAAGGACAGGCTCTCCGAACGGCCCGTCCCCTGCGCCTCCACCCCCCACCCCTTACCCAAGAAAGGACAGGAAAGGGGGGGGCTGTCTGTCACTCCTCACCTCGGTGAAACTGACAGGAGCAGCCTTTGTGTCACACTTTATACAGAGTGGGCGGTACACCTGGGTTATAACCATGTAATTACATTAGTATGCACTGTGTCATTACAGAGATGCTTTGAACTGTAGCTGTTATAATGCAAAAGTTAAGGGCTGGCTTTGTGGTTAGGGTTAGAATCTGAGTAAAGGTAATTGATGCAGGATGTAGTAGGTTAACAGTACGGTTTTCATGTAACCGTACTGCATGTAAAAACCGCAAACCTACCACACCTAGCTGCCAATCTCACGTTTAACATTTGTGATTTAGTACTTGTGTTATATGGTACTTATAGCATTATTGTCATACATATGCTCCCCACTCAACATAATGTTAGAGCCATTTGGATGTTTTGCATATAAGTAAACACATGAAGCTGGCTGTGCAATGTGACTTTTGATAGCCACATAGACTGTTGAGTGTTGATAGGCTAAATGAATGTGTTCTCAACAATGTGCCACCTCCTCTGCAACCCTTCATTTCTGCGCTCATGTTTTCCTACACACATCTCTGTCACTCTATCCAGTAAATGACCGAGTTAAACTCAAGTGCTCTCCACATTCCCCAGCAGAGGGAAAGTATAATTAACCAGGTACATTCAGAGAGTGCTCTTCCTCATTAGTAGGTCTTCAGATGCCATAGAAAGTTCACATGCCAATTCAAACAGCTGCGCGAAGCTGAAAGCGTCTGGCAGCAAGGCCTTTCAGGAGCAGTAAGAAGGACACGCGCCTGGCGCAGTTTTCTGTCAGCACGTCAGCAGAGTCTAATTACATGCAGCAGGAGGCAGTTAAGGAGGCATATTAGGTGGCGCTAACATTTAGACAGCGTAAGAGCATGAGTGCTGTACTGTGCCTCACAGCGGAGTTGTGGAGACGTGGCAGTGATTCGCCTGGGTTTAGATGAATCACAGGATGCCTGGAGCTGAATTGTGGCACTTATTGTTTCTGTGTATCTTGACTCTGTTCTGCAGAAAGAATGTAAGTGGTGATGTCATGTGGCGATGATGCAATACTGAACTTGTCATCCAGATTCAGTTACTTTCCGGTCAGGGAGCCAATTTGGGAGTGATGATGGACAGAAGAGTAAGAAAGTGGAAGAGATCCTCTCCTGGACAGAGCACACCGCTCTACTTGTCTCCTGAGCTCTCATAATCCCCCGGTGCCGCTCTGTCTCCCCCAGGTCTCCTTTGGTAGCATGGCATTGATTCATTAATTGGTCATTACGGATTTCTAAGCACATAACTGAAGCTGTGAAGCAGAATACCTCCAACCTGTGCCTCCCTGAAAGGAAGCTTGACCAAGCGCTTGAACATGAACTCAGTCTCCTTAAATCACCAGAAAATCAAGACCTTTTTCACTGTCCTAAAGTAATTTGTTTGCGTTACAGAGGTATGGTGGGAGTACACAGGGGGCGCTGTTCAATGGGAGGTGGGGTTGCTTGTGTTTCTGAGTCTAAATTGATTTTAAGAAGCACAACCATAACATGACATGAAGGGCCAGTGTTAGGCCTTGCCGACAGGTTTTAAAATGGCTGCCTGTGAAATCGGCAGTGACTCCCCTTGCTAGCGTATCAAAGCTAATATGTTTGTACACAGGGCAGGAGAGCGCGACACGCCAGAGCAACTGAACAAACAGTAAAAACCATCAGACAGCTGGTATAATCAGCTGCCTAATGAAGAAAAGCTGATGTGTGAAAAATGAATTAGCCCTAGCGCTCAGAGGCTGGGAGGGAGGGGGGAGGATCATTGTTCTGAAGGAGTCTGAGGGGGAATAAAAGGCCATGGCATTGACGCTGTGTTTCTGCAGGACCGGGGCCGCGGTGTTTCGTACCCGCGCTGCCCTTTTAGCGGCTGTGCTATGAAATGGACTGCAGGACGGTGAGGGTGAGAGCAGCCTGAACCTGTGACAGACCCTCCAGAGTGAATGGGCGTCACGGGGAGGATGCGATCTCATGGGGATGGAGCATTCACGGTGCATCTCACTGCACCGCACTGCTGCACAGGCTTTAGGAGGCCACGCTGGAGAGACGGGCAGGCTGACCGTGGCGTGTGGAGAGGCTGTGGTTCCTGCTGAGTGAAATGCAGGGAGAATGAGGAGGAAGCTTTTCTGGTGGTGAGGCTGGAGTACGCTGTGTAAGGCTGCCCACAGAAGCACTGGCTGAGGTTTCAGCTGTTTCAGTCTGCGTTTTTTATGAAACCTGTTGTTTTTTTCTGCGCTTATAAATGAAAAGGATGGGGCCCATGGTTAGATCCCAATACAGAGAGAGAGAGACGGAAAGAGTCAGAGACAGACAGAGAGAGAGAGAGAGAGAGAGAGAGACTTCTTTAGTTCTTTTTTTTAGTTCTCTTTTATTTAACAATAAGAAAGGATGCCCAGAATCTTACATATTTTCTCAGTTGTTATTTAAATAAAATATAATACATAAGTAGAGAGAAAAAATTAAAGAAAAGAAAAAAGAGAAAGGGTTAGAGAGGGAGGAAGAAAGAGAGTGACAACAGAGGGGGGAGAGAGAGAGACAGTAAGATCAAGTGATTGAGCAGACTGGCAGGAGTTTAATGAGCATTAAACACTCCAGTGAGAAAGGAGTGGGAGAAATACACTCAGAACTGCACTGATAGGGAAAATAAACATGTGAGGGTAAGGTGTTTATAGTGTGCTGTGCCCTTCAGTGGAAAGGGGCGTTTGTTTATGCTGCATAAACAGTACAAACAGTGCATCACTTCAAGGACTGCATTTCTTATTCATATTCTCATGCGAGTTATCAGTTTAAATTGAGTGGCAGACAGGGAGCCCTGCAGCACTTTATCCTCCAGCAGGGGGCAGAGCTGTGCCGGCTCTTGCACTGTGTTTCCCACGGGAGGCTGCATCAGCTCCTCTCTCCTGCTCCACCCTGCAGCAGCACTCCTCCTCCAGCATCAGAGACCCCGACCTGCTGACCTCAGACAGCTGCGGCTGAAAGAAAACGGTCTGATTCAGGTTTTTAAATGGCAGACCAACACCTCACACTGTATGTGCACCAGCTTGTGTGATGTGGTTTTGGGGGTTCAGTGAGCAATGATACAGATTGTCTGTGAGAGTCCAGGGCACTCGCTGGGCATTGGGCACCTGTTCCTGCAGTACAGCTGATTACTCCTGGTTACACACACACACACACACACACACACACACACACACACAAAGCATACAGCAGAATCACACACACACATGCACACTTACACACACAACTTCACAAACATACGTACACAAATTCAGAAGCGCACACACACACACACACACACACACACACACACACACACACACACAGTACAGTGATTGGGGTTACTTTCTGCTTTCACTGTCATCGGTACAGACATCCCACAAAAAATGTGTGTAACTCTGTATTTCAAAGCTGAAGTCTCAGTGCAGCCTTCTTTCTCTAGATAAGTTTATCCCGGCACCCTGCAGTTCTTTACCCTCAGAGCACAGCAGAAACAAGCGCTTTGTGTTTCCTCTTCCCAGGGTGGAATCTGATTTGCTGTCTACTGAAGTCAAAGCAAAACCATAAACTCTATGGTTTTACATATACAGGAAATGCATTGGGTCATACCTGCCCGGAGGGGCCCCTTTTTAAGGGGACGCTGCTTCTGGCGGGCCTTTGTGTAATAGACAAGTCACCTGTGTGTACCTGTGGGCAGAGAGAGAGAGAGAAAGAGAGAGAGAGAGCACATTGACTGGAGGATGATAGCGCTGTCACTGTAATGTGTTTTCCTGCCCGTGTGTGTGCATCCAGTCAGGCTGGCCTCACTCTACCCCTCTACATGCTATGTAGCCGCACCACAGGTTCCAATCACATTAAACTACAGTGAACCTCTGTTAATATAAAACAGAAATAACACAGACATTAGCATCCGATACAGCAATATGTTGTGCATTTCAGAGTGAGTGAGAAACAAAGAGAGAGAGAAGAAAGTTGTTATACATATCCCTGTATGCCACTGAGATGTCTAGTGTGTGCTGGAGTCCCTTCAGTGGCATTATATCTTGATTCAGTTTCCAGACTGTCGTTGACTGTACCACCAACAATATCACAAGGGTTTTTATAATGCATTTCATAGCTGACCCCAAACTCATGGTTTTCAGCTTTGTTCCAACAAATGATAGTGTGGTGCCTGTTTACAGATACTGTCTGTGTCCTGTCTTCTCCCTTCTTTGTAACCTCCTCCAGGCAGCTCAGATAGATGCAGATGAAAGGCCTGAAATGGACTCATTTTCCCAGAAGGCCATGCACAGATACCTTCTGTTATGTTATTGTGTGAACACTGAGAACTCCATTGTTCTTTGAGCACCTTATCTACCGCTGCAGGATCCATTTTAATGCAGAAGAAAGGCTTTTTTTAATGTAAGATCAACTCGAGCTTTCCTGCTGATCCAATCACTCGGTGGCATTGATCTTCATGTGGGCAGAGCTTATATAAATGCCACTGTGTCTCCAATAAGCACACTGGGTCATGATGCTGCTGTTATATACCAGTGGTGCTGGGGAGAATGGTGTCATCTCTCTGGGTCATCTCCATGGGGAGACATTCTTATCACAGAGCCCAGCCAATGTGCCTGTTTGGAGGACCTTGCATTCCAGACTGATAAGCTACCTTTTAGTTTACTGCTGAATGATGTGTTACAGGTTTTGAATTCAGAATTCAGGCTGTTGTGCAGGGGAATCTTTTTTTTTTACATTACATTACAGACATTTAGCAGATGCTCTTATCCAGAGCAACTTACATTGGTTGCAGTTTTTTCCATGTCTAAACATACGTTAATCACCACCTGCCTTTACACTGCACCTACATGCTGTAGGTGCTACTGTGATGTGAACATACACATTGTGACACAAATGAGGTTACACAAGCCACACACAGGTTTGACGATTGCAAATACTGTGTATTTATGTGTATGTACACAGTAGTTACATTGTAATTAAGGAGATGCAGTGTAATTACACAGGTATTAGGCCTAGACTATGCAAAATGAGACCCAAAATGTTCAAAAGTACAAATGTTTATCTTATTATTTAAAATATTTAAAAGATTATTATAATAGTGTGTCAATAGTTATATCAACCAATACCCTACCTACATGCTGGCCTTGATTATGTGTCGGTTGAAAACCTGCATACATCACAATGAAGGTCTTCTTTGAAAGTAATGATGATGTGTTTTTGGAAACTGTGAATCGGTAACCTCTCCCCTTGCTTTGTTGTGTTTACACAGGTGGCAATTATCGCTGGGAACTTCGATCTGGCTGAAATAATAAAGGTTCACAAAGCTTCAGACGTCGGTGAGTAGAATTATCTGCTGGTTCTGCTGGAATTGTCATGGCAACAAACGATAAACTGCTCCAGACTGAGCATTAAGCATTGCGCGGCTCATTAAAACACCTGCAAAGCAGATGTTCTGCGGGTGTGTGACGTTTTGTAAAGGTCGCAGTATGTTAATACATGGAAAATTAACATGGAAACAATCAAACACATTTCAAGGGCACCGAAGCTGTTGTCTGGAAATTAAAAAAATCAGTCACACATATACCAACATGGCACTTGACATTAATTGAGCATTTTCTGACAAAAGACGGTATTTGAATATTAACTTAAGGGAATGTGTTTGGTTGGATTAACAATATTCTCAGTTATTTAGCAGACAGTAGTGTAAATGTAAATGGATGTATGGATGTTTAAAGCATACAACAGGTGAATGGTTCTCACTGGGCTGATGTATAAATACTTTGTAAATTACTTACCCTGGATTTTAATTTCACAGAGGACCACCCTAGGTGGCTTTTTAGGTCAGTAGGATCTGAAATGATAAGTATTAGAGATGAATGTAATGTCTTTTTTCCTGTCTCTTGTTATGTTGGTCATTTTAAGATCCTGAAATCTGCTCAGTTTGACCCGCACAGTATCCACCCCGAATTCCTTCCTTTACTGCCATCCTTGCTTCCCTACTTGTATTAATATTTTACTTATGATGCTGGCACAAGGGGGCCCGTGTTGCATTTGCACCCTGTGAAAATTCCATTTGAGTTACAGAGCAGCTAAAACATTTACAGGGGCCCTGCTTTGTGAAGATAGGAGCCCGGAAAAGTCTATTTCCCACAGGTGTCTATGACAGCAGAGATACGGAGAAATGAATTTGCCGCTACATATAAACACATACAAACAGATTGCAGCGGCGGGCCTGTGAAAATGAAACCCGTGCTGTGTCAGTGCTACAGGCGTTCTGTGGGATGAAGCGCGTCGGGCCCAACGCGCACACACACAAACCCGTACGCCGCGCGGAGTGTGAGAAACCAGGGCTTCCGTAATGCATCATCCCTGAGACTAAAGAGCCCCGCTCTGTTTAATCTTGGTGGGGCACAGCCGGGTGTAGGGATTCAATTTAATTCATCACTCCATCCCTCTCCCGAACGAGGGGCATCATCTGTCATTACCGCGCAGCGCCGCGGTTTCCAGTGACGAGGCAGGGCACCCCTGCCTCTCTCCAGGAGGCGGCGGTTAACATCTGTAACATCTGCCTTATGATAGCGCTCCATCACAGAGAGTTCCCTCCCCCCCACTGCAGGGCCACCATAATGTATAGCTCCCATCATGCACTGCCCTGCCCTCCACCTCACCCTTCCCCCCTCCCCCTCTCAATCAGGGTCCATTCCATTACGTCAGGTCAAATGACTGACAGCCAGCTCAGTGTGTTTGACAGGAGCCTAAGAGTGGCCAGGCAGGGACATGCTGTGCAGTTCTGGCATCTGTGATTTCAGCCCTAACACACTGCTTTGTGATGTTAGCAGTTTATACTTGTTTAAAAATAAATGCAGGTCATTACCAATAAATGAAAAAAGTGCAGTAAAGTTTTTTTCTGAACACAAAAACAAAAAATGCTGTCAAATGCAAATTCCTGGTGTTCTTTCATAATAGCATCTCCCGGATGTAGGTGCTGAAATGAGGTTTTGTGCTGATGGTTATGCGTGGGGATGATACAGCCTTCTGCTTCCCGCATGCAAAGTGAACACTGTAAGCAGCGGGTCTCAGTGGCGCATGTGTGGAGCAGCTGCGCGGGTGCCCGTGCAGGCAGGAGCATTGTGGGATACGCTCCGGGTGGAGGGAGGGTGCATCCATGCGTGAGAAAGAGCATCGTGCTCAGATGGATCGATGGGTGTAGATTCTGACACAGCCTGGTCCAGCAGCGTGCTCTGTTCCGGTCTCCCTGGGACCCTGAGACTCCCTGCTCAACACGGTAACAGCTTTCACTTCTCCCCGTTCACCTGAAGCGTAAGGTGTTTTTGCCCAAATCAAGTTAATTGGCTGTTTTAATTAGCAAACATGGAAATGGGGTTTTTCTTCTGTGACGCCAGATTTCATGTTCTGAGTGAGGCGTGTCTTGTGTTCTGAGGAAGGACTGCCTTGCATTCTGATTGAGGTCTGCCTCGTGTTCTGAGTGAGGGCTGCCTCATGTTCTAAGGTCTGCCTCATGTTCTGAGTGAGGCCTGCCTCATGTTCTAAGGTCTACCTCGTGTTCTGAGTGAGGCCCACGAGAAAATGGATGTGCATCATTACTTGCCCATTATGGCTGTGTCGTCACAGTCAGTCTAACCTAAGTATAGATTACGACACCCCTCTGTTGCTAACCATGTTGGGTGCTGAGCGCTTGTTGGCTTCCTGCTCGGACTGTTGCTTCCGGGGCCTGGTGTCTTTCGTGTGTGTGCGCATCATCCTCACCATTAGCCATCCATCACTCCCTCCAGTCTTTTACCCTGAGCTGGAGTGTGAAATGGAGAAGCTGTTCAGGTGGAGTGCTCTGCGGTCCACAGTGCCTTCACGTCCGAGATCAAGTGGAAAAGCAGCTTATGAGGCCTCAGGTGGAAGTGTGCAGGCAGACTTGCGAGTGGCCTCACGATATGCAGTACAGAGAAGGATCTGTACCCCCTTATAAGGACAGGGGGAGACTCTCTACCACTGCAGCCGAAGATTAGGGCCAGTACCCCAGGCCCTCCTTCACTTTTGGCCCCGTGAGGAGTGGGCGCGCTCAGGGAAACACTTACACTTCGCGGGGTGCGTTTGTGGCTGTGGTGTGCGATCGTGTGATTGGCTGTCGCTCCAGCACCCTGCTTTAAAGCTCCCCACTCCTTCAGCTTACAGACTGACAGCGTGAAAAAAAAAAAAAAGCATCTGTCTCTGGAGTGGACCTAGTTTTTTTACAATGGGATTATTACGTAATACCATATTTCCACCCAGAAATAGTTCGTAAATACCTTTCTGATGTGATATTGTAGCTATTGAAATGAACTTGAATGTGAATCCACTTTATATTCTTTGAACTTTTCAGCTTTATTCTGAACATGCTGCAGTGAGTTCTGTTCTACATCTGTTCCTTAGGATTATAGTTACTACTACACAGTACTAACTGCTAAAAATATAAAATCACTGCAACTAATAGAAGTCTTTCTGCTTGTGAGAGAGCTGGCCGATGCTCTGCACATAAAATAGCGGAAGGAGTAAAAAAAAAAAAAAAAAACTTAAAACAATAATTTATTTAAAAAAACTACTTACAAACAAGAGAACCAGTGTACAACCTCCAACACACAAGATGGCTTCCAGCAATCTGAACCCCTCTGTGTGGCCTCACACCTGTATTTAATCACCCTAGAGCAGGTGTGACCAATTAACTGGTTCTCAAAGACAAGACCTGACAATTAACAACACAATTAAACAATCATTAAATGAAGACAAACATGTAACCTGTTGTAGTTGTAGTTAATTGAATAATGCGCTTATTTTACAAGATGAAATGGAGACAATGAGAATCCTCAATTGAACAATTAAACAATTAACATTGAACATTTAGTCTGTTGGGGTGAGGTGAAGGGCTACTCCTTCACACTGCTTCTACTATAAATAGTGTGAAAGCCATGCTAATGTTAGCGTGTTGTAAACATATTTAATAAGTAAGGGTTTCTGTTGTGAGCACAGAAACAGTGTTTTACCCTGGCATGTCAGCATTCCAGCCTCATTAGTGAAATAAAGGCCACTGCAGTGTTAGTCTTTATTCTCCAGGCCAAGGGGGCTTCATCTCTCCCTTGTCCTCCGAGTTTAGTGCAGTGTATAGCCGCTCTGCTCCCAATCTGAGAAAAAAGGCGAATAGCGCCACCTAGTGTGACAGGATGGTCATCAGAGTTTCCATCTTTTTTCCTGCTACTGAATTTCTCCCCTTGGTCATCTGTGGCATTTTCTGTCCAAACCACTTGATGGTTATTGTTTCAGATTTACCATGGTGCACCACACAAAGAGTACGCGATGTTTCTAGCCCCTACCCCAGGAACTACCTCAGGTCTTCCATGGAAATGTTAGGGTTTTTGAAGGTTATGTTATATGAGGGCCTCCCTAATAATTCAGTCAGTCTGCTTTCACAGTAGGACGGACGCAGAGAAATGTTGAGCGACAGCAGAGATTCTCCAACCCTCCTGCCATGACTAACGTGGCCTTGTCCCTGTGTCCCGCCCCAGTGCCTTTCCGGGAGACCCCCTCCTACACCAACCGGCGGCGGGTGACGGGCAGCGGGACCCTGACGTCGCCCCGCTCCCTGCTGCGCTCCGCCAGCGACAACAACCTCAACTCGGACGGGCGGGCGCCCTCGCACTCGCCCGTGCCCTCGCTGCGCAGCCTGCCCCCGCTGGCGGGCGGGCCGGCGGGCGGCGAGGCGGCCGACAGCAGCCTGCAGAGCACCGGCAGTTCCCGCAGCTCACACTCCCGCTCGCCCTCGCTGCACCGCGTCCAGGAGGAGGCCGACAAGCTCAGCCTGAGGAGGCACGCCCGCGGGAGGCTCAGGTCAGGCACTCTGTGGCGCCCTCTCTCCTCCCCCCGCTGCTCCTGCTGCTGCTGCTGCTTCTCCTCCTCTGGGCCTCCTCCTTCTGTGTCCTCTCTTCTTCTCTGCATTATCCACCACTTTGTCGTTCTTCTCCTACCTCTTCCTTCTCTTTTTCTCTCTTTTTATCTTACTTTTACTCTGGGTTTTCCTCTTGCTCTTCTGTTTCTCCTGATCGCTCTTTCCTTATCACCCCTCTCCTCTTCTGGGCCTCCTCCTTCTGTGTCCTCTCTTCTTCTCTGAATTATCCACCACTTTGTCGTTCTTCTCCTACCTCTTCCTTCTCTTTTTATCTTACTTTTACTCTGGGTTTTCCTCTTGCTCTTCTGTTTCTCCTGATCGCTCTTTCCTTATCACCCCTCTCCTCTTCTGGGCCTCCTCCTTCTGTTTCCTCTCTTCTTCTCTGCATTATCCACCTCTTTGTCATTCTTCTCCTACCTCTTCCTTCTCTTTTTCTCTCTTTTTATCTTACTTTTACTCTGGGTTTTCCTCTTGCTCTTCTGTTTCTCCTGATCGCTCTTTCCTTATCACCCCTCTCCTCTTCTGGGCCTCCTCCTTCTGTGTCCTCCCTTCTTCTCTGAATTATCCACCACTTTGTCGTTCTTCTCCTACGTCTTCCTTCTCTTTTTATCTTACTTTTACTCTGGGTTTTCCTCTTGCTCTTCTGTTTCTCCTGATCGCTCTTTCCTTATCACCCCTCTCCTCTTCTGGGCCTCCTCCTTCTGTTTCCTCTCTTCTTCTCTGCATTATCCACCTCTTTGTCGTTCTTCTCTTACCTCTTCCTTCTCTTTGTCTCTTTTTATATCTTACTTTTACTCTGGGTTTTCCTCTTGCTCTTCTGTTTCTCCTGATCACTCTTTCCTTATCACCCCTCTCCTCTTCTGGGCCTCCTCCTTCTGTTTCCTCTTTTCTTCTTCTCTGCATCTTTCTCCTCTTTAACCATTCCTCTCCAACCTGCTCCTCCTCTTCAGCCTCTGTCTCTTCATCTTCTTTTAACTCTGTTTTTTCATTCCTTTCTCGTCTTTCTCCTCCTCTTTCTTCCCCTCCTCTTCTCCATATTTTGCATTTCTTCTTCCTCTGCTTCTTAATGTCCTCGTCTTCTCTCCGTGTCTTTTTCTCTAATTTCTCGAGTCCATTTCATAAGGGTGTGTGAAAGCAGGACCTGAAATGCCTGTAAATTACTCTCTAAAAGCGACCTTATTGAGAAATGGAAGCTGGTGAATTACTGATTGTCTCCCCGTACCCCTGACCCGGCTGCTCGGGTACACGGGAGCAGGGCGGCCTGCTCTCTCTCTGTTACATCGCTCCTCGCTGGTCCATTTCCGGACCTCTCAAGTTTGAACAAATAAGCCTGCCGAGGTACTTCCAGGAACTCGAGCACAGCTTGCAATTTGGTCTTCTGTTCCTTTTTTGCAAAGGACATCATGCATCCGGTTGTTTTTGGGTATCTTAAGTTTTTTAACCCTTTTGGTTAAAGAGAGTAAGACTACGAAACTAAGCGACTACGACAGGGAGCTGGTACAATTTTTGTGATGAATCTGACCTGTATTGTCTCAATGGATTTGATTTGTCTCAATTGGTTCACATATAAAAATCTTATTTGAGATAGAGGTGTACCTAACGTTCCTGTCAGTGTCCCGAGTGTCAGCGGTACAATTTCAGATGGTGCCCGCACTCTCTCTACTGTAAGTCGGTGGAGAAAGGCTTTGTCTC
Source organism: Megalops atlanticus (assembly GCA_019176425.1). NCBI lineage: Eukaryota > Metazoa > Chordata > Actinopteri > Elopiformes > Megalopidae > Megalops > Megalops atlanticus. The sequence goes on from CM032899.1 coordinate 5,301,738, forward strand.
CAGGCCCAAAAGGGCGGATTGAGCCCAGGCCAAACGAGTTGCCGGGGAGGGGCGGGTTCCTCTGAGCTGGCAGCCCAGCTCGGAGCGCCCAGGGAAGGTAACATTCTGTCGAGCGAGCAGACGACAACTCCCCGAAGCCAAGGAGCGTGCGGCCAGATGGACAGCAGTAATAATGGTCACTGTGGAGACCAGGAGGACATGCAGGCCGATAGCCGTGAGGTGCCATGTGGAGTTATTCTGGAACTGGCCCTCGGTAATTGGCAGGGCACCGGGCGCCGTGTTCCACTCAGTAAAGCAGGTAGCTAAAGTTTAATATTTGCACTTAGTATATTGGCGTTGCCTCTTTTCCAGAGTGTTTGAATCAAACGTTTCTCCTGATGGCTAGTTGCAAATGACACGCTTAGATTAGATTTGGGGTGCCACAGGGATCCATCCTGGGTCTTGCTGACAGATAAGAGAAGCTGATATTGGTATCAGGCTAGTGATTTGTGCATCTGCACATACTGTGATGTAGGTCTCACCTCCTGTTGATTTACGGACTTGAAATAAACCATTGTATCATATTACGATCATATTACATATTATGTTGTGTTAGCTTTCCCATTAAGGTCCTCCTTTTTTTCAGAAAATGCAGAAGAACTGAGAGATATTCATGCTCCGTCAGCGTTGTTTATTACTTTATATTTATGGGCACACCATCCAGAGGAGGGGTGCACCATCCAAGTTCAGCTGGCCAGACTCATCCATATCCCACCCCCTGACAGCCACAACACAAGACCGGCTGCTATTTCATTAAACGGGCTTGGGCTAGGAGGGCACACTCCAGCCTCCGCTCCATTTGTATGGAAGATAAATGTAAGAGGTCTTGCTGATATCGGTCTTTTCAGCCATTCGATATGATAAGGGATCGCTTAAGGATTGAGTGTTTGCCTTATTATGGATGTGTCAGTCACGTTTAAATCACGTTCCTTGCAATTTTTTCTGACATAAGTTTTCCGAGGTCTCGTTCAGTTACGTTTTCCCCAGAAGAACTGTAAGCATGCAGGGCAGAGCACCGAATGAGATAAAACATTAACTAATGCCGTGGATGGGTCTTTGTTATCATTATATTTTAATGCGTTCATTACAGTTTAGATAATTGAGGAAAAGCATTTGTGTGTCGAAAGCCATTTCTCACTTGTTCCTCAGGAACCAAAGGGGAAAAAAAGGAAAACAAGACCTTAATTATGAATGATTTAGGTAAATTACAGTGCGTGTGATGAGATGAGTAAGAGCAAGTATGTATAAGGCAGCATTAAGTCCAGCCCCGGTTCTGTATTTCCCTGAGGAGGACTTGCTATCACCTCGTGCGGAAGTGAATTACAGCTCGTCCAGGTTCAGAGAAAGGCTGTTAGTGCAATGGTGCGTGTCTCACGCGTGATCTATGATGCAGCTTCCCCCAGCGGACCGGCGGTGCTGTCAGTACAGTCACGTGATCCGCGGGGCCCAGGTACGCTGGAGGAGTCAAGACACAGCATCAGAGCATGGCGGTCCCAGTCAGAACAGTCCTTATTCTAATGCAGCCTCAGGACACAGTGCCATGAGTGCCGTTCAAGTCGGTCATGGCGTGCTTCCATTGGAAGAGACTGCCAGTTGGAACGGAAGCGCGGTCTGCACATGACCATCTTTTCGTACGGGCATGGCTTCATTCATCTGTGACCGCTCAGAAGTTAAGTCCGCTCTCCCGTTGTAGCACAGCAGATTGCTTGTGCTGCTGTGTGGATCTCCCATGGTCCCTCAGCTCTGAGCGCTTCCCCTGCTGCGTTCAGGAGGGGAGGAGCAGCCCTCACTCTCTGTCAGTTTTCCTCCTGCTCTCGGTCTCTGTAGATGGACACAGAATGCTTCGCTGTACAGAGATGTCTGTCATTGTCTCAGAGCAGACCCAGGAGGTCAGAGCTCTCAAAGCCTAACTCTAAGGCACTCATTATCACAGGGAGACAGAAGCATGAAGACCAGGAGAGGCATGGCGGGTTAAAAAACAGGAGTATTCTAATGCACGGTTACAATCTTATATATGTATCCTAAGTGGGACTTGAGGTTAACCTTAAGTTTTCTTGAACAGGGTCAGCAAGTACTTGAAAATAAATCTGAAATTATGTAATCATCTTATACCCAATCGCTGACCCTCACCAATGTGATTCATACATAAATATTCGGCCCAACCAACAGCGTGAATGGGAATTTGTTTGATATGGGAAACTGAGAGGCTGACACGACTCGGGCAGGGACTCAATCGCAGACCAAAGAATGCCGGCAGGCAGAAATCGTCACCGTAAAAACAGGCAGGGGTCAAAAACCAGAAAGGCAGTCCGAAGGGCTAAATCCAGAAGGCGGGTAATGGGGCAGGCAAGGGTCAGACAACAGGCAGGCAGAGGTACAGGCAACGGTGCAGAAACGGCAGGCAAAAGACAGGTCAAAAACAGGCAGGTCAAACACGGGAAAAACAACGAGAGAAAAACACGAAGCAAATGCGGGAACGAAACGGGCAGAAGCAACCGAGACGAACTGGCAACAGAACAGGGATGAACAGGGCAGATATAGGGCAGGGCTGATAACGGGAATGGGAAACAGGTGCGCAGGCAGGCAGGTGAAGATAATGAGGGAAACAGGCGGGCGGAGACCGGGCGGGGAGCGGGGCAGGGCAGGAACACAGAGAAACAAAAGCACATGGACAGAAAAAAAAAAAACACAACGGCTAGCGGGCGGGAGTACTGACAGAGGCAGCAGCCGTGTGGAGCGGAGGTCACAGCAGCGGGGCCGAAAGCGTGTTGTAGGCAGGATGTTTTGTGCGCGTGCAGCTCAACACCTGATGGGATTACAGCAGTCTCAGCTGCCGCCGTCCCTCTGACTGTATTACCCGGCCTGGAGGAACAATAACGCCGCGATGGCGTGACAGGGAGATTGAAATAGAGGGACACGGCCGGTTCGCCCGCCCTTCCCCTCAAAGCGACCGTGTCGCCACCCCGGTCCATCCATCAAAGGCCCTGTCATCCCGCCACCTGATCCCGCGCTTGATCTCTGCCTCCTTTCGGGGCGGGACGCTCCACTGCGTTCCCCCGTGCGGCCGGGCCGCCTGCCCTCGTACGCGTCACACGAAAACGAAAACAGGCGTGTTCGCCGTTCACAACGCGCAATGTGTCATGGACGTGGGGTGAGCGCGTCCAGGAGGGTCTGCATCAGTGTGTCACACTTCTTCAGCTGCGATCAAAACATCAGTAATCTCACTCTTATGGCCACTCTACACTGTTGTGAATAGTAATTATAGTGCTGGAGTGTACTGTTAATTATTCCTGCGAAAACCTATTAGCATAGATAACATGCTTATTCAGAGACGTTACCCGCATTATGCATTATTTAATGGAGCTCTTAAGCTATAGTACCTGCACTTTGGTACGTTTTAGTTTTTTATGCCTTTCGGTCTTCAGCTATCTGCAGACTCGTGTCCGTACTGAAACGGTTCATTTCTACATGTTGTGCCTGTAGCCCATGCCTTCTGTCAGGGTATTTTTGTTTTTAATCATACAGGGCGACAGGGCCCTGTTGTTCAAAGCCTGTGGGGGCTGCGTTCTGTAATCTTCATGCGTTAAGGTGACAGGACACCTCCGGCACGCGCTGCCGGTCGGTCAGGTGCAGGGGGGGGCGCGGCCCGCCCTCCGCCGCATGTTTGGCAGGCGGGGCGGAGACCTGCCCCCTGTTTCCGTGCGCGCGCCGGCCCATTGGCTGGAGAACAGAGGCCTCGCAGGCCCCGGACCTCCCCCCTGCGGCCGGCTGCGACCAGCTGTCCCGCCCGCTCGGGAGGCAGGGGAATGTGAAATTAGCTCTGCTGGTCAGCCCCGTCGCCACTTCCTGCCCGCGGTGCGCGCAAGGAAGCAAGGGCCGTATAAGGATAGGACAGGGCGGTGATGTCATAAGAGTGTCACGGTGTCCACCAGGCAGAGCCAAAGTCGTCACTTTCCTGTTGCATGTTGCATCTTACAGGGTGCTCCTCTCACTATTTTAACTCATTTCTGTTCATTTATATTTGAGGAAATGTACCTGTAATCTTAACACATACAGTATGCAGATTGCATCTACATATTTTCACTCTGCACCCATTAACCTCTGAGAAAATTCTTTTTACATTATTGGCATTTAGCAGACACTCTTATCCAGATCAACTTACATCAGTTACAGTTTTTTTTTTTTTTACAGTGTTATCCATTTATACAACTGGATATTTACTGAAGCAATTGCAGGTTAAGTACCTTGCCCAAGGGTACAGCAGCAGTTCCCCAGTGGGGGATTGAACCAGCAACCTTTTGGTTACGAGTCCTGCTCCTTAACCACTATGCTACACAGCCAAATTCTGTGAATAATGGAGCCCTCAGATCTACAACCTGTCCTCCTTTATATGCTCCTAGCTGCAGTGGAGGAACATGTTTGCAGCCTTACATTCCACCAGAGGGATCTGGAAACAGAAAGCTCTTCCGCTCTTCTCTCACTTCTTATTACATTTACTGCCCCTCTGCGGAGACGGTCTATAATAATTCCATCATGGCTCTCCGTAACACTAGTCTCACTCTCAGAATAAAGGTTTCCATGGCAACAGAAAGCAGGAAAACAAAGATAGCAGTTCTGATGAACTCTGTCTATCAAAAGTGTAGTTCTCCCTTGTGGAGATATTATAGTGTCCTTACTCGTTCTCTTATCCCTCTGCTACTTAGTTCCACAGCGATTGTCTTTAATAATGTTTCTGTGATCATTCCGGTCTTGTCTCTGGCATTACACAGAGATGCGTGCGCTGCAGTAATGGCCTTACTTTGAATCTGAAGCCCAAACTAACATTTGAAAAAAAACATCTAAAGTGAGGCTGCAGTAAGCAGTAATTGCGGGTGTTCTGAATAACACTTGAGATTTCTGGTCTGAATTATCTGGTCTGGTCTGCCTGCTTGACGTGTAGCTCTGTAATATGGAGCAGATGAAAGAGGGTTTCTGTGTTACTGTGTGGCTGTATGCATAGTGTGAGATGAGTAATGGTCTTTTTCCACTTTTACGCCAGTTCTGGTTGGTGCTCCTCATCCTGACCCCAGCTCTATTTATTTATTTATTTTTATTTATTTATTTTTATTTATTTATTTATGTTTTTTCTCTTAATCCTGTTTTTACTTGTACTCCCATTTCCTTTTATTCATGTATACTTGTATTGACAATCCATTTTGCCTTGACTGGAAAGCACTTTGGGTCAACTCCTGTTGTTTTTAAATGTGCTGTATAAATAAAAGTGACTTGACTTGACTTGACTGTTTCCACAGCATGGTCTCTCAGGCTGCCAGAGAGGGGTCCGAGCAGCCTCGGACCCGTCAGTGTTCTGGTGCAGCCCAGAGTAATGCTGGTGCCGGGATGTCGTCATGGCAACGCAAGCGGCACCAAAGGCTTGGCTTGCGTGCTCACGACGATGTGAGCCGCAGAATCTGTGAGCGTGAGGGAGTTTGAGTTTGCTGATTCTGAGGCCCGTGTTGTTTTCACAGACAAACAGGCAAACGCAGATAAACGGGAGTCCTAGTTCTCGGTGTGAGCCGCCGTTCGGCTCACCGGGAATAACGGCCCTGCTTCACAGAAATGTCGAAAGAACACAACGGTCGCCGCAGCCCCATGGGGGAAACAGATATAAGGGCGTCTGCTAGGCAGCCAGAGAGAGTAAGGCAGCGTACAGGGGGTGAGGGCCCGGACCTCCGTGTCAGAGGGCCCTGCTGGTTAAGAGAGGGGATTATCACTGCCGGCATGCCCCCGTCCCCGCAGGATGAGAGAGAGCCTGTGTCAGCACTCTCCCCAGTAGACATTAGTCACACATTGATCAGCTGAACCCGGCCTGTCCTCTCATCAGAGCCCAGGTTCCAGAGGTACCATTCTCGTAAGAAATATTGAACGCTGGGATGAGCTATCCCCATTTCCGTCGCTGTACATCACCCTCACTCCCCTAAAAAATGTAGTGAGCCAGTTCTTTCCTGAATTAAAAAGCCCTTGTTCAAAAACATACTATTGTACCCTTTTTATGTACTGTACGTGTGTGTGTGTGCGTGTGTGGGTGTGCACGTGCGCACGTGTGTTTGTGTGTCTGTGTGTATGCGACATATATAAATGGATTGGTTTGTTTGTGGCCTTGAGTCAAAGCGATATCGAGTGGTAAGAGTTTGAAATGAATGGAGCGTCTGAGAGAAGCGCATGCTAATGCAGGATATCATTAAGTACTACAGCTACCTCTGTTACCTCGCCTGCTTCTGAGGTGCTTTCCCGCTTTTACGTAATCATCACAAAATGTAAAAAGGACAGAGCCGGGGTCACGGGCTCCGCAGTGCTTAGTGATGAGAGAATAATGGGGGGAGGAGTCTCCTGTGCGGAGCGCCGCAGCTGGCAGGTGAAGGGCAGGCCTCTGTCAAAGCAATCAGCGAACGGGGCAGGGAGAGATCAGGTCTCTGCTGGAATTTACAAGCAGATTCCCCACACTGGGGGGATTTCAATTAAGCGCAAGGGGAGACTAACCTGCCATTTATTTATGCTGAAACACTCAGGAGGAGAGTTAAGGAGCCATGAGAGGAATACCTACACGAACTTAAAAAAACATGAATTTGGAAACTGAATGCATAGACTGAGGTGGATTTTAAATTATAGCTTATTAGGAGAATAACTGGGAAAGTCTAAACCAGATGGCAGAGGGTCAGAAGTGACTCAGATTGAGATGGACTGATAAAGACATTAGTGCTTTGCAAGTATCAGGCTCTGCAATCTCTTTAATCAAAAGGCTTTATTAAAATGTTTGTAACCGGGTCGGAATGAAATTGAAATGAATATAAATACAATTAACGAATTGAAAATGGCCCATGATTTCCTGTGAAGATTTTTCAATGAATGAATTTCAGTTCATTTCCTGAATTGACTGCACTGAGATGAAATTGACCCCAGCTCTGGTCTGTATCAACATTAGGCAGCTATTACAGTTGTAGGGGGGAATATGAACTATAGATATAGTTTTGTATTGTACCTCACTTGTAAGTCGCTTTGGATAAAAGCATCTGCCAAATTAATAAATGTACATGTAAATGTAGATATAACAGTTCTTGAAGACTGCTTGTTGGGGCTGGCTTTAGTCAGTCATTTTCGACATGGAGTATTGAATATGGATTGGTTATTAGCCAAGGAGGCAGGGTTAGCTTCTGTGTCAGATCAAGGTGGGGGGGAGAACCAAAGCAACCCTGTGGAAAAAAGTTGCATTGATCAAGGATGATAATAATTATTCTTTGGATATAACTGACTAATCTGTTCTGTAACAGAATGGCTTCCGTTTAACAAATGCTTGGCTAAGGTGAAAATTCTGTGGACCAATCAGCACAACCTGCTCAAATCAAGAGCTGTAGAGCTGTTCTGCGGGCCTGGCGTCCATGTTGGCTCCAGCATGCCAAAGCCAATGCTTTAGTCTAGAGCTGTAGAGCTGTTCTGTGAGCCTGGCGTCCATGTTGGCTCCAGCATGACAAAGCCAAAGCTTTAGTCTAGAGCTGTAGAGCTGTTCTGTGAGCCTGGCGTCCATGTTGGCTCCAGCATGCCAAAGCCGGAGGTTTAGTCTAGAGCTGTAGAGCTGTTCTGCGGGCCTGGCGTCCATGTTGGCTCCAGCATGCCAAAGCCGGAGCTTTAGTCTAGAGCTGTAGAGCTGTTCTGCGGGCCTGGCGTCCATGTTGGCTCCAGCATGCCAAAGCCGGAGCTTTAGTCTAGAGCTGTAGAGCTGTTCTGTGGGCGTGGCATCCATGTTGGGTTGAGAATGCAGAACCCTGTAATCAGTTGTTACTCTGCTGCTTGTGTCTTACTGCTTTCTGCCTCACCCCCACAAGCCATCTGTCTACCTGACAAGCACTGAAGGTTCACAGCATTGTCCACCTGTCTGTTGCCATAAAAAGGCACAAATTATTTCATGAGGAGTGTGATCACTCTTCACCTGCACTGTTTTTCCCTTTTGATACAGGAGATGTTGCCTCCTATTATCCTATAGGAGTTGAAGACAGTTGTCACACACTGAGCTTCAATGCATAGTACAGACCTGTCCTGTATTGCAGGCCTTTAAATGTACTTACAGTGGTTCCTCAATAACATTTCATTCTGGTGTTTTGTTTTGTTGGATATACTAGGCATTTTGAACCTATTTTGCAAAGAACATTGACTTGTAGTTTGCATTATTTTCAGATGCCCACTATTATTATCCAGCAAAAACTCTAATTCATTCTGAGCTCCAGCTAGACATGATAATTATCAGGTAAACAACTGAAAAAAACCTGAGGTACCAATTAAGTGCAGTTATTCTTTGTTTTTTTAAGTGTTGTTCATTCTAAAGATCAACCCCTCACCCCATAAATGGGAAAAAAACATCCCTGTGTTTTCAAGGTACAAGGTTTTAGTTTTATTGCTGTCTGGCAGTGTTGAACAGACATCTAGAATGCCATAATCATTACCACCGGGCTGTAATATTGCCGCGTGAGCCTAAGAGAGTGGTCCATAATGACACCTTAGGTCCCAGTGTGCAGCGACAGAGAGGTGATGACCATAGTGGAGCTGATGATGATGATGATGATGATGCTGATGATGATCACAGTTTGAATTGGTCCACAGCTCTCTCATTGGGTTATTTGTTATGTGCATGCTGCATACCGGCGTTAATGGCAGGCGCATCCTTATTAGTTTCAGGACTCCGTTCTCAGTACTGCCTCAGTTTCCCGGCTGGCTGGGAGTCAGTCTCCACAGACAGCAGTCAAGGTTTTGCCATGGCTAGACACTTGTTAGGTCCCACAGACGAAAAGGCAATTAATAAGAGAGGCCAGAGGTCTGCGCCTTCAGTGCATATTGTGTCAGTGGCTGACCACATTCAGAGGATAAAATGTAGTGTAAGTCTCTACAACTCTGTGTGGGCAGGGTGCAGTCAGGGTCCTACGTAATAAATCTTAGCTGTCTGCTTTATGCCTGTTTGGAAATATGAGGCCTCTTTAGAATAGTGCTGGAAAGGAATGCTGTGGGTTAAGTTAGTTAATGTAATATAAATGTAAGAGTACTTGTGTAATTGCTTGAAGCTTTTATATAACTTGGCATTTTCAGAGACAGAATTCAGATTGGGCTTAGTATGGTGTGGTCACAATCACTTGTGCACTTTAGAAAATATCCTGTTGTGACTTAAAATTTGCAAAGAGTCATCCTTTTTTGTGAAACACCCTTTTCATAAAGCAATCCCCTGTAAATGTTGGAGCATTGCAACTGTCAGAATGGATTTGAGTGCTAGGACTTGCTTGTGATGTCAAGCTTTCAGTTCGTTGCTGTTGGAGGAGGGGTGGGGTTAAGAAGAGAGGATGGGTTTTGATTCCAGAAAGCATGTCTGATGAACAAAGCCTCATTTTGAAGGCAGAGTTTGGCTGATGGTGAGGAGGCCATGATGGATCCCCCCCTGTGGGATATCTGAGCCCCCAGGAGACATGTCTCAGAAAAGGACAGAACAGTCAAAGCAGAGGCGGACCGTTGGCCGATACCCAATCACGGTCCGGGGGTGGATCAAGGCATCCCATTTGCCATTGGCCTGCACACCTGCTTCTTGTGTAATTAGCCCCTGATGAAGCTCCTCTCCGTGCAGTGGCACTGTGCCCTGTTTCACAAAGCACCTCTGGAATAAAACATTAGCAGAATGCTACTAGAGTTGCAGAACTGCACTGGAGCGGGATTCTTCAGAGTGCTGGAGTTACGGTGACGAAGGCAGATGTCCTTCCTCGCCCTCTGAAGGTTAATCCAGAGGAGGGGTTTAATTATCCTCACAGGAATCTGCCTACTCTGAGCGTACGGTAGGCCTGTCCAGCCACAGCTGATAAGCCAGCTTTTGTGATGGAAAGTTTGAGTTTGACTCTCTGCTGACTCAGTCCGATCCCCGGCCACGTGTCTTATGATATTCCCTAATAGCAGGTCATAATGGTAAAAACTGTACATAAAGACTATTGAATGCCTGCATAATAAAGACTATCAAATGCCTCTCTAATTAAAGCTGTCGTAAAAACACAAACGTAATTGTCCTACAGGGCGGTGACTTCAGCCTCTTGTTCCTCATTTTCTTCACCTCATGCTTAGCAGCATGGTTCATTTTCTCATGTGTAAATACTCTAGCCAATCAAACATGCTGTTATATATCTTATCTATTGTACATGAGGTATATTAATACATTATGTACAGTAATATAGATGTTTTAATACGTGGCTCTTAGTGGTTTATAACATTCTCATTCTCAACATTAATCACTAATGATATTGGAGGACACCCCTGAGAAATATTGCCAAAACGACTCAACTTTGGAACCTGAACAACTGTAGGAGAGATCGTACAAGTTTGGGTACTTCTCCCAAATGCTGCATACAAACTTGTGACAATTACCAACATTAGCATTCTGAGCTAGTTTTGTGATAAGAGCAATTGCCTCATTCAGAGGTAGAGTTTAAATAAAAATGGCCGGCATGTCATTGTTAACATTTAAGGTATATTCCTGCCGCAGAATTCAATTTGCCGTTGTGAAGGAAAAAAGCGTCCGCGCTAGCCGTAAATCTTCTTTACGGTGAGCGTCTGTCTCCTCTGTAGCGCTCTAAAATACCAGCCGGAGAAGGAAGCCTCTTCCTCATTGTGCCGTTTGTGGGCCTGAAAGCCTTTTGTCTGAATCATCACAAAAGTGCCGTGAAGAGAAAGACACCTCTAGCGCAGGGGGGGGGGATGTCAGAGCGTGCGCGTTGGAAGCGCGCCGAGATAACTTTGTGGAGAGGCGGGGGGGAGCAGATAACGTCGGCCGCGCCTCGGCCTGACGAGGGAGCCTCAGACACCCAATTAATGGGGCTGCCCGCGTTAAAGCGGGAGATAGCCGAGGGGAACGGAAGCGGCGCCGACCCGGGCTGCAGGTATTCTGTTCTGCCGGCAGGGCCTGTATGCCGGTGTCTGTCGATCTGGCAGGAGTATGCAGGTGTCTGTCTCGTCTGATTTCTCCCCCAGCTTCATCCTCACGGCCTCGTCTATCCGGTCTTCTGCAGTGGTGGTGTCTGCCTTTAGATATGCAATAAATGGGAGCGAGGTAGGATTTTAAACTGAAACTGTGTGCCACCTGCTAAATGCTAATTGAATACCTGATACCGGTCTGTATCAGGTATTCAATTAGCATTTAGCAGGTGAAGGCTGGTTCCACTCTATCGCCTACCCTGCCCACTCTCCCTACCCTTTGTCCACTGTCCATTTGTCCATCTTATTTGTGATCAGAAGCCTGGCAGGGCAGGTAGGCCTGTTACTGTGTTTCTGTGTGGTACAGCACTGAAGAGTATGCCTCTGGATCAGACTCTGTTTGGTCTGAATAGTGAAGGGGACCAGGTCTGTGTTCCTCGACTTTCACTGTCACCAGCAGTTAACTTTTTCTTTCTTTCTTCTGCGTTGCCTCCCCTGGGACACCAGAAGTCAAAGGGTTATTAGTGCCTGCAAGCCACAAACCCAGATGGGCCTTGGCAATCAATTTTAGATGAGACTTCACTGACTGATGTAATGGCAATACAGGATCCCAACATACACACACACACACACACACACACACACACACACACACACACACACACACACACACACGCACGCATGCACGCACAGCCCCAGACATTTCATATTATTGGTTTCACATTACTCCGTTTGTCACCCTCCACGTGCACCTCCTGTTTCCATGGCAACCCCGCAGTGCTGTTGTCCAGGCTGAAGGTCATGGGCTGTAGCCACAAGCAAACAGGACCCCTGACCCCCACCCACGGAGAATAGCACATGTTCCACTTCACAGGTGATGCTAAATGCTGCTCAACAGCTTAAATGTGTGTCTTATGCATCCTGGTATTAGTCAAATGCCAGTAGCTGTGACATACTTAATTTGTGGTAGAGCTTGAATACTGTTATGCTCACACTCACTGGTCTGGGAGTGTTGTTAGCCTGGTCTGACACTGTTGCTCATTTAACTTAAATGGATACACTTATGTTCTGTTGTGCTGAAAGTCGCTCTGGGTAAGAGTGTCTGCTAAATGCATGTAATGTAATGTAATAATTTCATGTGTAATGCACACTGTTTGGTAGCATGAGATTCTTTGGCCAAGATTACATGCGCTGTTTGGACTTGGGACAGCAGCTCACTGAGTAACTGCATGTTTTCCATCGTCAGTAGTGTGTGTTTCAGTATCCACACTGCCCAGGGCTGTCACTGAACTGGAAGTGATTTGAGCAGCTTTTCGAAACAATTGTGCTTCTCTGCCATTGCGCCACACTTCGAGAGCTTTCCTGCTCCTGTGTGGTGAATGATCTCAGATCAGGTGCTCCTGCTTTCGGCTTACAGACCTGAACATTCGGGCTTTATAATGATCGATCACTTTCCTCCGTAGCCTGACAGAAATCAGCAGCTGTGTCCACGGCATAGCGGTGCAGTGGAAAGTGAGGCTTCATGAACCCATTTCAGACCGGCACATCGCTGGAGCTATCATGAGCTGTCAATCACTGACTCGTAAAAACCAATCAAAAGGCTGCTTACGTCAGCAAAACATTACAGTGTGATTACAGTATGATTGAAGTAGTGAATCACTGACAGCACGCTGATAGCTCCACCCATTCTGAGGTTCATGAGGCCATACTATGCCATCGCTGTCCATAAATTCTCTGAAATAGCTCCTTTTACGAGAGTTGATTTTGATTAAAAAGAGCAGATTCCTTGGGTAATCAGAGGTGTTAAGTCAGATGGTTTCCTACCCTGGATAACCCATGCCAAGGACTGTTGCACAGAAATATATACTGAAATGGTCAACTTCAGTGCTTTCCTTAACTGCGCATGTCAATTGGGGTATGTTTTTATGAACCATTCCTTGAAAAAGAAGACATGTCATGTCTCCTGTAAGCAATTGAATTATCTTTAGGTTAAACATTTGTAAAAGTCCTGTCCCTCTTATTTTCCTAAACTAAACTGCCCAGTATGAGTTTTCCATGCAAAAACTGCATATATATACATGGTGAGACACTGACATACCCATACTGCTGCTTGCTAGCCTTTTTCATGTATTGAAGGTTTCTAGGGTTACCAAAGTAGAATTGGTGTCCAAGGAGACAGCAGAGACTTTCAGCATGTATCCTCTCACACTCCTGCATTATGCAGTACCGCACGATTCTAAAATCGTGTTACCTCCCTGCAATTACTTGTAGGAATATACAGCAAATCATACAGCATACAGCAATGACATATCTGATGGCAAGTCCCAGCGTTTGATTTGGCTCAGTATACAGGATGATGTGTATTGCTGGCATTTTTATAACGATTTGCATATTTTTGGACATGTTTATGTGCCTGGATGAAATGAAAATGCAAATTTGACATCAGAACCTGTAACCCTGTCGTCACATACAATATCCATAGCAACACAACTGGCATTTCAAAAATTGGGCTAAGCCAATAAATACAACACATAGGTTTGTATGGGCTCAGTTTAAAAAGCGCAGTGATACAACAGCATGTAGTATTATCCTTATTCTTCAAAAAAAAACTAATAATGACACTCACAACAGCCAGAATCAACTGATTTTCATTTCCTGGACAGATATTACTCTCTCTGCCCTTTGCTCCAAATAATAGGGTAAGATCCGTTGGTGTTTGCTTCATGTGGAAGGACTGCTCACAATGTTATGCTTGTTTTATTTTCCTTAAGTGTGTGGCATTTTGTCTAATTGTCCCTAATTTAATTGCGTCACCGGCTTGCAGCTGCCAAATTATCTATTAAGCACATTGATGTTAGTAGAACTTCATTTTTGGCCCCTTCCTGTGTATCTGGGCCCAAGTTCCCTGAACCTCATCAATGATATTACAGTTTAGATTATGACGGAAGTTTCCCTTGTATACCTAAAACACAAATGGCACGCATGTGGCATTTTGGGGTGCTTGTATTCAGTGTTGTTCATGTCCTCTATTTAATACATAGAACAGAGATTTTCTTTGTCCTCTGAAGGAGAAGGGTTCATACTTGATTGATGTGAAGCTGGGTACTTGATTGATGTGAAGCCCTGGGTTATTAACTTTGTTCTTTTCCAATTACAAAACCAACCTACACTTATGCGGTGTAACCCATTATGAAGTGCTTTTGGCTCGTGGTGAAGAAGAACACATCCAATGGCAGTGGACAGAGAGAGAGAGTAAGAGGCTGGAGAGAGCTGTGCATTTGTTTGAAAGAGATCTGATAAAGCAATAACCCCAAGAAGGCTGGAGTATCAGCAAAGCCCTGAAGCACCATTTGTGCTTCCTGTTTTCTTTGCCATTTTATGAGTTTAATATAGATTTTAGATGGATTTTTGTGAGTTCATTTCTTTTTCAAAAAATGCAACATGTCTGTTTGATGACTGTCGATTGACTAATTTAGAAATCAGCTCAGCTGACCACAGAGCTGCTTTTTTGTCGTCATGCCTTTGAGGTTATTTTAGAACAAACAGCACAGTTTGTATCCCACTTTTAGCGTCCCGCTGCAGTCCGCCACTAAGCGTGATGTACCAGCGTCATCGTTCACCTGTACACGCTGCTTACTTGCGCAGGGTGTGCCGTGGAGCGGATTAGGCAGCACCTGTTCACCGCTCCGGCTGAGCTCAGAGCTCCGGCACTTTGATCAGCGCAGAGCTGAAGGCATCCGGCAGCGGCCCGCCTGCCAGCCCGCCCTTTATCGCGGTCCTGTGCGTCGTGACCCGTGTCCCATAGTGCTGCGGGACCGGAGGGGTCCCGCCTCTCCCCCCCTGCCTTGTTTCAACGCTGAATTCTCAGCCCGGCCGTTAATATCACACTGCCACTCCAGCCTCGCGTGCCTGCAGTAATTGAGAGACAGTGAGAGAGAGTGAAAGGGAGAGAGAGAGAGAGAGAGAGAGGCAGAGAGAGAGAGAGAGAGAGAGAGAGAGGCAGAGAGAGAGAGAGAGAATGAAAGAGGAGTTTGATTTGATTGATCTAGGAAGGGAAGGGAGGGGCAGAGGAATCCCTGACTCACAGAAAGCAGATGCAGAGGAACAATGAAGAGACCAGTAAATAGTAACAACACACAAAAGCAGCACACGCGTCCACCCTCACGGTGATAAAACACCGGCCCTTACCTGTACAGAGCAGAGCAGCAAGACCTGCAGAGAACACTGTGATTCCCAGCACTGTGGAGCTGGAAACCAGAGCTCGGACCGTAGCAGGCAGAGATCAGGAGCAGAAAGAGAGAGCGAGGGAGAGGGAGAGAGGGAGAGGGAGAGAGAGAGAGCAGCCGAAGGAACGAGAGGGGAGATGAGTCGGGGAGCGGCGGCGACAGCAGTGATGAATTAGAGATCTGCGGACCGGCAGCTCCGCACGCCTGCGTCTCTCTTAGAATTCTCGGCCTGTCTCCTTCAGGGGCCGGTGTCGTAAGGTGGGGGAGGAGAGAGAGAGAGAGAGGGGGAGGAGGCAGGGAGGGGGCGCGAGTGAACGGGCGGAGGAGGAGGAGGAAGAGGGAGGGGGGGCGCGGAGGGTGGGCGGAGCGTCAATTAAGCAAACGGGACGGTGGTTTATGCCCCGCGCTCCCCAAAGACTTGTTTTAGGGAGCTGGAACGCAGGCACAAATCAATGTGATGGTGGGGCGGCGAGCGGCACGCGCGGTATAATGCTCAGAGAGGGCTGGGAGAGAGAGACGGGGAGGGCAGCAGCGCAGCTCAGCAGTGTCAGTGTTTCTGAGGGGTGGATGGGAGCAGCAGCCGGAGCCGGAGCCGGAGCAGGAGCAGGAGCAGGAGCAGGAGCAGGAGCAGGAGCAGGAGCAGGATCAGGAGCGCAGCGGGGAACTCTCACCCTCCCGGAAAGGGGCCGAACGCCGTAGCTCCGGACATGCGCGACTCCCACACCCGGCGCCTCCGCGGCCACTAGGGACAGCGGCGTGGGGGAGGGGCGGGGGGGGGGCGGCGTGCGCTCCTACGTCCGAGCGGAGGAGGAGGGAAGGAGGAGGAGGAGGAGGAGGAGGAGGAGGGGGCCGGGGGCGGCGCTCGCTCCGGAGGAGCCGCCTCGCGGAGCGCGACGGGGGAAACCCGGCGCGGGGGCCGCGCGGGACCCTCGGCCATGATGTCGGTGACCACCGGATTCAGCTACGAGCTGCCGGGGATCACCACGGTAACCTATGTTTTCGTTTACAGCCCCAGCACGGTCCAGCGGGAGCCCAGCCCCCCTCCCCAGCCGCCGGCCCTCGCCGGCCCCCGGGGGCCCAAGAGGAAACTGTACAGCGCGGTCCCCGGCCGCACCTTCATCGTGGTCAAGCCCTACACGCCCCAGGGGGAGGGCGAGATACAGCTCAACCGAGGGGAGAGGGTAAAGGGTAAGTGAGCTGCTGCTGTCTCTTAACTGCCGGGGCTCTCATGCTAAAGCACTCAGACCTCCACACTCCAGCGTTCGGGGAGAGCTCAGCCAGCCCGCTCTGTGCTTTCGCATTCGAGTCCCGCGCTTCCTCTCCTGCTGCTGTCCTTAAAGCAGTTCGCGCAGCTGAATTCGCTTGCCACGAGCATACCGCAGTAGGGTTAGAAAGCATGGTAATTCTGTGTGCAACGTGCTGCTCTCCCGAGCTGTCATCGTTTCTCCAGTCCAGATGCTCCTGCTCTCTGTCATCTCCAGGAAGGGGGCTAGTCCCTGCTGTGCGTGATCAGTGCAGGGCCACATCAGTCATGTTACAGTCGTCCAGCCCACAGTGCAAGTGGGGCGGCAGTGTAGCATAGTGGTTAAGGAGAAGGACTCGTAACCAACAGGTTACCGGTTCAATCCCCGCTGCTGCTGTACCCTTGGGCAAGGTACTTAACCCACAATTGCCAGCTGTATAAATGGATAACATTGTAAGGAATGGTAATCTATGTAAGTCGCTTTGGATAAAAGCGTCAGCCAAATGAATAAATGTAAATGTTTAGCATGGCTGGTTCAGTGGGATGGGCAGAGACGCAGCCTCCTGATTCATTCCACAGGAGTTTGAGGGATCGCGGCAGCGCCGTGTCCCGACTTGTGCTTTCGAATGTGGAGCTCCAAGCAGTCTGTCGTTGCTGAGTGTTTCACTGTATTTCTTTTCGGTCGTCCTGAGCTTGCCTCTGGTCCACGTTCATGCATTCAGGGTCCTTAAAACCCTTTCTTAAAACTTACATGTGTGTATTGAATGACCGAATGTAAAAAGACAATTTAGTTAGAGCTGTTGTCTTTTTTTTCTAAGTTATAGGAAATGGTTCAGCTGTGTTTATGCAGATAATGCTTTAGCTGTGTTGTATTCCCCAAGCTTCATTACAGCACTGAGGTTTTGTCGCTCTTCAAAGCATATCCATTTGAGTATTAAGTACAGGGAAATCCATTGGTTTGACCTCATCAATACAGTGTGTTTTTTTGTTCATGATCATGAATCAACTGCTGTTTCATGTTTGTATCTGTTCTTATCTCCATCCATGCCTCATTCAAGACGATCAGTCTAGTGATGTGGGAGGTAAACATGAGAATACTTTGAATACTTTTCCCCCTCCATCCCTCTAGCTTTAGTGTAGAAATCCTCCAACCAGAAGTGGGAGATGAACACTTTCCTGTGTGTTTGCGTGTTTGTGTGTTTGTGTGCGTGTGTGTGTGTTTTGTGTCCGGAGGTGTTAGATGAGTAGACCTCACGTGTTTGTGCATGGTTAGCTATGCATACGGGGCACTATGCATAAAACTGCAACACCCCTGTGGCGTTGTGGCTCTAACCCTGTGTTTGACTTAGCCTTTTCCCCCCTTTACTGCATGCCTACGGTGTGGACAGTGATTCCACTGTAGTTACACACGCCAGCACACCACGTACCTGTACGTCACCTGACGGTACTCCACCGCTTACCTGTCTGTACGGAAACCGAGTGGTCCGGGCCACCTTTGTGCACGCACCAACCCTCCAGCCCTTCCCCCGTGTCTTGGCTGAACCGTGTCCTTTTCCTTGGAAAGCCTCCCGCGGAGCTCCGTATCCCTGTCTTTCCACAGAGAGTGGTTCTGGGAAATCTCTGGCCTCTAATGAACGGCCGCTGCTGCTAGCGGTGTGGCCACCTCCCCAGCCTACACTGCTGTGCTGGGGATGTTCGTGCAGAAACAGCAGCTCAAACCCTCCTGTTTTTTGACATGCTTTTCTCTCTAAAAGTTCTATCAGCTATACCATTCTATTAGTTATGTAAGCGGGTCTCTCTTTGATACCGCAGTCTGTCCCTCTTGATATAAATGTATTTGTGCGTCTAGGTCTCTTTGCTTCTCTTTTTCTCCTACTCCCCCCCCCTTCTCTCTCTCTCTCTTTCTCTTGCTCTCTCCCTCTCTAAAATTCAGCACAGCAAACATTTCCAGAGTAGTTGTATTCATTGAGGATTCCATATGGCCCCCACAGCTCCACATGCATTAAGGTATTGCAGTTGAGCAGTAAAGAGCTGCAGGTGCAGTGCAGCATTGCCCCTAATACATTACTGTGCTGTGGGGTACCCAGACCCACAGAAAGCCTGGCTTCTCAGCATTCATCTCCACAGAAGCAGCTCATTCTGAGGACTCGGGAACAGAGGTCATTAGTGTTTCTGCGCGTCAGTATGGGGATGGCCATAGCGTTGCATAGGGAAACGGGGAAAATGTCATTTTTGTGTTTGGCTGTGTCTCACGACAGTTAACATCAGCTGTTATGTTGCAGAACCCAGAGAAAAGGTGATCTCTAAATGCCAGTTCACTTTTTATAAAAGGGTCTTGACTCTAATCTCAGGTTCTAAGCTCCAAGAGTGCAGGGTCAGGGAGAAACGTCTGCAACTTTACAGTGAAATCGATGTAAAAGGAGAGTAAAACCACATGCTTTGTGCTGTTTTTGCGGAGGTTTCTTTGGACGTTTCATCAAAGGCATGAATCCATCGAGGCAGATTGTTGTTAGCTCTGGGACAATGTTACATCACTTCAAACAGACATAAGAAGAGGTTGTTTGGTTTTACCACACACGGTAATTTTTGTCTGATGGTATTTCAGTGCTGTTTTACGATTCTTCTAACAGTGCTAAAACATTCTGATATAAAACAAGGTGATGGACAGCTCCTAAAATGAGTCTAATAAAGTTTATCCTGAGGTTATACACTCAAAGGTTATACATTTAGTAGCATTTAGTAGTTTCTTTAAGAACCTCATAGCACCTTACAGAAATATTGGATTAATATGCCATCAATATGAAGGAGCCTGAATATATTATCTTTAGCTGTGTCTCAGTCCAGAACATGTCTGTGTTGGTAAGACAAACTACAAATATTTCTTGTTTGCATTACTATTTGCATGTTTTTTTAATCTTTTTTTGTTATTATTTACTTTGAACATTAATATGGCTAAAATCATACCTCCCCAGCCTGTCAGGAAGGTTTTTATGAATGAATGAGAGGAAACGAGACAGTTTGAGGGTTCATGGTGAAGTTTGGCACTGTGGAGGGGAACCCGGGCAATGACTCCTGGGAAGCGAGCGGCCGAGAGGAACACAGGACCCCTCCGGAATCACAGTCACGGCCGAGGAGTTCGGCAGCAGCTCCCGTAAATAAGAGCAACAAGCCAGCCTGTCCCGCTGCAGATCGAAGCCGATTATTACACGCGGTAGATAGCCCGATATTAATGAGCGTCTGCGAGAGGGCTCTGATGGGCTTCATCACAGGCTGTGCGCTGAGCTAACATTTCATCCGGTCCGGGTTAGCAAAGGCATAATCCTCAGCACGGCAGGCTCTCCGAACACGCTCGGAGAGGGGAGAAATCCACAGGGATTCGCACTGTGTGTGTTGTTTGCCGTCACGGCCGACTGACCTACCATGTGTGTATCTGTTCAGTTCTCCATCCGTGCATCTTAGAGCAAGATCAGACTGCCGATCTAGGAGGTAAACATGAGAACATTTCCGTCCCCCGCACCCAATTTTAGAGCATGAAACCCCTCCCAGAGGGGGTGAGGGTGGTCAAGCATGGTTAATCCAAGTGACCATTGCCTTTTGGGTCGTCCGGACGGAAAAAGCCCTGGTTTGGTGGCATGTGGTCCCACAGGTATCCCGATGATGGATTGCCTTTACTCTGTTTCCAAAGCTGCTGTAGTTTTTGTTTAACAGTGTTTCCTCTGTTTTGTTACTACAGGGAAATCCCTTTTTTCACTCAGGCCTCATCAACAAACTGTTCTTGTTTACTACCGCTGATCGACTGCTCTTTTATCTGTGCTGCATCTCCATTCATGCATCACAGAATAATATCAGTCAGGCAGTCTCAGACGTAAACAACAGAACATCTTACCTCAACTTCTATGCCTTTGTCTTAGTTTATAAACCCCTGTTGAAAATGACCACAGTACAGGAGCGTGCTTCATAAGTGTGGCTAACATTCTGTTGTTGCTCCATTGTGTTCTGGTTTGCTTTTCATGTTAAAATTGTTCAACTGTAAAAGAAGGGTCCGGGTGATCCATCACCTTTACAGTGTTTCCAAAGCACTCTCTTTATCTGTCATGCCCCTTGTGGGGGGCTGCTCTTTCATGTGTTTCTTTTTATCTTTTCTTCCTTCTCCACCTGTGTTTCATATAAGATGAGCAGTGTATTGATCTGGGCAAACATGTCTGTTTTTTTTTTTTTTTTTTTTTACCTGCCCCTCAGAATGAGTTGGAATGAGATGAAGGAATTGTTTACTGTTCCAGTCCAAACCATTGGTTTCTCATGACAACAGAGGAAATGGATCAACATTATATATTCATTCACAAAAGCCTTTACCTGTAAATACCTGTGTATTTTCTGATCCCTCGTCACAATGCTGTAACAACATTTTTCCAGGAAAAGAAGGGACATTTAAGCTTGTCTTGGATTTACGCTTAATTATGTTTTTTATTCCCATCTGTCTTGTCTCTGTCCGGGCCTCATAGACGATGATCAGTTGGACGATCTGGGTAAACAGGATCCCTGTTCCCTCTGGCTCCCTGGTTTTAGTCTGTGAGATGCGTCCTTATGGTGCACATGTGATCTGAGGTTCTAGAGGTGCAGATCTTGTGTGTCTTTGCATGGATATTGCTGTATATACAGAGTACAGCAGAGTGTGTGTACTGACCTTTGGGGTATGTGTTGGAGTCTAGAATAGTTTGGATGTCTTCATGAGGTGCATCTGTCATGTTGACCATACACTAGTAGATGGTTTTCGTCATATATCCCTTTACCAATGCTTCAGTCTACTCACAAAGTAGATGCTTGATCTTCAAGAGTGACTGTAAACCTCAGGTATAGTCTTGCACTGTGTGCACTATGTTGATGCATTGAGGAGAAGAGAAGAAATGACATAGTTCAGGGTCTTATTGTCTTATTGTCCACATATGAATTTCAAGATGACTTTATGGCAGTGGTGTGAAACAGTTAAAAGAGAGATATGATGTGTTTCACTCTGGAGGTTGAGGAGGGTGTTGGAACCTGGTATGTGCACTGAACCAGGAGAATAGCCACATGGCACCTACACCTGCAGTGGTTATGCATATTTTCTCAAACTGACCCCTGTCTTGTGCTTTCACTTATCATAAAGACCACTTCATAACACCACCCAGTTTTACGTTACTTTGAGCACGGGTTTGTCTTTTTCCCTAGGAAGAGGACATGGGATCCATATCTCTGGAGATGGATGGTCAGCTAGCTGCCATTATAACTCTTTAGTATTCCACGCGCATTAGAGTGCCATAAACCGTTAATCATGTTGCCGAAATTCTAATCTCAACTGTATTTGCAGCTGTTTCACTTCTGTGGCTGTCTGAAGGATTAGCAATGGCGGGTGAATGTTAAAATGGTGATGCTCTGCTTTTGCACCAAAGGAGAGCCCTTCCTTTTTGCATCTTGTAGCCGCAAGCGGTAATTTAGCTGTCACTCTGAGGGTCGGCCACACCATCTGCCTCTGGAGTGGGCAGGAGAACAAAGCTGCTGTCATTGAAGTTCCCTGACATAATCCACTTCCTGTATGGGGAAAAATGAGGACTATGTTCCCATAAACACACCACTGCAAATGTTCGCTAATGCAACCTTTCAATGGCGATGTTTGAATTCCACGCTGCAGATGCATTGCTTTAGTGTACCGTTACAATCGTTGTGATATCAGTGCGGTGTGACAATGTAATGCCTGTATTTGAACCAATCATTTCACTCAACTACAGCTCAAAAAAGTTGTACAGTCATGATGTACCGGGGCTGCAGCTCTGATGGAATCTTACAGCCGCACCAGCCACAGAGGGATGAGCTGAGAGAGACCCACATAAGCCACCAGTGCACCCACGCATCGAGCCGGAGAGTGGATAAATAAAGAGCGCTGGCTCCCGAACGCCTGCGCCTCTCTTTAATTTAGGAGACCTTGGAGGTGATTCAGGCTTTGCAGAAAGCATCGCACCGTCTGCCCTTCAAACGTCGCCTTGCGGGTTAAGGATTTATTGCGTCCGTTAAAATCGCCCAGCCGGCAGCTCCGCGCGGACTGACAGTCCGGTCCCACACGGGAAGCTCTCAAAGAGCGGCTGCAAATTTTTGCTCTGTGTTCTCGGGCTGCCAGGTCTCCTCCGCCTTTAACCTGAATGGGAAAGTTCACTGCTCTGTTGTGGCGTGTATTGGAAGCTCGGACTGTAAAAGGAAAGCTGTTTAACATTTGCTTGATGCGACGGCGCTAGGCTTGAAAGTGCTGTTAGCTTCAGTCGGTGTCCTTAAATGGGGCACTATCAGAGGAAACGCATTATGTTCTGAAATGCTGCGCTGTAATGAAAGGGCATGCCATTGTGAATTTTCACACCGTGGAAATGGCACGTTTTATCTGTGCGTTTGACGGACTGACATTTTACTGCTCAAAAGATAAACACATCAAAAAATACAAATTTCCTTTTGGTGAGCCTAGATTTTAATATCAAATTTGATTTGGAAAAACCCACATCATCCAACAATAAAAAGTAACAGTGAGTTTCTCATTGGGATTTTTTGAACAACACTCCAGTCTTGGTACACCTTGCTTCTGGAGCCTCTTAATAGAATAATTTAGGGGTTTATGAGGCAGACAGGAAGTAACCCATAAGAGGGACTAGCAGGTGAATAATCATAGACATTTGGAAGCAAGTGAGCTGAGCATTGGAGCTACTGGACCTGCTACTACTCAGATTATCTCAGCGTTGTATAGCAGTAATGTACCTGAACCACAGATGACCCTAACCTGACCCATCTGCCCATCGCAGGGCTGCACAGTTTTTACCCTGCAGGGCTGCAGGCCAGCAGGGTTTCCAGCTCTCCCTAAAGCACTGAAACCCTCAGAAACGCACTGGGCAAAGAGGCCAGACTGAATTCAGTCAAGATGATGATTAGCTGCATTCGGTGGTGGAGAGCCCGATCTGCTGCAACTGCAGCCCTCCAGCACCAGGAGGGGTAGCCCAGAAACAGACTGTGTGGATGTGGTTAGGGCGTGGATAAAGTTTCCTTCTTTATGAGAGGTATGTACTGTACATGTGCAAGAGGTCCCTGGAAACCTATATTTACAGTTCTGTCACTTCTGCTGAACAGCTGTATGCTGCTCTGATGATTTTTTGAATGTCATACCAAGTATCACATAACGTTTTTGCTGAAGTGTACTATTAGACCTGGGTCTTACCTGCAATATTTGACTGGTGACCCATGACACTGCAAGCAGATCCACCAGAGAGTAAATGGACTATCCTCTGTGGCACTGTTCTGTGTAGGGAGGGAGAACAGCCTGCTTCTGAGAACGTGAATGGTGGTAAATTTAAAAAGAGGAGGAGTAAAAGGAGGAGGGGAGATTGATGTTCACAGAGAGAGTGGAGGAACTGAGGGAGAATAAGGCAATAGAAATGCATTTCTCAGCTTAATCAATATCCTGCAAATACAGAGAGAGGTAATGGAGGCATTCAGGCTGCTGGCACTTTCAAGTATTGCTTTGATGGGATTCCTGCTCTCAAGGTTGACACAGTACTGAACAGCAAGCCTCACAGTGATAAATTAGTGATCTGTTCTTACTATATTTTCATTCGTTCAGAGCACTCTAATGCCCCCATTGTATTGCCTTTATGCTTTACAGATGAGTGCGTTTGGTGCCTTTCAAATTCTCAGTCAAGGCCCACGCGAATATATCTCGGCACACTTTTCACAAATACTTCTAGAAGAGGGAAATTGATTGAAACCCAGACAGCTGCAGTGGCGACACTTAATACACAGGGCTGTACAAGTAGCAATTACATGCAAAAATGCTTTGCATGAGCCCGGAAGCTCAGAGAGGTGTGCAAGGCGGCGTTTAGCTCCGAAGAAAGAATAAAAGCCTTGTAGGTGATGGTTTTTCTGAGAATTATAGTCTGGTTAAGGTGCCAGGATAGGCCCACTATCTCCATTATCACTGCAGGCACAATGAGGGCTGTCATATTCTGACATCACTCAATGACTGCGGCTCTTAGTAACCGTCCAGCCCGTCTGACACACACATGGATAGGGCTTTGGTGATATCAGCTTACACAGGGAAATGAGTGCCAGGCAGTATAGATCCAGCCAAGCGGAGCTATAGGAACCTATTCTCCGCAGGCAGCATTTCTGGAAATCAGCAAATCAAATATATGCTTTTAGCCTCACATCACTTTCCCTCTGCCATATGACCTTTATCTTTGTCATGACTGAAACAAACGAGAATTCCTGGCAGTATCGTTTCCCTCGAAAATATTGCTTTTTGCGATATGGAACCCAGTGATTCATAGACTGAGCTGTAACTTACCTGTCCTTGGAATTTTACTCCAGCCAGGCTTTTCGTAGGCTGAACGACTGGAAATGCAAAGCATTATGGTATTAGTAGTGTCACAGTTCATTTGCATAATGGGCAGCTGTTCAATGAAGGAGGCGTGCTCTTCGTTAAAAGTGTGCTGAGGGTTTAAAAGCATGTCCTAAACCAGCAGCTTTCAGTATGAGCTGCAATCAGAATAAGCAGCGGGCAGCTGTAGTATTTGTACCCCTTGATATGTCCTCTATTCATGGTTGTTTGAATGAGGTCTTTAGACCGAGGCAGTTAAATGGAAAACAAACAAATGGCTCGCTCGCGTGCAGATTAATGAACTGTTTCTCCGGAGCCGTTGTTGGTGGAAAGTCAGATGAGATTTCGGTGTCTGGTCAATGCTCATATCTCCCTACTCTACTGCTTAATCCCCGTATCTGTCTGTAGCATCAGCCATTCATTAGATTAAAGTCGCCGGGTAAAATCACTGCAAATGCGCAGGAGCGACTGAGACATCCTGCCCTTGGTCTCCGCCGCAGCCGCCCGGGAGGAGCAGAGAGGGAATGAGGGATGAATTGAAAAACAATCTTTGTGTGGCTGACCCACCCCCCACCACCGAACGCCCCCAAACTGATTCTCATCTCGTAATGGGATTGGCCGGGCTGGGTGTCACTGATGAGATGTCTGTGGCAGTTTAAAAAACGGACTGGAACGTGGGTGGTGGCGGAGGGTGGGGGGGGGGGGGTCACATTTCATGCTCTGTAATATTTCAGCAAATGTCGTCCAATTTCGCAGAGAGATGCGCAGGCTGCGGCTCCAGCTGCAGAGAAATGTAAGAATGGAAGTTCATTAGGAGACGCACTCTTTTTCACTGCAGTAGGCGTGACAATGGTCATCCAAACAGCTGATTCCCATGGCTTACAGAGTGTACACAAACAGTACCGCCTCCCATAATTCCTGTGACCACCCAATCGCTGGCACTCCACTGTAACTCACTGCAGCCAGAAAGCATGAGAATTTCACCCTAGCACCTGCTTTCTGTCGCACTTTTTCATAATTGCCGTAATTACAATAAACACTTAGTGAACTTCTGGGGTGGAAAAAGTCTCAATTTGTTCAAAATGATGCTTGGCCAATATTGTGAAGTGTGTATTTTTTGGATCAGAGACCATGGGCTGTATAATGTGTACACATTGTCTTTTGGAGTGATCTGGCAGCCAGCCCCTTTGAAGTTATGTTTCTAATTATATACATAGAACTGCAGGGGAATTCCTTTTTACAAGTGGGAAAAAGGTATTTCAGTGCTTATATTGAAGTCTTCAATGCCTTAATTGCAAGGGAGACTTGATAAAGTGCAACTTCACACAAATACTTCAAGCATGACCTTTTTTCCTGCTTAGGAAGCACTTCACTTTAAATGTGAAATGAGAGCAGTTACACAATCGAGGCTCAGGTGATGGGTGAGCTACTGCAGCAGGTAAGGCAAAGTGTCAAGAAGGACTGTACGTAAATAAGTTCGGCTGCTGCTCCTTTCGAGTGTGACCGTGTGTGTTTACGCAGTGTAAAGAACGCTCCAGACCTTTCGGCCTCGGGCCAGCGGAGTTCCCCCTGTGTTTGTTTTCATGCTAGCTGTTTCACAGAAGGCTGGAGAACGAAGGCTTTCTCAGCTGCACTTAACCTGTGTTAGCGTGGATCAGTGCACCCAGAGACAGTGCATGCAATGGAGGCTGCCCATGTGGCCTCTGCACAGCCACACACACTTACTGTAATCACTGCCACTGCTGGGTAGAAGCATCCGCAGCAGGACAATAATTACACATAACAGTTACATACCATATTGTAGCCTTACAGTGTTTGACACTGTAAAGGAAGAGATAGGTGTATTTTGCTGTTAAATTCTTTATCAGGATGTCTTTGATTGCCGTGTAGGCTTGTTTCGGTTCAGCCGTTGCTTATAGATAAATAGAAGTGTGAACTGAAAGAATGGTCAGATTACAGGTTGCGTTTGGTTGTCTTTGGGAAAAACAGTATTAGATTTCTGCCTCTCAGAGTAATGCAGATAAGACGTGTACTTCTTCAACCACTCCTCCCTGTTTGACATTATTAAAAATGATGAAGGGTGTCTAAAGGTCATTCCCATCAAGAGTAGGGTAATCTCTCAGTGGTTGCATTTGCCCAAGAGAGTTGAATAAATAAAATGAGACGTGAATTTGTTTAATGTCGAGTACCGAACAGATGTAATGAATCCGATCATTCCCGACCATTGGGAGGGTATGATGGGGCGATTCTGTGTCTTTAAAAGGCTAGAGCTTGTGTTAATGCTGTCTTTATAAGAGACTGGAGGACAAGAATACAATGAGCAGGGTGTTTTACATGAGAAACACAGTGCCGTTCTGCTGTAATTCTTTGACCCCTGACATTAGATGAGCAATGCCTTGTACATACACTCATATTCCAAGGAGCGTAAGATGGGTCATGAATGCCTTATTCATCTGCAGACATTTTTGTTAAAATTCTTTATTTTTCACCAGTATTCTACCCTTGTGCTGCGCAGTTATATCTTGGTATAATGCACAATCTTGTTTCTTCTGATCTGACTGACTACATTATCAGTTACATTCAAACATGAACAGGAAATTATGACCCGCACCTGTGATGGTGGATCAGAGATAACCTCACTCTGTTTGTAATGTTAAAATGGACCTTGAAATCAAACCGGGTGCTTGACCCGGGATCTGGTTCTGGTGATCTGTTAGAATGACATACCGGCTCGGCTGACATGCATCGAGGCGTAGGAGGCATTCATCCCGCAGCGCTGACCTCTTAATTGTATTTGATTTACCACTTCAAAACCGGCTCCTTCCGAGAGCAAAACGAATCACGACCCAGCATGTTATAATGCGTGGATAACCAGGAGCTGTAATGATGTTTCCCCTGTGCGGGGAGGGAAGAAAAAGCGGTTATCATTGACTCCTCTCAGTGATTCACAGACAACAGCTTTGTTGCTGCAGCGTTGCGCTGTCATGACAGACTGAAATGACTCACATGTCTGATCTCTTGTGCTAATATGATCAGGGCAAATGTTATGTCATTAGTGGCCTCCAGTTAGCTTTTAGCTTTGCTGTTTGTAGAAGAGACCACACAGTGAATTTGTAGAATTTGGATTGTTAGTAAAAAATGCAAGTTTCTGTCCTTTATATCTATGTTCATTACATAATTATATTTATTTGCTTAGCCAATACCTTTATTCAAGGTAGCTTATACAACTCATAGCATTGATATCATCCAATTTTGCAGTTGGATATTTACTGAAGCTTTTCAATACAAGAGCCATGTTTTAGGGTACAACAGCAGTGCCCCTTATTGGAATGAAACCCGCAAGCCCAGCTCCTGACACACTTCATCACTCTATCACAGCCTTCTACTCTTTCTCTCCCTCACACAGCCTTCTCCTCTCGCAGGGTAGAACACCCGACTGAGTTGCCGTTAATTAGGAGACTCAGGCGAGCTGTATTAGCGTTCCTCTGTCCAAGGTTAGAGTAGCAGTGCTGAGGCCTGTGGGAAGGACCAGCTTGGTACAGATGACCGCCGCCGGGTCCAATCACTCCGGACAGCAGGGAGGGCACACCTCGACCCGCTCAGACCAGCACCCCCCTGACCTCACCACCTGGCACCGTTACACGCAGTGCACACGCGAAGCACTGACCACCCTGTCATGAGCGCTGTATAGGCATGCACACAGATACTGAAAACAATCACACGCACAAACACACACGCACACAAGCACACACACACACACACACACACACACACACACACACGCACACGCAGTGGAGAAGCTGGCCAGCACTTCTCACAAAAATGAGCCAAAAGAGCAAATGTTAAAAAAAGAAAATGATTTATTTCAAAAAAAAACCAACAAACAAATAAAAGGAACTAGCCTAAGCGGACAGTAGAAACAAAATGAGCCCCTCCTCTCAACCCACACACCTGTATTTAATAGGCCTTTAATTAGGCAGGTGTGGCTCGTTAGCCAATGGGCTGGCTCACGTAGACAAAGACAATTATCACTTGCCGATTAAATTAACCCGTATGGAATGGAATTGATGAGCGAGCTCAGTTATTTACAATGCTGGAAATGGAAAACATCAATCCTTACACACTCAAAAAGTGACAATTTAAACAGTTCTGAGGGAAAGGTGAGGGCTTTCCTTCACACACACACACACACACACACACACACACACACACACAACAACAACAAACATACACAGAAAGACACACAAACAGACATATACACAAACTTGAAATTACTGCAGTATTTTTTGTACCTTTCTCTTTCTTTTTTGCACTTTTTTCTCCTCTCAGTCTCTGATCTTAGAGGCACTTTTGGCAAAATGTGATTTTTTTCTTGTTTCTAGACACAAAGGAAAATACAGATCTTGCCAGCTGTCCAGATTATCTGGCTATATTGCAACTCAAATTCTTGGTTGTGTCTCAGGCATCAATTTGGAAATTATTACATCATGATGTTTAATATACACCAACTACTGCTGGAAATCGCCTTTTCTGGAGTGCTAATTGTCAGTGCCTTTTATAAGCAAGCTCTCCATACACAGTCAACTTCGTAATCACAAGGTTTGTAAGTGGGTCTTATCTAAATCCCCTAATGGGTTTGCATTTCGCCTCCCAAAGGCCCTTTGATGCTAAGAAGAAAAGTTCAGCTAGAGTCCTCTCCTTTGTTCTTACAACAGCAGACATGTAAAATGTGTGCTGCAATGCATTGCTGGTTCTAACAGCAATCCACAAGATGAAAACAAAAGGATTAGCTGATATCAATTGTTCTCTTCCACTTGCAATTTAATCTATGTAACTGAATTGGCCTGCAGGTAAAATATCAGATGTCTGACTTATTTTTAATGGAACAGAGGGTAAAAATCTAAAAAATTGTCAAAGGGACTTTTAGCTGGAATATATTTTGATTGACAGTGTAAGCCAAGGAAAAATGAACTACCAAAGAGCTCTATTTTAAATGCAGTGCTTTGCCATTTTATGAACGTGTATATCACTGTTAGATGGCATCTACCGTCAGACAAAGGTACTCTCTCAGACTATACAGAAAATCCATTCTAGGAACAGTAGTTGCAGTGTGTATGTGTACAGTCTTCACTCAGACAAAGGAGAAGACACTTGTTTTTTTTCAGTTGTAAATGGTTTCATTTATGTGCCTGACTCCAACTGTAAGTGTCATTCCTTATTCAGACACGGACACAGCTGGGTGTAGAGAGAGGCACCATGGAGAATAATCTGGATTTTGTCGAAGTTTCCCTTCCTTTATTGTATTTCTCGTCTCCTCCCTGTCATTTCTTGATATAGAGGAAGATAGTGAGATCATCAATACCACTGGGACAATTGGCAGAATTCTTACAATGGGGCTTTTACTCAGGAGAAATCCCAGTGGACCACAGTAGATTCCCTGTCCCTTTGACACTTTGAATATGGATCAATGTCGCTGATGTCAATCAGATGCCCAGCGGTCAGGACAGCGGTGATGATTGGCAGCACACTTGAAATGAAGCCTTCGCTTTTGTGATATCCCAGAGTGCCCCAGGAAAGACAACCCTGGTGCAGACTCTGGATCAATGGCGCTGCTGTCAGTCAGTCAAAGAGTCTCCTGCAGAGACTCAGAGGTTTTGAGGGAATAGCAGGGCTCATTCACAAGGAAACCACCTCTGGCCACCGCTAACATTCATTACTCTCGTCCCAGGCAAGAGGAGAGAGGAGGCTGATAGCACTAGAAACAGCATTTTTTAAATCATAA
This sequence comes from Megalops atlanticus, assembly GCA_019176425.1. Taxonomy (NCBI): domain Eukaryota; kingdom Metazoa; phylum Chordata; class Actinopteri; order Elopiformes; family Megalopidae; genus Megalops; species Megalops atlanticus. The sequence goes on from CM032899.1 coordinate 5,332,382, forward strand.
CTGTCAAGTTCCAGCACATATGAGCCCAGCCCTCTGAGATACTGGAGCTGGAAGATCCAGTTCATTAAAATGGTCAAATCTGTCCCGCTTGCTGGCATGGGTAAATGACCCTCCTCTCTGCACAAAGCTTAAACGTCTTGGCGTGTCCCTTTGGCCATAGTGCCATCACAGCAAATCCCAATTTCTCCAGACAAGTGCATGCCCTCCAGCCTCGACCATGAACAGGGAGGAACACAGTGTGTTCAGCATATCAACCTTGATCACATTTTTTACCAAAATTCATCTTTTTACCATAATCAAATATGAAAGTCAAAGGTCAGCGCATAAGGCATTCTAAAATATGCAGATGAGATTCTGCAAATGGCCACTCGTCAGCGGTAATTAATCCACCTGGAGGGCCACCGGGATCTCTGCTATTCTCCGCCGTTACATTTGGTCTAAGTAATTATTCAAAAAAGAGGTCAGAGACTATTTTTTTCTGCTTAATTGTTTTCTAGTTGGAAGGCAGCGCAGAAACCTTCATGCAGGTTAGAATGGCCTCTCATACACACACTAGTGAACGTGTGCTCTTTATTTGCATCGGTGGATGGTTTTATGTGCCATTTATGTGCCAAAATGAGGCAAAAATTGATCTGTTGACCATGTTTTAGGAAGAGGTACACCCTCAGGTCCCTAAACCTCAAAGATTTAACCAGACTTCAGACCGTCGCCCTACTTTGTGGTTTTTGCAGCACTGAGTTGGGATGCACAAAAAAAGAGCACAAAATGGAATCCCTGTTGTGGGAATTCTCTCATTAGCATGGAGATGAGTGTTTGTCCTTCTGCGCTGCTTTAAATTTCACTGCGTTCATTCATTCCTGGCGTAGCGCTCGAGATTCGAAACACAACCTGACATGTTTCGAATACCTCCGCCGTTTTAATTAAAGGTTGTGTTGTGATGAGACAATAAGGGCCTCTGTCGTCGCTCTCTCTGGTGTTTACCTCAGGACAAGATGACAGCAGACCTGGCTGATCTTAAAGGGCTCGGGAATCGTATGTGGATGGGTTCGTAAATGTCTGAAACGACATCATTACCCGCATTAATGAGCTATTAGGATGCCGGGTGCCCTTTTAGGGAGCGCCTGATGCACTGGTACCTTAATCATCTCAGCGCTATCATAAGCACGCGCCTCCGCTTGATTACCGCCAGCGCGGAGAGGACTCCAAAAGGTGAAATGTGATTGTGATTCACTTGTTCCAGACACACAAAAACTTATCCCAGCACTGATTTAATTAGCTTCAAAACAAGAGTCGAGGTAACCGTAATGAACTAACAGGAAAAGTATGTGAGGAGTTTGGTCTCGCATGCATTATGCTGCTGCATGTCTTTTGGAAACGTAGTGTTGGAAGCAACTTTGGGACTATCCCGAGGCGATCACTGCAGTGGTTTCTCCTTCACCTCTTTTTGACCTACAGAGAGGCAGAGAGTGAGCTCACAGTATACCATATGGGCAAGCTGAATAAATACCGCATATCATGGTCCCAAATTTTAAAATGCACCATAAGCTGCGTGATATTGACTGTAGTTCTGGACGTCATTGCTTGTTCAGCTTCACTGATGTGAGGTGCACATACAGTGGATGCCACAAACTCATCTGGTATTACAGAGCACCTGTGATTTTAATAAAACAGTCTGGAGGTTTCCCCAAACTCTCTTGTGTTGGGAGGTGAGATTTCAAAGCCTGCATTAAAAATGAGATGAGCACAGTTAAGGAGGGAATTAACTGAAATGACTCTCTTCTGCTATATTGTCTTGAATTACGTTCTGCTGGCTAATACCTCAACTGCTGTATGGAGCTATATGGTTACCACCTGCATTGCATCCATACAGCAGTGGATATTGCATTCATGAGCATGGAGAGAACCTGCCCTTATTCACAGCAGTGCTTTGCTTGCCAGTAAGAACACAACCGGGGCAGGCTGTCCTCCATCTCTCTGCTGTGTTGTGTCGAGGGGGAAGAAAACTGATCAGCCCAGTGAGGCTTGAAGAAAACAGCCACGGAGGAAGACGTCATGGTAACGGGTTGGAGGACAGGCCCATTAAACGCGCGGGCCGTGTGGTGGCATGGCCGGAATTGAATCACGGCGCCGGAACGATATCAAGGATAATGCGATTTGTGTAAACCCCCCCCCACTATTTAGTGTCAAGTCACCATAACAAGGTTGTACATTTGATTCTTTTTTTTTTTTGCGCTAGCAGCTGGGCCGGGATCCAAAGAAGGTGTGCGGCCGAGTTGCTGGATCTTTTATTGCCATCAACGGGGAGCTTTTTGGCAGCGTTCGTCACAGTTTGCAGGAGCCGGGAAACAATAAGCAAGCAAGGAGCCCAGAGGCACACCATATGGCGCCGCGAAAAAGCGAACCCGCGGAAGATAACGGCAGCTTTGTGTCTCTCCGCAGGAAGTGGCAGTGGGACAGCAGAACTCAGGGAGGAAATTAAACCTTGTTTCCCCTGGTATAGAACATACAGTACATCAAGGCATCGCTCACTGCTCTTACCTCCTCAGTTCTTTGTTTTAGGGGGTTTTTTGTTTATTTAGGCTATTAACTTTTAACCCCAATTGGCTGTGCTTCCATTAGAAGTGCTTAAATGGGGAAGGAGTTCATTTGGAACATAGCTTGCATGTAATTCCTACAACCTACTTCCCTGAGATACCTAGATGTTGTGAATGGGTTTCTGGTGTATTATGGCTCCTGCACAAACAGTTAGTATAGTAGACTTTTAAGGCTGGTAAGCCTTTAAAATGGAAGGGGCTATTGCCAAAGAGACAGGGACATTGAGGGCAAAAGGGCTGATGGAAGCGTCCAACCTCATTCCAAGCCTGGCCTGCCCAGCTCCCTGCATCTTCCCCGCTATCGATGGCGCTACGATGTGGCGAATCCCTGGCTTTTATAACATGATTAATCACCTCCGACAGGCGACTTCTTCCCCGCGCATCCCAGCAGCACACAGAGCGTGGCTGTTGTCATGGATCCCTCAGACCTTACTCTCCAGCAAATCGAATAGGCCGAGCGAAAAAACGTAACAAGCGTGAGAGAGAGGATGGGGGAAAAAAAACGACTGATAGGAGAGAAGACAAGAAGAAGTCTGATCGATATTTTGGGCTGGCAGCCATTGTGACGGTGTTTATGAAGTATCTGAAGAGCGCGCGGGTTCACTGGAAGCAGGTGAAGGATCACTGCAGGCAGAGAGGAATGAGATGGAGCTAGCAGCTAGAGGAGCAGATGCGTATCTCCGCTAACCAGGCCACCCTTTATCCAAAGCTCTTCGTCTTTGGTATTTCGCTACTCCACTTCCCCTGCAGCCCCCCATCTCCCGCGGTTCAGAGTGTTACTGTCACAAGTTATATTTTTGGCTCCGGCACTTTAATTAACAGGGCCGTGGGAGCAGGCTGCGGGCTCCCGACAGGAACGGGGAGTGTTGGAAGGAAACGTGAAGGTTAACAGTTTGCTCATCATCCGCACAGCGTTCACGCCGCCAAATGTTAGAGGTAAAGACGGGGAAGGAAAAGACGCGAGCGCAGCGCCTCCTCCTGGTGGAAAGTGTGCAGCGCGCTGTTGCGCAGTGATATGTCACGGTGAGAACTTTGCAGTGCCCCAGTTTGGCAGAATTTAGGCTCACATGCATCTTCACTACAGCACTGCCTTAAGTGCCGTCTAACCTTTGCAATGGGACAGTTTGTAATATTTAATGTGCCGACATGTTCCCTCTTATTTGGGGCACAATGTCAATTGCCACCTTGTCATAAAAGCTCTGCTATTAAGATGCAGACGGGCAAAATACTTAAATGCACTTCATTAAGAAGAGTATCTGTGTATTTCCGCAGGTTAACAGAATGCTGGCAGTGAAATCCATTAATAAGCACCTCTTCACTCCACCAGGGTTGCATGGGGGATATGCATCCTGATTGCCTTGTGTTGAATGTTGCACATCAACTGTCTTTCACTGCTGGGCTGCAAATGCTTTTTAAAAGCACATGCTAAACACACATCAGCATATGAGAACAGCCATCAGCCCTCATGTCCTTTCTGCGGGTTACTGAGTTCTTACCGATTGCGTTCGGGTTACCCACAATGTGTTGACCCACTGCAACGGGCTTTGTGTTCCGCCTTCAATACAAACGCCACTCTGGGAGAATGTAGCTGTAAAACGATCAGGCAGACGGCGGAGTCGATTGAAACGGAGAGGGCCATCTGCGCCGGCCCGTTTGCAGGACATCAACGTGTTTGATTTGTCTCCGCTCCGGCTGGCCACACAAAGCACGGCTCGCTTTGTTTTTCCCCGGTACTCCACACGCGCACGGTTTGGATCTCAGTTCGTTTGTCCGTAATGGGTTCCAGATGATTAGCATTTTCTGAATGGCTTTCAACCTTTAACCGGTCAAGTGCTCTCAGGTGAAAGTATCATATTTAATTCATTACATTCAGCCTCACTGTCTGCCTTTTGGCCTGACTGATTTAGCGTGAGGGGCTGCTATTGCACATTGGAACTCCCTAATAAACGCATACGCTGACAGCCAGTGGCGAGCCACATTATCTGTCAAAGTTCCCTGTCCTCTCCAGCACGCTTCTCTGAGTCTCTGAGGGCCGGAGCAGCCGGCGGACTGGCATTTACATCCACAGTTTTTTATAATGCCGCAGAATAATTAAACAGTCACAGTTATTTTTTTCTTTTGCAGTAAGATGCACAGGAAATGTCCACGAATCCCAGAGAGGGCAAGGTTCATATTTTCCGGAGGAAAAGATTCATTATATTCAGATGGGAGCTCCTGCGCTCTCTTTGCGGAGTAATTACAGTCACACCCCTCCTCCGACACACCATCACCGTTCAGTCTCTCACCGCCCAAATCCTTCCAGGGTTTACGTTTAAAAGCTGTCTCCACGGCTGCATCGGCCATCGTTAATAATTGTTAAGAGTATTCAGTGAGATCTATATCACACCTTGTTTCGGAGGGTGGATTCTACCCTTCAGCTTACATTAAAATTCCCACCGACTGCCACCGAAGACCTTTGGATTTCATTCGTTGAGACAGATCCTCTTTGCTATGCCGGTTGCGTGTGTATTGTTCTGTCTAGTTGATCTAAATGTATTCTTAACTTAAATGCTCTCTAGTGAGTGTCTTGGAAGATGTTGCGCATGGAATAATTTATTCTCACCAGGCCACATTAGTAATAGCATTCCTATCCCATAGTCTGCGGTTTGACGCGTAAGAGTTTTTGTTTTCGCTCAATTACAGTCAGGAGGTAAAGGGTTTTGCAAAACGTGTCCAGTGCACTTATCAAAACGCGTACAGTCACCTTATCGAACCAGGTACAGTCGTCTTATCAACACGTGAACAGTCATCTTATAAAAATGTGTGCAGTCACCTTGACGGCTTTGTAAATGGTTGTCCGGTGCGTTCAAAGTCACTCTCTGGAAAGTTGAGTGCTGGGAGAAACTTACTGACTGTGTACACAGCAAAGGAAAAAATACAGCTTCTCCGTAGCTACACATCGCATAACATATTTTACCACTGCGTTGCAAGTGCGACATGTCTAAGACAGAGTATATACCTGTCAGTTGGAGTCGAAGTAATCAGTTAATGCAGGGTTTACATTTCATTAAAAGTACAGTTAAAAGTTCTGTTGCACGTATTGTAAATATAGATTTTATGAGCCCTTGGTGGCAATGAATTGGGGGCATTTTGTTATTAGATGCGTGTCACATTGATTTATGGTTTTCATTTTCTTTAGAAACAAGAAACTTGCTTGTCCCTCTTTAATGTTCAGGACAAATTGGTGGCGGCGATTTTGGTAACATTTATTGTTATAAATAGTATTTACATCGATAAATGACCTTAATGTTGGTAGTGCGCCTGATGCAGGACTGTTGTCTGGCCTGGCAGTGCAGGCTGGGAAATATTCTCACCACAAACAGCAGCTTTTAGGGGGATGAAATGAAATGCTCTTTGTTGCCATTGTGTCGGTTTTCCTGAGAACTCCAAGTATTTCTTTTTTTCCACAATAATTTCTTCCAGGAAAGCGTTCTTTTCAGTACATTCAAGGAAAGCACAATAGAAGTTATTACACATTATGTAACAGCAATATGTTTTATCCTAACTGGAGGGAATCAGTTTTAACAGGCAGGTAAGATACTGTGTGCTACTGAGCATAATGGGCTTTTTAGGATCCAATTGAAAAGCTGTTGTCACTGTAGGGAGTGCGTTGAACAAGATAAAATATGGCGAATATATGGATACAGAGGAAAAAAATGATTCAGTGCAGTTTTCAATAATGATCCTGTAGATACACTGAGCTCATATAAAACCCCTAATCTAAAAATGTATCTTTGAATAGGTCAGAGGACAGCAAAAGTTCCTCTCACCCTTATGGAGGGTGTTAAATAGACAAGAAAGCTGAACAGCAGAGACTGGATGATGAATAACTGAGGTATAGCTATGTGTGCTCCCTTCCACCTTGCAGAATCTCTCTTCCAATCTGCTGCAAAACCTTCTGTGACTCACACCTCAAACGAGATTAGATATGCCGGGACCTGGCAGTTGCATTGCATCATTAGGGACATATGACTTCACTGTTGCTTTCATATGTGGCATGTCTTTGCTGTAACTTCCATTCATCCTGTGCCTTTATGGGTGTATTAATATTCTCATTAAATTTAGTTTGTCCTATACACAGATGAGGGATTCAATTCACTTTGCTGTATGTACAGATGATGGATTCGATTCAGTTTGCTCTATACACAGATGAAGGATTTGGTCCATCTTGCTGTATACATGGATGATGGATTCATTTCAGTTTGCTCTGTATTCATATGATGGATTCGATTCAGTTTTCTCTGTATATGGATTTCTAATTTGATTCAGTTTGCTCTATATTCATATGATGGATTCCATTCAGGTTGTTCTATACAGAGATGATGAATTACATTGTGATACCTACACGTTTCACCCTTGGGAGTTAATTTCCCTTCTGTCTAATGGCTGCTGAATTTAGTGCAGCCACCCTCCGGGCAGATGTTCATTTTACTATAATTGCGTTCAACAACAAAAGTCATCTTGTCCTTACAGAGTGAATCAATAACAAGCAGCACAATATCAGGGCCTCGTCTGACTGCACACTCACTGCGCATCCTCCAACTTGTTCATTGTGTCGAGAAATTCAAGATCTGGGCCTCTCTACCCAGCCGCTAACTCTATACCCACAATGCAGTTCAGCAGATTCAGGAGCTCTGAAAGCCCTGGTCATGTGATGCAATCTCCTGTCTCAGGTGCCATGGCAAATGGACATGCTCTTAGCAGCACAGGGGAAATATGTGTTCAAGGTGTGAAATGGAGCGTGGAGGCTGGAAACACCCGGCAGCAGTGTTATTCTGGGACCATAATGAGAAGCACCATGTGGCACTTGAACTTGTGCGAGAAAGTTCTCCATTTAAAAAAGCCCTAGTATTCAGAGTATGTTAGACTGTGTTTCTGTTAGAGCATGTTAGCATCATGTTAACATGACCTTAATCAGGACTTGGGCTCACTCTGTGTGTAGTCAGACTCCACAGTGAGCGGGTGCCTCAGATTCACTAAAGCTGGCGTGTCTGTGGGATGGTGACATCGCCAGCGTTTCTCCTATGAATAAAACATTCGTTAGTGCTGGATGGCAGGGCTCTGTGTGAACATGAAAAGCTATGTTAATGCGCAGAGACAGCGGCGGTGCACTGGAAGGCCATTTAAGTTGGCTTTCTGCGGATGTGAAATCTTTGCACTTCAGTCATCTCAGGAAGTGGCGGTGCTCCAGGTTGTGTCCAGTGATCACCCCTAAAACTAAGAGTACAAAAAGTCACCCCACCAAAATATTCCGCTCGTCTGCATTTGTGAATTTACTTACATACAATATAGAATGCTTGAAAAACTACTGATGACATGATTATTATGATCTGCACATGTGCTCTGAAGTTGACGCACGAGAAAAGTACATACCCCAGTTGCCCATGAGTTGGCTCACTCCTAGTTGAAGTCTTCCATGCTGGGTTGTTGAAAGCACTTCAGTGCCCTGTAGATATTTCCCATGAGCCACTGCGCATTGTCCTTGTTTTAACCGTGGTTAAGCGCTGAATGCCATGTGGTCAGAGCGTGAGATTTCACTGTGCAGCTGCTGGCTCTGTCAGTCACAGACAGAGCAGGCTGAATTTAATGCATTCTGCACTTTCATTAAAAAGCGCGTTCATCCAAGGCTAGCGCTTATTTCAGCCTCATTTTACCTGTTCTCAAGCACACAGCACGCCTCTCCATCAGTGCGGGGAAGGAAAGGGGTGCTGTTCAAACATGGGGTGCAGCTCTGGGGTGTGAAAGCCACTGTGGGGTTTCAGGGTCTCAGGACAGGGGTGAGGTGGGGGGGCTGTAGGCCTGGAGTGAGTTGGTTAGTTCAGCGTTTAATACAGTCTAGGAAAAGCTTCTCCATCACTCCAGCACACTCCTTTGAAATCCCTCTCATATGATGACTTCTCTTGTAGCCGGGATGATTAAGGTTGCCAGAGATTACAGCACAGGGACACATAGCTAACGCCCACCCCAGCGATGCGTCTCTGCCTGTAATCTCTGGCAACCTTAATCATCCCGGCTGCAAGAGAAGTCATCATATGAGAGGGATTTCAAAGGAGGAGGGTCACAGGATGGGTTTTGTTGCCTGGGGCAACTGACACGGATGACAAGGGGCTCACCTTATGGTGTGGCACAGATTCCACAGTCACTTTGTCATATTTGACACGTGTGATTAGTTCACCAACAGATGTGATCAATCACGTGAAGTTCATTTCTAAAACACGTTCCCTAAGAAGCGAATAACAATCCATTTCAAGCTTATAATTGGTATCGGTATACTTGGGGCTACAGGTCTTTACCTCCTAATTAAGGTGTAGCAATGTATCACGGCAACAGGCCCATCCATCTTTTGTTTATAAACCAGGTTTCAGTCAATGACGCCTGATCAATGAAGATGATAACCTCCCTCAGTCCTCATTAAAGGTCTAAACGCCTCCGTGGCGGTCGGCGCGCCAAACTCAGTCACTCTGTGAGACACAGCTAGGCCAGAGGGGGACCTCTGGCGATCATTATCAGCCAATCGCAATAACATAAATTATGCCTCTTCATGTCCCTGAATGGTGCCTGAATTCCAATGCAGGCGGCGTTCGACGAGCGCGGAGTCACTCTCGCTCTCTCCAGCACCGAGCACATCAAAGATTTCGCCCTCAGTCTTCATCAGACTGTAAAGAACTGTGGGTAATAGAGAAGGGAAGGCACGTACCGAGGTGCAGGTAGAGTTATTGAGGAGCTATTTTGGGCCTCACTGGGGGGGGTGAAGAGAGACAGAGTGAGGGAGAGACGGAGAGAGAGAGAAAGAGAAGGAATGAGAGGGTGAGAGAGAATGAGAAGGAGAGAGAGAGAATGAGAGGAGAACAGGGAGGGGGAGAAAGGGAGGGGGAGAGAATGATAAGGAGAGAGGGATAGAGAGGGAAAGAAACGGAAAGAGCAGGAGAGAGAGTGAGGGGGAGGGAAGGGGAAGGAGAGAGAAAAGGAGAGGGGGAGAGAGAGAGAGAAAGAGAGAGGGAGGAGAGTGAGGGGGAGGGAGAGAGAGAGAAGGCGGAGAGAGAGAGAGAGAGGTAATGGGATGTAAATCTCCTCAAGGCCTTCAGAGAGCAAATGAAGATGAGGCAGAGGGATTCCTGTGCGTCAGCCTCGGAGCATTCCTTACCTGCGCCGCTGTCATTCATAAAACGAGGCTGCCGCTGCCCGCAGCGATGCCCGCCGCATACCAATGAGCCCGGCACTGCAGCACCGCCGCGCGCCACGGCGGGCCCCCCGAACCGCCGTCCCGGGGAGCGTGACTCCCTCGCTCTCTCCGGCCTATTAGCCCAGTCCTGCCCCACGCCCCCTCCCCACACGACTGCCCCTCCCCTCAGACCCCATAGCCATTCAGGGAGAGTGAAACGGGGAGCAAACAAACACCCCTGGCACCATCCTGCATCAGGGACGCTCAGAATGCGTTTGATAGTTTGGCGTGACCTTTCAATCTCAGAGATAGCTGTGAATGAGGATGGACATGAACAGGTTTTAGGGATTCATTTAGAAGAGGTCTTCAGGCCCAGCTATGATCAGTGAGTGCTGTCTCCGGTATTTGGGTTTCATTGAAACTTTACTGCAGATTATCAACCAAGCAGGGACATTTTCCCCTTCCCTCTCTAGTCATTTTTATTCAGTGCACACACTTTACCGTGGAGCAGAGCAGTTTGGGGACGTTTGAGAGTGCAGTGAACTGCAGTGGTACTCTGCAGTACAGCAAGGAACATGGACTGAATGCATGTAGCCAAGAGGGTCATTTGTGACCGCAGGCAAGAATGTCGAAGGTGAAAAATGATGGAGCCGTGTTGCTCGTGTGGTGCACTGCAAACATCGCTGTGCATCACTGTGTAAACTGCGGGTAATGACAAAGTGCTAAACAGAGGTGCGGCCTAGAACATCCTCGATACAGGAACGAGAATGCTGAGGGTGACCCTCGCTTTTAGGATGTTGTTGTAATGTGGGTCTTAATCACTTAAAGTTGCACTCTGGTCAGAATCTGTAATCTGAGTGTGAAATATTATGATACTCTCACAGAGCTGTTAGCCCAGAGCTCAGTCCCACTCAGTGAGTATGTCCATGCAGTGAGCACGAAAACTCAATTTCCTGCTTCTTCTCGCTGACTTGCAGCCAGAGAGCTGCCGTACTTCTGTTCGTGTCATCCGGCCTCGGTGCTAATCGCGCTTTGGAAGTATCGCGCTCAGTCATCAAGGTCATGTTTCATGCATATTTTACAACATGTCAGCGCGTAAAGCATAGCCCTTGACTCATTAAGTTCGAGCCAGTGACCGGACGGGAGCTTGAATCACGGGTTGTTCCAGGTGTCAGTCAGCTGCCAGCGGCCAATCAATCAGCTGCCTCTGGACCCTTGATCTCCATGGCGATGAGTGGCCACCAATGACGTGCGGTGTAACTGATGACCGGCCCCTAACGGGGCGGTGCTGAGTGAAGCTGTGTGATTCAGGAGGAAGCAGGAGACCCGAGGTCAGTTAGAGCATTGCCACAGCTGGGCTTTGACACATCAGTATACTTTAAGACACAGCAGCACTGACTCAGTGACTAAGGACACCTCAGGAAACACAAACTCACTTTAAGCTTCTCTGTAAAGATGACAGCTGCACCCATTTAATCAAATGGTGTTTAGCCATAATGGATTAATACAGCCTGTAGTCCCAGCATTTAATAAAAAAAGCCAGAATGAGTATTGGAAAAAGTTGACAATAATGAGACCTATTCAGCATTTTTCCCTGTATGACTGGACAGCATAAAATAACCAGAGATTATTAAAAAGAGAAGCTAAGGGTAAAAAAATGGCAGTACTCAGAATGGAGATCAGAGGAGGGAGGGAAGTACTGAACACTACGGAAACGCACAAGCTCGGCTGGATTTTCACAGTCAGAAAAGGGAAATCCCCAAAATCGATATCATCTGTAAATCTTATTTGCATGTAAATTACAAACGAGTACATGCATAATTGATTATAACGCCTGTGGCAGATCAGCTAATCATTTCTGTTTATGTCAAAGGGTTTATCTTATTTTATACTTCTAATATGTTGCAGAAGAGGGGTGAAACAGGCATCTTAAATCCCAGCGTATGTGGAGATTATGGACCTTATGGTCCATAACCTTACAACTCAGAGCAATTTTCATGAGCTTAAGTTGCAAAATCACTTGTTGCATTAAGTCTCTCATTTGAGGGCAATTATGTTATTAGCAGGCAACCTTATCCCGGGCAAAATGAACTTTACAATCAACGGAACAACCACACACCTACTCAAACAGCTGGAAGTGTTAGCGAAGCAATTTGAGGTAACTGCTTCACTCAAGTGTGTAACATTACAGGGAAGCAGTGTGGTGTAGTGGTGTAGCAAGGCCTTTGCAACCGAAAGGTTGCAGGTTCAATTCCCTGCCAAGACCCTGCTGTTGTACCCTTGGGCATGGATAAAATTGTAACCTATTTAAGTCACTCTGGATAAGAGCGTCTGCTAAATGACAATAATGTAATGTAATTTACAGCTCTTTCTTTTGTTTGCCCTGATAAATGTGGTTAGTTAATCAGCTGATGCTGCTGTCAAATGAGGCTGCATGCGGAGCACTGGGGACAGGACACACAGCTAGCGATGCAGCTATTAGAGTTATGCTAACATATATGCTAACATCTAATGTCTCTGAGTCCATTTGCAATACAGCTACACAGACTCCAAGCTGTCCGAGGATAGTTTTCTACTCCCAGAGATGCCCTTTCTGTTCTGCAGGGTAATAAGGGAGATGAACAAAGCGTATCTTGGTCCCAGAAATGCACTTTTTTTAAATGAGGAAAACAAATTCAGCAAACACTTGTGCTTTTCCGCATCTGTTCCACAGGACATGGTGATTGGTAGATATTTACTCCTGCTGTTTGATGGGTGGGGGACCGGATGGCCCCAGCAGCTCATGACACAGTGAGATTACTGAGTGGATGCAGATCCCAGTCATTAACCTTCCTGAACTTCCCTGCTGGAAGCCCAGCACATGTGCGTCTCCTTCACCTCGCGAAATGTCTGAGTGTGGCGGATCTTTTTTTCACTCTGCACTTTTCTCTGGACTGTTTTTTTTTTTCTTCCATCATCAAAGAGAGGTGCTTTTGAATCAGAAGGACTTTCACATCTCTTATTCACACACAGGGCCCCAGTTCTGAGGCTCCTATCAGCTCCGTTCAAATGGCTCCCTCATTACAGCGACCGGCTTCACAAAAGAAATGCAACCGTCTTTCTGTGTAGAATGTTCTGTTCTCGTCGCGTCTAGGTAAATTCAGCGGACGACACGGCGCTCGTCTTTACTTTCAGCCTACAGAGAATAGCTCAAGCTTCTCAGCGCTGGAAAAATCAGAGAGGTGGTGTAAATGTTCTCGTTATAGCTGAATAACTAGGTAAAGGGCTGTTCTTACATTTAGAACAGAAACGGTTTAAGTGCCATTTTCTCTTTGGCAGCGGGTTGCATTGAAGTCGCTTCAATTAGCTGTTGTTTTGGCCGTGAGAGATTTTTCTGGTCGCCCCTGGATCTCATCCTCACTGAAACTGCACAGGCTGTCAGACTGCTATGGTGTGCGGGTAGATGAATGACAAACACAGATGCACTCCAGCAATGTGCTTACATAGTGACGTTTTGATGATGAATAAATCTGAGTGTACACATAGGATTTGTCCCAATCTGGAAACTGTGCAGTGAGGTAAGGTGTCAGATAGGGAAAGAATTTAACCCATGGCACCAAAAGGCTAGATACGCCTGTGTGAAACTGAAAATCATATACAGTCACTACTTGTGAAACAAATATGCCCTGCAGTAGCTAAAGGAAATGGTGTGTTTGTACATTTTTCATGTTTCGTATGAGTACCTATAAAATAGTGATGGGTAAATCTTACAGTGAGAGAGGGCCTCAGTTATTTCAGCGGTGATGTTGTAGAGGACGGTGCACAGAAGGGATTATGGAAATGTGCTCTGTGAGTTCAGTTTGGGACATATTTGGTAAGGCGTGTGCATTGCATCCTGTGTTATGAATGAGTCCTCTGAGGAGGGTGAAAAACTCCTCTGGGGTTTACAGCGTCCGATCGCAGGCGGAGGTAATA